>CM063509.1:45244753-45247253 GCA_032207245.1 Pardosa pseudoannulata
TCTCACTTTACAGCTTTTTCACTTTCATTTTTCGAAAGCTGCTGTAAACGTACTAAATTCTTGTTTGGCAACTTGTTTCTCTTGACTCAATAAATTATGTTTTTGATCTTTTTTTCGTTTGGAAGTTGAAGTAGTGCTTTTTATCACTGCTAGGTACTCCGTAAAAACCAACTAACTTGACCTTGACTTTCAGTTTGAGAGACCACCATTTTTAAGTACACAAAAAGTGATTGGCAACTGCTGAAAACTATTTTATTAAATTAATTTCATTTATTGCGCAAAAGACCAAAAAAAAATTTTTTTTCTTTAAATTTCACAGTATTATAAAAATATATGAAAACATCAACATGCAAAAGAAAAAGGAATTAAATATTACATAATGCTTTTATTAATGCAAAACATCAAATATTTTTTTCCTTTAAATTTTCCTTATATTTTTATTCCTTTTTTATTAATTGAAACATTTAATTATCAATTTCAATTAATCAATCAATTGAATTTTTTATTAAATGACATGCATGTAATAATAATTGCATAAAAAACAATAAAATCCCTACAAACAAAAATTTACACTAATACTTTTAGGTAGAAATTTTTTTCTTGAAAGTTTTCTTTGTAGCAAATTTTAATACACAACTGATCTTGCAGATTGGCTCTCATACAAAATTTGTCTATATTTATTTATTTATTTTTTAAAATTATATGCACAACACAATATTTATTACATTTCTCTAATTCTTCTCATACTACTTCTGGTTTTAATTCTATACAATCACATCCCTTCTAAGGCAATGCCCCTCCAGTTTTCCTTACATAATATTTTTAAGTCACTTAATTGGTATTCCTCACTTTTTAGTCCCAATAAGTTTGGTAAATTTGAGCTTTTTTACTTGGTTGGTATTCTCAGCTCTTAAAAATATATCCTACCACCAAATCCTGCAACTTTTTATGACCTTAACAATATCTGGGTGCCTATATTTTTGCTAGACTTCAAAGTTAAACATTGATCTCCAAACACTGTTTTCACAAACCATGCCAATTATTTTTCTTAGTACCTTCACTTAAAAGCCAATAACTTGCCTTCCATAGATTTAGCCATTGCCCATAATTCACAGCCATAAAGTATCACAGGCCGCAATAGGGTTTTATTTATAATAATTTTGGTGTTAGGGCTAATGTATCGAGAAATTGATTTTTAACACTATGATATTTGTTTGCCATATACAGCTCTTTGTTTATTTCAACAGTCAAATTATTGCTATGAGAGACAATGTTTGTACATTGTAGGGTTGGTCATTTTGCCGGCAAAATGGTATTTTTGCCAGGACAGTGACAAAAACTGGAAAAAACCTGGTAAAAACCAGCAAAAATGGCAAAATCTAGAAAAATTGGCTGGATTTTAAAAATGTACAAAATAATTAATAATTAATAAATAACAAAATAATAAATAATTTTGTACATAATACAATTGAGACTTAAATCAGAATATTAATTAGGTATTTCATTAGTATTAATTTGACAATTTAAACAATTTAAAATAATTTTCATTGATGTTAGCAATGAAAATACAATATTCTATTTTTGTAAATAAATTTATATGATGGAGGCATGGGATAAAAAATGTTTTCTTTATTTATCAATTTAATATAGTAATGTTGTCTTTAATTGTAATGTGTATATATACATATATAAGATATATATATATATAAGTACTAAAAACGTTTAAACCTACAGTTTGTAGGGGAAATAAGCTAATAATTACATTAAAAACAACATTGCACATAAAAACTTGCAAAATCAATCTTCATTTTATCTTTTTTTTTGTATCTCTAGGTAGTATAACTTTAGATTTAGATTACTGTTTCAATAACGCATTGAATATTCTATGTTAAAAAAACATTATATTATGTATTTTTAGATTAGAGTTAAAATTAGTAAAAGTTAAAATAGTTATATCCCCGTAAATAAAAAATATTCATTTCTGCCACTTAGCAAAAAGTGGCAAAAATGTATTTTTGCCAGGATGGTTTTTACTATTTTTTTTCCATGGTTTTGTCCACTTTTGGCAAAAATGTGCCAATCCTAGTTCCAAGATATTTTGAATTGTGATACTTTTTCAAAAGTATTATTTTTCAAGACAATAGTATGAAAATAAATGTATTAGATGTAGTTTCTAAACATTAAGTTTTATCTTTGTTTATTATTAGGTCTAATTTACTAGCCTAGGATTCTAACAAATTGAATGCCTCTATAACACACTTTCTGAATCTGCCAACAAAAGCAATGTCATTAGCAAATGCCAAAACTTGCAGTGTTTTTACATAGATAATTCTAGTTGTAAAACCAGCTTTTCCCAGGGCGAAATTACAAAGTAGACAAGACAGAGCCTACATTCACATGACTACTGATGATACAAACCAGTTCAGAGTTTTTGAAATGGACTATACAGCACTGTAATCTTCTACTTTCCCCATATAAACATAAAAAAAGTAAATACTAG
>CM063509.1:45249753-45339753 GCA_032207245.1 Pardosa pseudoannulata
ATTGTACAGTAGGTCATACACAGGCCGGTTGTGGCAATTTTATGCTTTGGGGGCGTTCTCTTGGGCATCTCTGGGATCCATGGTTGTGGTAGAGCAGACCATGTATGCTACAGGGTATTTGAACATCATTGAGGGCCAGTTGCACCCTTACATGGCCTTTGTTTTTCCAGCTGTTAATGGAATGTTCCAACAGGACAACGCCCATGTCACAAGGCTAAAATTGTGTTGGGGTGGTTCCAAGAACATGATGCTGAATTCCAGTTAATGTTGGTCCCTTAACTCACCAGATCTCATTCCGATAGAACACATTTGGGATGTCATGGAATGGCAGCTCAGAGTTCAAAGGCCATCAATTCGCAATATCTCAGATTTGCAAAACCGTTGTTTAAAAATCTGGTACAATCTGTCTCCGGCCATTTACCAAAAACTTTTGGTATCCATGCTAAGGCAGGTTGAAGTTGTGCCAAAAGTGGGCCAACTCGTTATTAACAGGTAGTCATAATGTTTTGCTTCTTGAGTGTATATATATATAAAGATTAAAAATCTAATTTAACAGGAAAACTGACAAACAATGTCATAAATTGTATGTTTTTTTTATATTTATCATATAAGAAGTGAGTCTAATCTGAGGAATATACAGGGTTGGCAAAACCCTGGATTTTTTCAGGAAAAACCCAACCCAGTGGGTTTTTAGGGTTTTTGGGCTTTTCTCGGTTTTATCAGGGTTTTTACTATACTTTAATGGGTTTTAGATGCTTTTTTGGGGATTTGAAAACTATTCAGATTTCTTGGTTATGTAAGAGGACAGGATATATAATTAATTGTGTGATTAAAATAAATTTAAAATGTTAATAACTTTTTAAAATTTAAAAATTTAAAAATCAATTTTAATTTATGCAGAAGAAATTTTTGTCTAAATTAAAGGAAATTTTGAAATTTTAAAATAATTTTTTTTCATGTTATAAAATTTTTCTAACATCAAAAAATAGTTTTGAATGGAGATTATTTTATACTAAAAGTTGGCTTTGAAATAGTTGCATTTGAAGTTTTTTCTTTTTAATAAAATGTATTAAATTATTGCTCTATATTTATTAACAGTATTGTGTTATTAAAGCATTTAGAAGATATTTTTTTAGTTAATTTGTAAGTTATATATGATAAGTAGCAGAATTAATTATATATATTATCCCCATGTTTATTTATTTGCAGTTATACATATTTTTTTCTTGTCCATTTTCAATTAATTTTATCACATGTAATACTTCAATATTCTTAATTTTTTTCATCATACATTCTTATTAACTTTGTTTAATTTAGATTTTACTGTATTTATTATACAGATAACTATTTTTCTCTGAAAAGTTTTTGTTTTTTCTAGCAGTTTAGACCCCCTCAAATTTAAAAAAAAAAATCTAGGATCATTGTCAAAGATGAAATATGTAGTATATATTATAGATTTAATTCAATATATTTATTATTAGTTAAATATGTGGAATTTTAAATAAAGATTTTGAGAACCCAATTTTGAGAAAACCCACTTGGTTTTTTTTAAGTGGGTTTTTTCGGGTTGGGCAAATAAAGCCAACCCTGGGAATATAACACCTGATTTCTGTTTGATACCAACTTAATATCTTTTAAAACTTGAATACTTAAAACATATGTAATAACATTATTACTGTTTATATAATTGTTAAAAATTGAGTAATTCTAGTTTTGAAATTTTTAAAATGGTAGAAAAATAGAATTAACAAAAACATTAAGAATAAGTAAATTCATCACTTTTTTCATTTTTAAAATGCCCTTCCCAAAACCTACTTTTAGGCAATTTTTTGGGAGTAAGTGGATGGTAGAAAGCCGTGGTTATACGAGAAGCATAATTAAAAAAATCTTTGCAATCAGACAGTAAAATCTAATGTTTGGATTTTGCTGTCTGCCTCTTAAACCAGGGGTGTCCAACCTGCGGCCATGGTACCTAAAGAAAAAGTTATTACGGAATTTCACGATGAGAATTGGCTAATGGATTTGGCATTTTTAGTAGATTTGACCGGTCATTTGAACGAATTAAATATACGTCTAGAAGGTCAAAACCAACTTATTAGCAATATGTACCAAAATATAACTGCGTTCCAAATGAAACTAAAGTTATGGCAAAATCAAATTAAGGAGAATAATTTTATACATTTCCAAATGTTGACTAAACATAATGTGATGAACAGTAAAAAATATGTAGTCTTGCTTTCTGATTTGATAGAGGAATTTGAAAACAGATTTGAAGATTTTTGAAAAAATGATCAACTTTTTTGTATATTTGTGACTCCTTTCTCAGTTGACATACATTTGTTACCTGGAAAGTTTCAAATGGAATGCATAGAGCTGCAATGTGAAATCCAACTTAAAGAAAAATTTAATCATGTCTCTTTACTAGATTTTTATAAGATCTATCTTCCCAGAGACAAATATCCGACGCTTCACAATCATGCATTATTCATGACATCGCTTTGGCAGCACATATATTTGTGAGCAATTATTTTCAAGAATGAAGCATACGAAAAGCAAAAATAGAAGTAAAATAAGTGATGAACATCTTGAGAATTCATTAAGAATCGCAACTACTTCCATTGAACCTAATATTGATGGAATAATTTCTAAACAGCAATGTTAAATATCTCACTAATTTTTTGTTACTTTTTTTTTTACAGTTTTAAATATTGTAACCTAATTGTAACTAACAACAAATATCAATAAAAGTTGCTTAAAACATGTCATTTTTGCGCTTTTTAAAGTGCGGCCCAAGATAATTTTGTATTTCTCAATGTGGCCCAGAAGACTTAAAAGGTTGGACACCCCTGTCTTAAACAGTTAAGTAATCATAGGAATTAAATAATTTAAATAAAGCTAGCTGAATCGTTACAACAAAAACATCTAAGAGTGGCATTAGAATACAAGGTAACTTTCATAGTATTTTTGGCTTTGCTCAATAAGTGCATGAAAGTGAAAACTACCTGTCCAGGAAATAATAGAACAGATGTACTTAATGGATCCACTTTTGGCCGAAGAGATTGTTGACTCCTATTACGCATTTTAACAGGATAAGCTGGCTTTGTCCACTTATCGAAAATAGGATCTCTCTCTTCAAATGATGCAGAGCTATCTAACAAAGATTTTAAGTTCTCTCTCGATGTATTGTCGTCTATGTTAGTCACACAAGCTGATAAGTTAAAATTTCTAACATTTCTGACAAGCGCAGTAATTTTTTTTAAATTCATGCTTAAAAGAAATAAGCACACACAAAATTCTAATATTCAGATATTTTGTACACTTTAGAAAACATATGCAGTTGAATTTTGAACATCAGATAGAATAAAGAAATTTAGCTGTGACAAAACCTGATTACACTCTGCTCGCATGCTTAGTTTGTTTTGATTTAATAATACAGAGTTTAGTTGAAGGGGGAATTTTTGATGAAAATATTGAAATACAAATTATTGAAATTTATTATATAATATGATGTAATTACTCTTTTTGTTGATAATGTAATAAGAAAATTACCTTTTAATTTTACTTAAGATTTCAGAATATATATGCAGACCGTTAGTTTTTCATTATCTTTCCATTAGGATGATCCTGTAATCGAACTGTAATCGATATTTAAACGTGTTGTGGGATAAACATTTTTAATCCGATACATGTCAGATCAACAGACTTTTAAATACTTGAGCATTATATTATTAATATTGAGGGTTTAAAAGAATAGGAAAATGTCCGTGATAGATTTAAAAATCAACAAAAGCTTATTAGACATTAAATTCGAAGGATACAAGCTAAGTCTTGATCCGATACCGGTACTTCGGCAACCTGTTGTAGATGGTATCTCAAATTATTTTATTTATTTATCTGACATAAAAAATATATTTCTGTAATTCAAATTGTTGGTGAATAGTAGTTCAAGATTTGAGAGATATATTTTTTTGTAAAAGTAGGAGCATGTTGATAATGTTTTTATTCTTTTTTTTTCACATATGGAAAATTAAAACGCAAAAATTTAACTCTTTCTGTCAAAACAGCTATTGCCTGTGAAATATTTTTTCTGTTTATAAAAGAAACACTTTTTTTAGAGCTTTAAAACAGTATACTTATTTCTAAACTGGGAACATGAGTATAAAACTTTCACATAGTAAGCCGCATATCACAAAAATGATGAAAATAAAGGTAGAAAAACTGTGTGTCAAGAAACTTTTGTAACCACCAGAACAAATTCCTTAAAATTCCTAAAATGGCATTTTAGTAAAAGTTTAGGAAATATAGATACAATTATTGATTTGCAGACATAATTTTCATTTTGAATTTATGTATATACAAAATTTATCATTATCTGTTACACATTCCTCTAAAATATTTACGTATAAATTAGTTTTCTTTAAATTTTTAAATTGCATTTAATGATTCTAAATGACACTTAAATTGCTTTGAATATCCATTAAACTTGTAATTGTCAAAATAACTCCAATTTTGAGATTAAAATTTCCATTTTCTCCTTTTCTTTACTTTAAAAAATTTAAGCAAATTTGATTGTGAATATTTAGAAGATTGGGCAATTCCTGATATATCCATATTATATCTCCATATATTTATTTGAAATTTTCCATTAATCCCTGAAAGTTATTTTGAAATTAAATTAAATTTTTAGAATGTTGAAAAATTTCTAAAGTAATCCTTCTAATTCCAGAACTTAAAAGCTGAAAGAGATTTTGAGGATTAGGATAATTTAGCAGATGTGTTCTACCAAATGTTGGTGAAGAAGCCTACAAATTTCAGTTTAGGTTTTTCTTTCTATAAAAAAGAAATACTATAAAAATTCTCTGAGAATATACACATTTATTGCCTGTGCCCCAAAGCAAACAAATTACATGATTTTGTGCCCATGAAACTAAAGATGGATCATTAAATTTTTTAGAGGTGCGGGTGAACCTTGGTATAGTTAGAACTGGCTATATGGTCACCCTTTTATAAGGTCATCCCGCTTATATGGTCAGTTTTCTAAAGACCTGTCTAACTTAATAGGGAACATGTGTTAAAGTGCACTGCTTGTATCGTCATATTCTTGTTACTGATTATATGGTCAGTTTCATGTTTTCAACAAGTTACCATTTTTTTTTCTTTTTGTTTTTTTAAGAAGTCAGTGCGAAATTGGACAGAACCTAAATTCAAGCCTTAATTTCCCTCCCTTTTCTTGTCTGTGTAGACTCATCAGAGTTTCTCACCTCTCTCAGTTCTCTAGACCCCTGACAAGAGGTGGACAACTGTCTGTTTATTGGTTGATGTTATCTCTCCCTGCTTAAGTCAAAACAAATAATGGAAAATTTTGTTGCACTTGGATCATACGTCACGAATAAGAACGTTCATTTTTTAATTATGGCTTTGAAAAGAAAGAATTTATCATTTGATGCTAAAAATGAATTGATTGAAAAATTTTAAAAATCTAATCTTTCAAAGGCTGCTTATGACAAATCAAATTCGATTCCCCGGACGTCATTAAGCAACATTTTAGCTGCCAAACTTTGGTCCTCAAGTGTTGAAATCGGTGATGAAAAAAGAAAATGTCGGGGCTTGTCACCTTATTGGAATATGGATAAGGTTCTTCTGTTATGGGTTAAAAATGCACGATATATGCACAATAGGGTTGTATTGTTCCGCATATATTTTCACCCCACTTATATGGTCTGATTTTTCTGAACTGCTGAGCTGACCATATAACCGATACAGACTATAATTTAATCTAGTCCAGAAACAGACAGGTAGTAATTTAATTACTGTAGAAGCACACATAAATATATATAGGCACACAATAATTTCAGTACAGTAGTGTAAAATACATGTTTATAGTATATATTTTTCATGAAAGTGGTACCTAATATAGGTTATGAAAGAAATTAGATGTATGCTAAATATATTGAGTACATATATTAATGTTTTTATTTTTTCAGGTGTAAAATGCATTGAACTGGGAACTGAAGATTACAGTTTTATTCATACAAAAATGAATTTGTTTTTAAATCACCTTTTCCAAGATCCATGGTCACCAAATAATGTTTTCTACGTAAATGAAAAGCACTGTGTAATGTGGACTTCTTTAGGAGAGGTAGTTTGAATCTTTTAAATTTCACTAGGAAAAATTTAAGATTAGTGAAGTTTGAATGTACATTTATTTCAATTATTTTTTACTTGAACTAAAATTTAATTCAACTGAACTCTACTATATGTTTCATGCTTGTTTCAGCTAGAATTTCTAAATCATGTTGATCAGGGTTGGCATGATTTAAATCAGTTGATTAAAAAAAAAAAAATCATTGATTTAAATCATTTTTTTTTTTTACTTCATTTAAAACCTATATTCCAAAGACAGGAGTATTGAGAATCAGTCAGCACAGTAATGCCAATAAGTAAATAAGTATAAATAGATCGCATGTGCTTTCCAAGAATTTAGGAGTTGTTATCAGAAAGTATGTAGTAAGGGTAGTATAATGATTGACCATGACTGGTAGAATTCATTTTATGTAATGGGAGGTAAAGAGAATATTACAGAACTTGAAATTCAATTTGCCTACCAAATAACAACAGTTGCGGCTTCATCTGCTGGAATGGAAAGGGTTTTCTTCTTTTGGTATTGTTCATTCTAGCCTTCATAACCAATTAGGATTGGATAAAGCATCAAAGCTAGTGTTTTTATTGAAACTATTAAATCCATAATTTGGTGCTTTAAAAACATATAAATAATTATTTGTTTTTTTAAATAAATAGTTTGCATTAAAAGAATATTTAATTTGTTCTTTAAATTTACATCTTATTTAGTTTGCACTATCCAATTATAAAATTATGAAATGTATTTAGATTAAAATTTATGTATTTAATTTTAGGTAATCAGTGTGTAGAATATACTAGATAGATAAGATGTTACTTCTTATAACAAACTATTCTATGTATTTTGTGAAAAACATAAAAACAACAACTAAAATTAGTATTCAGAAAAAAATATAAAAAATCTGATTTAAATTTAAAAAAATATCTGATTTAAACCAAATTTGATTTTTTTTTATTTAAAAAAAAATCATGATTTTTTTCCAACACTCATGTTAATGAATTTTTGGTATTTATAAGTGTTTATCTTTTGTGTTAATTTTTGTTAAATCTGCATAGGAATGTGTGTAATTAGTTTTATGTCTTAAAACCAATTGGTTTGTTTTATAGGACTACAGTCAATGTTTTTCAACATAATGTCTTAATTAGCTCTTTCAAAGCAAAATTCTCAGATCTGACTATGCAACATATCAGGCTTTAAAATCATTCATTGAGGATGTTAAAGTCTGACTTTTAGGATTAAGAAACATGAGTATACATAGGTATCACATTTTGGGATGAATTATTTAAAAATTTATATTTATTTTTAAACTTATCAAAAATCTATTAACATATGAATATAAGTTGTGAAAAAAATTACAATTTCATTGATAAAATTCATGTGAAATGCTGGCAAATATTTTTTTTTAAATAGTGTTAACATTCTAATTGTTGCAAATATCAGTTTTATAGTCAGGAGAAATTTTGTTTCAAAAATTGTAAATAAATAGGATATTCAAAATACCAAATATCAAGTCTGAGGTTACCAGAACTCCTTATTTGTTTGTATAAAAATTATAGCTATCTCTGAAGTGTTAATTTAATAAAAGGTAATGTTGCAGTCTATTAAAAAAAATGGTTTTTTTTAATGATATTTAAGTATTTTGGCAAGAGGAAAAATATTTAGATGTTTTATGAATAAAATAATACAAAAAATTTAATGATTTTCAATAATCACTAACAATAAGTTTGTGTCAATTATGTTAAAAAATTATATTACTTGTTTGCTGTAATTAAATACACTCAAGAGCCAAAACATTATGACCACCTGTCAATAAGAAGTTGGCCCACCTTTGGCGCGCAACACAGCTTCAACCTGCCTTGGCATGGATGCCACAAGTCCTTGGTAGATGTCTGGAGACAGATTGTACCAGATGTTTAAGCAATGGTTACGCAAATCTGAGATATTGCAAATTGGTCTTTGAACTCTGAGCTGCTGTCCCATGACATCCCAAATATGTTCTATCGGATTGATATCCGGTGAGTTAGGTGGCCAGGACATTAACTGGAATTCAGCATCATGTTCCTAGAACCACTCCAACACAATTTTAGCCTTGTGACACGGGGCATTGTTCTGTTGGAACATTCCATTTCCTGCTGGAAAAACAGAGGCCTTGTAAGGATGCAACTGGTGGTCCGCAATGATGTTCAGGTACCCTGTAGCATTCATGGGCTACCACATGGTCCTATTCGTGGTCTCTACCACAACCATGGGTCCAGGAGACGCCCAAGAGAACGTCCCCCAAAGCATAGTACCACCATCACCAGTCTGTGTATTACTTACTGTACATTGAGGGAGCAACTGTTTGCCTGGAAGATGGCATATCCTGACACGGATGTCCAACACCATGTCGTCTACTGCAGGTTTCACTGTAATTCTTCCACTTTGCATAAGAACTAACAACTGTAAATTGTGAACAACCCACGAGTCATGCAGTTTTGGAAATACTTGTTCCTAGCCTTTGAGCCATTACAATCTGTCCTCTATCAAAATCGCTTAGATCTGCAGCCTTTCCCATGACACTCAGAAGTAAGTGAAAGAATGATTCTTCAGTCTCTCCAGCAGCAGTTAAATACCACTTTCACCTGATCCTGTGCTTTCCACATCATCCAGGCGAGTTCATTGTAAAATGTAGGGGTGGTTATAATTTTTTGGCTCTTCAGTGTACTTATTGAATTTTGAACATTTTAAGAAACTTGCAAAGAATAAGGTTAATGTAAACTCATATTGTTATAAAAAACTATAGGAAATGCTTCTTGATTCATAATTTTTATAACTAAAATTAAACGCATTTTATGTTATTGTTTCTAATGCGTCTTAGACAGTCCAAACTCATTAGCCAAAGGATACTCAATGTAAGGTAAAAGATTGCATCTTTCATTTTGAAAAGTACCACTAAGGTGAAAGAATGACTTTTATCTCAAAATGGGCCCGCACAATTTGGACTTTTTCACTGTTAATGAATGTAATAGGTTTATCAAATAATTCAGAAAATTTGAAATTATTTAACCAAATTAGGTGACAGACTAAAAAAGCATATCAAATAGTGAGTAATTTGATATGCTTTTTTAATGTAGTATTATTTGTAAATGAGTATTTATATTTTCTTCTCTAAATATTAGAATATGATTAAAAGATATGAAAAATTTTCTAGGATGATCGTTTGTGTTCTTCACGTTTAGTATGGGAAGTAAATGTGGATGCTGCTTGTGAACAAACCAATGTAACAATAAGTTTTCCTGGACCTGATTGGACTGTACTTTCTAATGGAAGATCTTTAGATATTTTATACACACCAAGTCGTGCAGCTGGAGAACCATGGACAGTAATTATTTCCCTTGTGTATTTTGTTATATTTTATTGAATTTTTCAGCTACAGTCACATATGCATTCGAAAAGGGCACATGATATCAATGCTTAATCGAGACATAAATTGGGTTTGCTATGTGCCACTTTCACAAAATTTTGTGTAAAAAAATTGGCGATCTTCACAAAATTCGGTATCATAAAAATGAATCCATTGTAAAATTCAGTATAGTGAAAAAGACGCTTTCACAAAATTTCCTATTGTAAAATTGGTTTTGTGAAACTGTCTTTTTCATAAATTAAAAACTTTAAAGTTAACTTTTTGTTATACTTTATTGAAATTTTCAGCTACAGTCGTATATGCATTCGAAAAGGCCACATGGTATCAGTGCTTAATCCAGACATAAATTGGGTTTGTTATATGTCACTTTCACAAAATTTTGTGTCAAAAAAATTGGCGACCTTCTCAAAATTCGGTATCATTGAAATGAATCCATTGTAAAATTCAGTGTAGTAAAAAAGACGCTTTCACAAAATTTCCTATTGTCAAATTGGTTTTGTGAAACTGTCTTTTTCATAACTTAAAAACAAATATTTGCATTACAAAAAAAGCCAATTTGTTATTTTTGCTTATGTGAAACACATATATTTGATGCCTACTAATGTGTTCATATTCTCAGATGTCTTCACTCTTTCTTTTTAAAATTTAGTGTGTTTAATTTTATCCTTCACAAGAAAAACACCTAATTGATGTTAAGGATATTTTTTTAATGTTTTGTTCTATATGTTCTATATAAGACTATATTTTGAAAAAATATGAAATTTTTAATTTTTTAAAGAAGTCCAAAAATTGCACAGTAAATGTAGTACAAAAGAAAAATTTTAAAATATTTTAAGTAGGTACTATTGTTTTTAAATAACTTTTCTCATGTCATTTTTATTCTTTAATAACTTTTCATTGATTTAATATCCTGATTGCTTGAATATGGCAAAAAAAAATTAACCATGTATAGAAATTGAGTATTACATAATCTTTTATACAATTTATTTTTGTAAGCATGGTATAAAATCATTACATCAATCTAGAAACATGGTAAATAGTTGCAGGATTTGGGACTTTTTTTGGGTAGCAGCATGCTGATGTAATAACACAGGATTCCCACGGTCCGTAAAAGTCCTTAAGAACTCCTTAATTTTTAAATTGGAACTTGAACAATTAATCTGTCGTCACGTGATTTCCTATCAATTTTCGTATTCTCTCCAAACTTTCTGGTTTCGTAAATTCAGAGTTAAACTTGTTCCAAACCGGTTCTAATTAAGAACACTAGCACAGGTGATAAGTACTGGTCAAAGAATGTATAAAATATTTGTTAATGTTCATAACATTCTATTACATTTTCTAGCCAAAAGTACAGTATTAATAATAAAGAAAATCCTCGAATACATATGCTTTCAGTGTAGTAATTCAAAATTCCTTTCCTCGATATCCTTAAAATATTATGAAAATACTTTTTATTACTACTTTTTATGGTCACAAGCTAGAAAACTTATTTGACAAATAAATAATCTTTCACATACTTAAAAGTTTTAAAGTATAAAGTCAGCTGCCCTTTTCTAATAGCTAACTGTCAAGCAAATTTTAATTAAATGGAGCATGGAGGGTGGGGGTGTTGTAGATATTTCAGTTACTTATGGAAGTTTAATTTTCTTTGCATTGAATGTAATAGAAAAGTCTAAAACTTTCTTCTTTCTCAGGCAACGTCGGGTATAATCAGCTTGTATGTATGTACACACACACACACACACACACACACACACATATATATATATATATATATATATATATATATATATATATATATATGAGTCATTTTTAAGCCCTCAGAAAGTACTGATTACAATATTTTATTTTATTTAAAATTTATTTTTAATTTGATCATTCAAAAAGTTTAGATGTACATTTTTCAAAATGTTTTTGTCAAATAGTTTTATCTTATATTAGTTTTTAGGTATTTTTAAAAACTTAATTCTGAAATATTGTAGGGCGTTTATTGAACATGCCTTGTCTGGTTCATAATTATTAAAATACGTTCCTTATGAAATAGGGATTATGTTGTTATGCCGTGTATTTCAAGTAGGTCCTTATAAAAAGTTACTTTGGTCCTTAGAAAGTCCTTAATTTTTGTTTTGGAAAAAGAGTGGGAACCCTGTATCATCTGTGTTTTTATGAATTTAATAATTTAAAATTTTTATTTCAGTTTTATCACACATATAATCTTGAGAAGCAAAGTGCAGGTTATTTGTTACATGGTGTTCACCGTACTGTTCCTGGAGGACAGCAGATTGATTGTATTATTGCAAGTATTGAGCATAAGTCCAATCTGCCTGAGGAAATGTCAAAATTGGGTTCTTCATGTTTTATGTCTGTATTAGAATGGATTTCATTCTCCTGTGGTAATCTTATATTTTTCTATACTTACTTGTAATGTGTATTTTAAATACTGTATATTTCTGAGTATAAGTCAAGAGTTTTTTAGCCTTTTTATAGAATTAAAGTAGGTGTGTGTGGGGGGTGGAATCGGTGTACATACTGATCCACTGAACATATGTAAAGTCTTTGACAACATTTTTGTTGTTGTTAGCCCAAAATTGTCAAAAATAATGACAAAAAAATAAATGACACATTAAAAAAAATATAATAATAACGATAAAGAAATATATAATGGTGCAAAAAGAGATGAGTTTTAGGAGAAATTTTGAGCTGAGAAATACACAGAAATTAAAAAATAAATGTATAATGACTCTTACCTGTGGTAATATCAAATTAAAATAAGAAAAAAAGTAAAAATTTTTCAAATTTGCAGAAAAACCTATACTAATATAAATGTGTAGTAGATTGGCATTGCGTCGGTCCTTCAGTTAGTACAGAGGGTCAGGTAGAGGCTTTCCTCATGCGGTGAGTCGGTCCAGGTGTTCGGGCGCACGGGACGAGTTGGTGCTAGTGAGCGGGGCTTAGATTCTTGTCCCACTTCTCTCAAATCCCGACTTCAACTCCTCTCCTTAACTTCGTTTCCAAACTCCTCACCTCGGTTTTAATGCCCCTTTTTCTTCCTTTCCCATCGCCTGTTTTGTGAAATTTTCCCACAACTGGGCTCATTAAATTAGCCCCTTTTATGCGAGCTGACATTACTTTTTAGCCCCTGCTCCCATAACTCACGGTTACATCTCTATGCAAGCTTGACCGTTCCACTGCCATTCCGTGATCTATACCTTCTCTGTGGGGGTCCCTAAACTAGACGTGCACAATTGGAGTTCTAAATTCCTCCAGGAAATATCTCCCACAGCTGTGCATGCATGTGTGGAAAAGTACCTTGGTACAATATGCTTCTCTGTAAGCCAAAAGGGGTCCAGCATTTCCTCTACTGGACCTGAGCCTGTCCTTGGTATTGCTCCAGGGTCCATTAGGAATTCTGTTTTTAGGCATTTTAGGCACTTTCAGTATTCCAAGTGGCTTAGTGGGACTGGTCAAAGGCAAGCTAAAGAGCTTAATCATGACTGCCCCAGCTTGTGTAGTAAGCAGCTTTTGTTGCTTCATAGGAATGGCCTGAGGAAGGCTCTTCGTCTTCTTATTGGTCTATAGTAGAGTGCTACTCTTCGGAACTGGAGTTCGTGGGTTCGAATCCCACTGCGGGCAGGGATGTTTGTAGACGTTCAGAATCCGCTTTAAGCAGTAGATCCCAGTCTTATTAGCCCTCGTGTGCAAAACAGTAGACCGTAGCACTACAAACCAACCCCCCCCCTCCTTCCAGGAGCTGCCCTAATGGAAAGTAATAATAAAATAATTTATCTAATTTTTAAAAATTTCTTGGGAGTTTTATAGGGTATAAATTGCTAAAAATGTATATTACTTGTATCTTTATTAACTCTAATGAAAAGAATTTTAAAACTTTGATCTATGATTTTATTTCATAGGTTAGATTTTCTGGATTTGACTTGAGTTCACTTGTGTTTTTATTTAATATTTAAGTAAATTTGTAATTTAAAATTTTAAGAGTTATGTTATGTAAGCAAGTTATTAAAATCTACTGTTCTAATTGCTATATATATGTAATATATCAAAACTTAATATCCATAAAGTCTTCGAAATGCCCTCAATCCATGCTCTACTTTTCTTAATCTTAACTTTCCCAGACACTCAAAATAAGTCAATGATATAAATAATTGAGATTGTCATTTCTTGCACGCTTCTCAAAGCTAAAAATTAAACTAAAAAAGGTCCATACAGTCATTTTTAATTCCTTCTGTAATCCAGCTGTCCATTCTCATCTGGAAAAACTGGAAATCTATACAATATTAGTGCCATTGTTTGCATTTTTACCACTGATGTTTTAACAAGCCACAAAAAAATGCTAATTTAAAACTCTCTCTCATGAGAAGTAATCCAAGTGATTTTCCTTTCTTCGACACAGTCTTTTTATAGATCAAGCATATGCATATTTGTCTCTTATATGTGTAAGATGTGTCCATCAGTTCTTCATTATTAATCCTTTCGCGACGGGAAGTGCAAACACGTGCTTTTCTCTGAGGCCAGCAGTCACTTTCGCAAGTGAGTATCCAGGGCTGGAGGGTTTTTTGCTATTAAGCCTAAATCCATGAAATTAACGAAGTAGCAACATGTTATTCAATAATACTGCGTAAAGTATTTAAACGGAATGCGATTTATATTAGATGTGTATAGATACTTGATTTAGTTAAGCTGTTTCTTATTAAAATATATATTTTACACCTTTTTTTTTATTCTTTACTTACTATTTAATGACTTTTAAAGTGACAAAACTGAATATTATGTTATTTGAAAAATTTTTTTATGAAAAATTTTAAAAACAATGATCTACACACAATCCAATGTTACAATCCTTGCACTCTTAGTAACTCATTTGCCGTTTTGGAGGATTTTTCCGGGAATGTGAAAAAATGAAGCATCATCATCATCTTTGTCAGAAATGTGTTCCTCATCATTAGAATCACTAGATCCATTATGAACAGAAAGAACAATCCAAATATATTATAGTGTCACTATTACTACTATCCTAATCTGTTTCAGAATCAAAATCTGAAACATTTTGAGTCATTTCAGCTATTTCAAGCTAGTTAAACACTTTCGACACTTTGAAAATCTAACAATAAAAGGAGAAAAAAAAGATCAAGTCTGTCGATCTAATTCTCCACTAAAAACTGGACTGCAAACCGAAATACACAACGCTTTAGCAAAAATAAAACTCCCTTGCTTACATAAACAATAACCACGTGCGAATTTAAAGAGCCGTCATAAAACATGTCATTCGGAAACATTCCTTTCCCCTGATGTTTATATAATCAAAAACGTGTATGTGTATCATATTACTATTATATTGAGTACAAGGTCCAATCTACATGTATCTAAAACCATATGGACATACAATGCCATCTTGTGTCAAGAGTTTTTAAAAAGTTACAGAACACTGGCACAAATATGTGACGGTTGGGGGTAAATGAGAAAATGCTCTGGCACACCAGTGTGTTGGCCAGGAAGTGAATGTGTTTTTTGCTGGCACGTATACGTGACAGTAGGCGCGAAAGGGTTAATATGAAAATAAAGGAATTTTACTATTTCACCTTGCTTCGAGTTGTGAGTAAGAATCTTTCTTACCACAATGACTGTGACTGTGTTACATTTCCAAGGAAGCCCCTGCTATTTATAATTTGGACTGTTTATCACATTTTTATCATTTATATATTCATAAATGTTAGATCACCTGAATGTAACAAACGAAATGTTAATGATATTTTAACCGTTGATCAATTTATTTCAGGTCAAAATATTCAATCTTGGACCACTAAGAGAACCCGAAAATTAGCCAGTTCTTCATTTCCTGAATATGTTGCTATTGATTACAGTGGGGATGCTGTTTGTATTGTTTCAGAAAATGAATATGAATTTTATTTTGATTCTGATGGAATCATTTTAGATGGGAAAAATTCTGTAGAAAAGGGTAAGCTATATTTATAGTTTATAATCAGTGGATTATTTTTACAGATGTTAAGTTTAAAAATAGAAAAAGTAGATGAGTTCAAAGTTTTCAATGAAAGCTTGATCTGATTAATACCCAATTAGTATAAAATTATAAGATTAACTAATGTATTCTTGTACATTAAAGTCACTTAACCCTCTGACTGCTCATTCCGTAATTTCCATGAGCAATTCAAATGTAGCAAAATTTTCTCATCCTTAGATTTTTGCAGGCATGTGTTTTTCTTCCTTTATTAAGAAGCATATTTCGCATTTTCATCATTTAACAAGTAGAATAATTATATACAGTGTTAGGCATTTAATTAGGTAATAAAAAGAATTAAATGACTAGAACTATAGTTATATTAGATAATAGAAGTATAGACATTATGTTATAAATAGAAATTAAATGTATTTCAATTGAAATTTTTTAAAAAATAAATTTTTTATGGGATAACATATGAATTTAGTTTTTCTGAAAGTTTAGTTTCTCATGATAAAAGTCAATATAAAAAATCTTTTCTAGAAAAAAAATTAGCATTTCAATTCTCCAATTTATATATACAGTAGAACCTCCATAAGTTGACCACCTAAGGGACTGTAACTAAGTGGTCAACATACGGAGGTGGTCAACTTAGGGAATTTTTTAAAAATATTTACTATAGTACAATATTAGAAAAAAGTTAGTAAGCTTTTTTAGTATTTTTTAAGGAAAAATTTAGAAAAAAGTTAGCACTTACTCATTTTTATTTTTACTGAAAGTACAGCAAGTTTTTACAAATTTTGAAAGAATGATTCAATTTTTGTTTGATTCCTTTTTTTGTTAATTTGGTAACTGCAATAAGCAATTTCCCAATTTACAAGTCCATTAAGCATGCTTGGGCATTTTTCTGCAGAGAAATCTTTAAGTTGCTCCATCATGCGTTTTACATTGTCTTCCTTCAGTGTTGGGTAGTTTTCAGTTTCATCGTCACTTGCATCATCATCCTCTTCGCCGTCCATTTCTCATACCTTAGAGTCCTCGCTGTGCTTAGTCCCAGAGAGTATCTCACTGAAGATTGTCTCTTGGTCTGGTTCAACACATGTTACTAACTCATCATCCATGGTAACATAATCTTCAAAATTAACTCCATCAAAAACTGGCAAGTGAGATATAGGAATCTCATCCTCTTGCACCGATATTGTAGCTGTAACAAATCCAGCTTTCTTGTAGCAGTTCTTAATTGTGGCTTGAGTAACTTTATTCCAAGCAGAATTAATCCAATGAACAGCATTCAAAGCATTTATTGATGCAGCTGTTGATGATGCCAAAGTAGAAGGACCACAGGCTTGTGCTTTCGTGATCACCCATTCCAGCAGTTAAGCTCTGTAGTGCACTTTGAAGGACTGAATAATGCCTTGATCTAAAGGTTGGGTTTTCGAAGTTGTGTTTGGAGGCAAAAATTTTAGCTTCACATTTGTGAGATTATTCAGTTTTGGGTGCCTGGGGCAGTTATCCATGGTAAATAGAATAGACCGCTTCTTTTTCCTCATTTCTGCGTCAATTCCTCTAACCCACTCTTCGAATAAAGCACTGGTCATCCAAGTGGATTTATTCGCTCTCCAAAAAACAGGAAGGTCATCAGGTTTTACATTTTTAAATGCACGGGGTTTTGCGGTTTTGCCGATCACCATAGGCTTCAATTTTTCTCCTGTCATACTAGCACATAGAAGAACAGTAAAACGCTGTTTTGAAAGTTTTCCTCTTTTGCAAGAGTCACCCTTCATTACTAGACTTCTATCAGGCATTGCTTTAAAGAAGAAACCGCATTCATCAGCATTAAAGATGTCCTCATCTTTAAAACCTTTAGCAAACTCTGAGAATTTTTCAATAAACTTCTCCACCACTTCAGCTGAAACCTCATTCGATTCCCCACACAAAACTTTTTGAGAAATCTCGTATCGTAGTTTGAATTTTTCAAGCCAACCTGCTGACGCTTGGAAGTCGTCAATTTCGAATTCTTTTGCAAATTTTTTTGCTATTTCCTGAAGCATAGGCCCTGATATTCTTGCATTAATTGATCTCATCTCTGTAAACCAACGAAATGTGGCTTCATTCACAGCGTCGAGACACGTTTTTCTTCTTTTTCTTTGAAGTTCCCTGTTTTCGGAAGAATATCTTTCCAGATATTCTTCCTTGCGTATTAAAATGTTGCTCACAGTTGTCTTTCTAGAAAATTAAGAAGATCCACTTTCTCCTTTAATTTAAGTTCTTTTAGAGCTTTTCTTTTTGCCATTTTTAATAAAAAATTGCAATTAAACAACTGGTACTGCCACGACCGATGTCCAGAAAAAAAAGAACAGAACGTGTTTCACTTATGAGCGATACACGTTGTTTTCCAATTCTGCGTAGTTCGTTCAATGCTACACCTCTACACACATACCCCACTCTCTTGACCGACAGATTTCAGCAATTACAGCCAATCTAAGAAATGAAAGCATGCAAAGGGCTAGAATATCATTTCTCTTTAACAAAAGGCTAGGTATTTCCCTCCCACAGTTCCATACTGGAAGTGAACAATGAATGAAGCATCAAAGAGGGGGGGATCGCGAGTATTGCTCAGATAATCTGATTGACTGATAAAGAAATTCCTGGAAACCAGGTGGAGAACAACCGAAGGAAAAATCTAATTTAAGAAAACATCAGTGGTCAAGTTACAGAGAGTAAAACCTACTAAAAATTGGTCAACATACAACTTACAGAGGTGGTCAACATAGAGAGGTAAATCGCCATTGAAAATGCGTTGCGACCATTCAAACTAATAAATTTCGGTCAACATAGAGAGGTGGTCAACTTTGGAGGTTTTACTGTATATATATATATATATATATATATATATATATATATATTTAAACTATGCAACAAAAAATACGCAATTTTTAGAGAGATCTTGGTTTACAAATTGAGCAGTCAGAGGGTTTTAATAAAGTTTATATGAATATTTTGATACTGTAAATGTATATGATAAAAAAAATTAAAATACATTTAATCAAAGGTGCTAAATGTATTGAGTGCAAAAGTGTGCTGCTCTTAGCAGTATATAACACTAGATTCAAAATAGTCAACTCTAATACAATTAGAGATTAAAGCCAAAGAGACAAATGAACTGATAAATTTACTGAGAAGCCCATAACAGAAATAATCATAGTTATTAAGCCTCAATTAACTAAATGTCTATATGACTTACTATTAATTACAAATGTATGTAATTTTTCATGCTTAGCAACTTTTTTCCATTGTAGTTATTTGTAGTTTATTTCTAAATGTATATTAAGTTATTGTATTTTATTGGTTACCATTAAAATTTAAAAATATTATTAATTTAAATATAACTTGCTTTCTCATTTCCTTATTACATACGCTTTATTTATTAATCCTATGACTGTTAGGTCTGAGATAGAAATTATATATTTGATTAATGATATATTTTTTAATCTCATTAAACACCCTGACTTTGATGAGTGTAATTTTTGTAATAACAATGTGGAAATTCCTCTTAATGTTGATCAACCTCAGGGAGGAAAATTTCAGTCCTGTACCCCTCTCCTACCTCCCAAAAGAAGATATCTAGACCCAGAAATGTATCTTGCACATCTTATAGATGTACAGGGAGATTATTCATGCATCTACGAGGATCAAACCTTAGCTCTGCATGCTTACCACTAGGCCATCTCATGCCTGATCTTTTTAACTTACTACCTATAATTAAGAATGAAGAAAACCTTATCACAGACAATATAAATTTTCTGCATATTAGAATTATAAATTACTAGCCATGCATCACTCTTGGCAAATTTTACCAATTTCCCAACTAGCATGGAAATGTTGGATGTCCATTAGCCACAAGTTGGTAGTTGTTATTTTGATTGGGCGTACATTGAAACGGAATGTCTTGTTGGCCAACTGAAGTATTCAAAAGTTGGCCTTACTTTGGCTTAATGCTGTTTACTATGAGATTGCTGCAATATTTCGAGATTAATGTTTGAGTGGAAGTGCAATGGAGTGAATTCTTGTGTGCACAGTAAATTGTACAACTGCATCATACTTTTCTCCGAATTTGGAAAAAATGCAGTTTTTTACTTTAGTAGCTATAATTATAGTTCTTATATAAATGATTGTGGATGACTATAGAGCTACATTACATCTTTCTGAGTTGCTTTACTAAGAAATTGCATTTTTTTATATGAACTATGAGGTAAGTGAGATGCAGTTATATGTTTAGTGTGAACTAGAATTTATAATTATTGGCATTAAGATGGCCCATCCTATTATTATACTCGGATCCAGCTGTTTATCCTTGGCCAGTTCTAACATTATGTTGGTATTCTTTTAGAAACAATCGATAGTCAACTGTTGGCTTTCACTTTGCCAACATACTATATAGGGGTTGGCCTATGAAAAGCCATATTACATTAGCCCATTATAAAGTTGCTATTAGGGTTGTCTATAAAATTTATGACCTTTTGTTTAATTTTATAAAGTTACAGATATAGATTATTTACAGTTTTCTGTACCATCAAAATGTACCAAAACTTTAGAAAGCTTGCTGATATTCGAAATAAGAAATTCTAAACTTTGTTATGAGCAAAAATTTCAATCTTAATTTCTAATTAAGTCCAAGAAAGATACCACAGTTTTTTTTTATTCAGCTTCTACTTCCTGATATGTTTTAGATTTTCAATAAAATTTTTATTAATAATCCTTTAAAAATTTAAATTGTGTAGTTTAGAAAAATGTATTAAACCCATATATGAACTTACTAAAAATAAATAGTGATATTACTGGACTAGAAATTATGATTTTCATTAGTGATTAATAAATAAATATAACTTTCTAAAAATTTGGAATGTTAATTAAAGGATTAAAGCATATTACTTTTTTTTCATTGATTAATTTCTGTAATTTATTGTATTTAACAAAATAAATCGAATAAAAATATTTTATAGCTCCTGGACAACCGAAATACACATATTTACAAACTCCTGAAGATATAACTGTTTATTTTCGTGTGCCCGAAGGCACAAAAAAGACTGACATTCAAGTGAACTTCTACCCACATCAAATGGAAGTATTACATCAAGGGAAATGTGTTCTTGCTGGACAACTTGCAAACTCTATAGATATAAGTGGAAGTACTTGGATTTTGGATGGAGTGAAGTAAGTTATGCATAAATTTTTGTTTAATATTGATTTTAATTGCAAATTTAACCAAATAATTATGATCCACTACATATAAATATACAAAAAGCTTAAATTGATAAAAGTAATGAAAAAAGGGAAAGAATGTTTTAATAGTGGTGAAAGTTTTAGTATATAAACAGGGGTTAATTGAAATGTTAACACCTGTGGAACAACATTGAGGAAAACCTATTGTATACATCCAATTTCTTATGTTGAAGAGTGTGAGCAAACATCAAAGATATATACCTATTATTCTAAATGCAGCAGCAGTAGTTTTTAGATCTAAAATTATGATATCAAATTTTCATTATTATTATTTCCAATGCAGGAATACTTACTTTTATAGTATTTGTCACTGTGAAGCTGTAGATATTTGTTAGTCATTTTATTATGGGAGTAACACATAGGTAGATAACACTACTCCCTAAAATGGGACAACACAAACAAAGTAGGTTTTCATAATTTAGAAGAAGTCCCCCAAAGCTTGGCATGCCACCTTGTTACTGGTATTGACAGGAACAGCTCAATACTGGTACTGAGCAGAGTAAGGTTCTGGTAGTGATTCTCATGAGTACTATAAAGTTACAACTGTAGATAAAAAGTAACTGAAGTTCTGAATATTGCGTATAAAAACAACAAGCTATTTTAAAAAACAAAAAGTAAATTTATTTTTAAATCTTAGAATATTAATATATTATACGATGTCTGCCTAAGTGCTAGAAAAAATGCACAAGTACAAAAAACAATCCACAGGTCCTCTTACATATTCAGCAGCAGACATCACATACAATTTTACATAATCATGCGGCTTCCTCCCCCACTCAGCTAATCACAAAATTACTCAGTTTGTAGCTGCCAAGTGAGGGTTGAAGTCACAATTGCGTTTTTCATGCAGACATAATGACCAAACATACAGTGAGAGTCAGCTCCCATAACAAAAAATGCTCAAATTGGCGGTAAAATCTCCTGCCTCAGTTAACTTAAAAACAAATTGCTGGGATTCACTGGAAGTTGAGGAGGTGCCGATCCGAATGCAACTTCCAACACACTTCCATAAGTATCATTTGGGAACTTAGAGGCAATTGTGACCACAAACCAATTTTACATGCCCCAGCCACCATTAAGAAACATGGTGGAAATTTGGCCTGCCACCTCCAGAGGCATTGTTTAGGAACTTGGAGGACATTAGGATCATGAACCTATTTTATGTGCCCCAGCTGCCATTAATGAACATGGTGTATCTTTGGCTGGCTTGAGCCTGAAACTCACTACTCTCTGGTTATCAGATGATACCTTTACTAACTGAGCTACCTATTAAATTTTCATTATACTGTCTACGAGATTACAAAAGAGGCATAATTGTTGAAACATGTTTTGCTGGAGTTTCAGCAATTTAAACAGTCACCCAGTTTTGGGAGTAAATAGTACAATGTTGGCAGTAGTAATGGCAGCCTGTAGCCAATAGGGAAAGACATCTGCAAAGCACAATAGTGTCTAAAAGCCAAAATTATCTAATAGAGGCAGAAAAGTTTTGAAGTGGATTATGGCTAGAAAGCTTAAGATAACTGAATCTTCGATAATGTCTGAGATGCCTTTTGGAATTGGTTTCAAACAGTAGGTTCTGGTTTTGTTAGCCCTTGTATAGAAAAAAAGTACACAGTAACACTTCAAACCAAACCTAGATGGATGTAAAAGACAATAATGTAATGTTTACCCCAGACCAAAAAAAGGGCAGGCTGGCCCTGCATATAAGGGAACTCCATCAGAACAAAAAGGGCAGGGTGCTTCTGGGTATGAAGGTACTCTATCAGAATAAAACTGGCATTTTTTAATGGAAAATATTAAAAAAAAAATTTTTTTTTCTCGATTACTATAGGTTTAAAAAAATGTAAATATTATTTTTTGATTATTTGAAGTCCATTTTATTTTATTAAATATGTACTAAATTTTTAAGAATTATTTTTTACTTAATACTTATTTAATAAAATCAAATAATTAAAACTGGCTTTTAAGTGATGCAAAATTCATGCAAATCAGAAAGTAGTAGAGCACATTAAAGGCAAAAAAGGGGGCATGGTGCATTGAAAGCTAAAAAAAAGGGCAGGGCGCATTGAAGGCAAAAAAAAAGGGGGGGGGGGCAGGGCCCTCCTGAAAAGGCCTAGAGGAACCACTAATAATGTACTCATTCACATCATTGGAATCATCCAAGACTGATGAATTGTATCACCTTACATGGTCACTTCAGTCCCTTGATCTGAAATAACTGAACCTTTGTGGAATACTTTTGGAAGGCAAATTGCACAGTAAATACCACTGTGCATGATCAGTAACTCTCTTTATCTCACACCAGATACAGCCAATAATTAATGCAAAAGAAGCTCCATAAGCCTATTAATAAAGATTTATCTCATTCATAGATGTTTACACTATTTTCTCTAACCTGTATGTAAGAGTAACCAGAGTTGGCATGATTTAAATCAGTTGATTTAAAAAAAAAAAAATCATTGATTTAAATCTTTTTTTTTAACTTTTAAAACCTATATTCCAAAGACAGGAGAATTGGGGAATCAGTCAGCACAGAAATACCAATAAGTAAATAAGTGTAAATACATGGTATGTTTTCTAAGAATTTAGGGGTTGTTATCAGAAAGTATGTAGTAGGGATAGTTACGACTAGTTATGACTAGTGGAATTCATTTTATGTAATTGGAGGGTAAAGAGAGTATTACAGAACTTGAAATTTAGTTTGTCTACTAAATAACAACAGCCATGGCTTCGTCTGCTAGAATGGAAAGACAATTTTCTTCTTTTGGTATTTTTCATTCTAACTTCTTAACCAATTAGGAGTGGATAAATTATCAAAGCCAGTGTTCTTATTGAAACAGTTAAATCCATAATTCGTTGCTTAAAAAGTATTGAAATAATTGTGAATTTTTTGTTTTTTAATAAATAGTTTGCATTAAATGAATATTTAATTTGTTCTTTAAATTTACATCTTATTTAGTTTGCACCATGCAATTACAAAATAATGAAATGTATTTAGATTAAAATTTATGTATTTAATTTTAGGTAATCAGATTATACTAGATAGATAAGTTGTTACTTATAACAAACTATTCCATGTATATTGCAAAAAATATAAAAACACAACAATAATTAAAATTAGAATTCAGAAAAAAATCAAATCTGATTTAAATCGAAAAAATCTGATTTAAATCAAATAAATCTGATTAAAAATTTTTTTTTTTAAAAAATCATGATTTTTTTCCAACTCTGAGAGTAACAATATCAAAGTAGGTATCTGTTGTATCTGGAACTGTTGTAGTATTTTAGGAAAATTAATCCCAGTTTGTCTAAAAGTGAAGTGTTTAGGATAGTTGAATATTGTATAAAATAAATTCTCATAGATTGTTATCATTCTTAAAAACTTTTGAATGTGCTTAACACTAGATTTATGGATGCTGATCATATACCTATTCTTACTGAAGTGTCAATTTGACTCATACAAGAAAATTGAAGTTTTTGCAAAGAAAATAGTTCCAAATTAATTTAAATAAAATGTTTATTATCAAAAAATTCCTGGAAAACATTTTTTACATATAAAATCTGTTTTTGAAACACATTTTCCGCAAACATTTCTATTACATTTAGCACAATGGTTTCTACATCTGTTTCCTTTACATGATTGTTAAAGTTGACAATTCTTCCGTGCATCAGTAGCATGAATTTCTGTCAATGGAGGGGAAGTGTTCTCAACTTCTTCTCTATATTTACTTTATATACTTTATACTATATTTATTACTATATTTATTTTCATATATATTCTATGAGTCAAATTGGCTCACAACTGTGAAAATAGGTATACCATATTTGATAATGCGAAATGAAGGGGTGTGAGGGGAAGAGGAACGAAAGTTTACATATATTTTATTACTTAACTAAAAGTCAATGTATGTTTTTGAAAAGTGATATTAAAGTTTTATATATATATATATATTTAGCAATCAAATTTTTAATGAGTCAAATTGGCTCGGTCCGTAAATCTAGTGTTAAAAGGGGAGATGGAGAAGTTAGGTGTCTTTGACATTAATGTATTTCACATAGGTATGTTAGTCATTTTATTATGGAAGCATGCTGTAAATGACCAGCATTGCTTCTTATTAGGATACTCAAAATTTGTACAATATTTGAAAGTGCTTTTTTCCCCTCTCTTGTGCATAATTATCACTTATTTTTATTATAGTATTAATACCAAAGCCATTTGATTACAAATTATAATTTATTTTCTATAATATTTGTTTAGTATATAATATTGTAATTTGTATAATATGTGTTTATATTTGAATGTTATTACAATCTTTATTTTTATGCAATACTAGCAAGTTTGCCCGTGCTTCGCTACGGTGAACTTAATATATTACTTTTAAACAAAGATTTATTTTTCGTGAATAACTCTCTAAATTCGTCACAGTTCAGTCATTGGCATGTTTATATATTTCTATCATAAGCGTATTATAACATTATTCAGTTTTTATAATCGAATTTGTCTTATATTAAATTTGCTCAAACTTTTTTTATTGTAAAATATAAGCTTAACCCTAAATTGCATTCCTGTACTACTACTGTACGTTGATTAGCAAAGTTAACAGATCTTGTCATATTACGTGATAGAAAAGGAAGCACAGGTTTTGACAGCAACAGTGCTAATTTTGTTGGTAGTAATAAATGTTTTCTAAAATTAAGGAAATTTATGACAAACCACATAGTTTTGTATGAAACAGAAACACACATTCATATCGACAACCATATGAATATGAAGATAACTATATAAAATGATAGGTTTTATTTGGCCATGAGAGTCACTGAAATTTGTACTTTTTGTACTTAGAATATTGTTGATATGCATTTCATTGTAACATAAAAATGAACCAAGAATTAAATTTAAAATTAGTTCTCATATAAAAATGCTATAATTTGCGTCACATAGAAATGAAAGTGAATCACTTTATATCTCAAATTTCAGTTCAAATCGAATAGATACTAAGCAGACGATTTTAAATAATATAAAATAAGAAATGAATAAATGAAATATTTAAATGAATGACGTCATAATGAAAGAAAAATATCATTTTTGCCTATTTATTATGTGATGAATTGAGCATTTTAATCTCCTGCTTTTAACCGTGGAAAACTGCGTTTAAAACAATTACTTGCGATGACGTCACATTGCTAGAAACATTGCTTCTTTCCCTTAGATATGATGCGATAAATTAAAAACTTAATCGTTTGCGTTTAACCGGGGAAAATAATGCTTGGAATAATGACATGAAATGCTCGAAAAAGGGGGAAGGAATGAATTTCGAACGTTGAAAATTTACAAAAACCTTTCCAGGGATATACCTAAACATTTCCCAAATTTTCACGGCGATTGGATGGATAGTTTTTGAGTCTATTGAGTACATACATACAGACAGACAGACAGACAGACACACACAAATTCATTTTTATATATATAGATTAATAGAACCCCAATTTAGTATAAATCTTTAATTTATTTTGTTATTTTATATTATCAGTTCATATTATAATTTACATAAACAATGAAATTTGGAAATGTAATAAGTGTATTCCAAAAGCGCTTTGGTAATGCTGCATCAGTTGATTCACTATTAAAAATTATTTAGAATGAAATCAATACAGAATTGCAATAACTAATCTGCATTTCTATGTATTTGTGTCAATAGATGCTTATATTTTACCCTGCTAATTGAGTATGAACCCTGTTAATAGAAAAAAACGTTTTACTATTTTTGTTATGTCATGCAAATTTACATTATAATATTCATGAACAGTAAAATTTAAAAATGCAATAAGGGAATTCCACAAATTTGTGTAAGTAGTGCACTGCACAAGAATTATATAGAGTAAAAACAATATAACATGTAATAACTAAATCTAAACTGCTATGATGTTGTGTTAGTAGATACTTTTTTTTTCTCCTGCCAACTGAGTATCAACCCTGGGAAAATGCACAAATTCCCTTAAGTGTTATTTAAGAATTATAATGGTAATGTTGCCACTTATCTGGTGCTGCCATAAATAATTTTTTAGAAGTAAGGAATAGATTAATCTATATATATAAAAATTAATTTGTGTCTGTCTGTACTCGATAGACTCATAAACCATACATCCAATTGCCGTGAAAATTTGGGAAATGTTTAGGTATATCCCTGGGAAAGTTTTTGTAAATTTTTAACGTTTGAAATCCATTTCTTCCCCCTTTTTCGATCGTTTCATGTCATTATTCCAAGCATTATTCTCCCTGGTTAAACACAAACGATTAACTTTTTAATTTATCGCATCATAACTAAGTGAAAGAAGCAATATTTCTAGCAATGTGACATTATTCCTTTAATCCCATGTAATTGTTTTAAGCTCAGTTTTCCTCGGTTAAAAGCAGGAGATTAAAATTTTAAATTTATCACATAATAAATAGATGAAAATGATATTTTTTTTATCATTATGACATCATTCCTTTAAATATCTTATTTATTAATTTCTTATTTTATATTATTTAAACATCGTCTGCATAGTATCAATTCGATTTGACCTGGAAATTTAGATATAAAAGTGACTAGCTTTCGTGACACAAATTATAGAATTTTATATAAGAACTAATTTTAAATTTAATTCTTGGTTAAATTTTACGTTAGAATGAAATGTTTATCAACAATATTCTAACAACAAAAAGTACAAATATCAATGACTCTCATAGGCAAATAAAAACCTATCACTTTATATAGTTAGCTTGATCCTTGATCATTTTGGAGAATTGGACAATGGTTGATCAGCTTCCGGGTAGTCCGGAATGTTTAGTAAACAGGAGAAGTTCTTCGAAACTATTGTAAAATTTTTGCACTCTTATTTTGTACATGCTTTCATATTTATTGATGTATAACTCAGGTTTAATGGAAACTGAAGTATAAAAACTGAATATTGTTATAATACACTTATAATAGAAATATATAAATATGTCAATGACTTGAACTGAACTGTGACGAATTTAAAGAGTTATGCCCCCAAAATATCTTTGTTTAAAAGTAATTTATTAAGTTCACCGTAGCGGAGCACAGGCACACTTGCTAGTCTATATATATAAAAAGCTGAACGATGGCAGATTGGTTAGGGTGCTGGCCTTCGGAACCGGAGTTTGTGGGTTCGAATCCTACTGAGGCATGGATGTTTGTAGCCGTTCGGAATCGGCTTTAAGCTGTTGGTCCCGGTCTCATTAGCCCTCGTGTTGCAAAAAGTAGACTACCACATAATATGGCAAGATCTAATTGCTAATCAACGTACAGTAGTAATAGAGTAATATAATTTAGGGTTCAACTTATATTTTATCATAAAAAAATTTGAACAAATTTAATGTAAGACACAAATTCAATTATAAAAACTGAATAATGTTATAATACACTTATAATAGAAATATACAAATATGCCAATAGCTCGAACTGAACTGTGACAAATTTAGAGAGTTATTCATGAAAATAAAATCTTTGTTTAAAAGTAATATATTAAGTTCAGTGTAGTGAAGCACGGGCAAACTTGCTAGTATCATATATTTTAAAGTTTTTAAATAGAACTTATATTTGAAGTCTTTATATAGAACTTATTTCTTATAGCAAAATATTAATTACTCAAAATAATAAACCAAAATTCTTTTATCTGCAGCATATATCTGTTTGTTTGCAATTTGTAATAGAGTGATATTTTATAACCTAGATTAGAAGTTATATTATCAAAAGCAGAAGCTGGCTTAATGTGGCAAGAATTAGTAAAAGGAGATAACCAAGGTGAAGAACTTATGGATCGAGCACTTGTAGATGAAATACATGCAAGGCTTGCTCATCTTACATCTGAAACTGAAGTAATTATTACAATATATATATGTATAACAGTAAAAATTGAAATTGGTCAAGTTGGTGCGTGGCGTAAGGCCTACATATTTCGATATGGCAATAACAGTTATTAACTACGACTACCTTATGTGATTGTGATTTTAACTTTAGTTGAGGTTAGAATTTCAAACGCATCATTAGCTTGTGTTTTCTAAATAAACAATACCTTAATTATTCCTTGCAATCAATAACTTCACAATAGCCATAAATATAATTTATAATTTTCTTTCCATACAACTTCCACTGACTGGTTGGACAGAGCATGTGCATGTAACAGAGTCAGCTGGTTGTATAAGTAATGGCTGATTGACAGAATATTCTAGAACACTCAAATTTCAACGTAACCTGTCCAACCCTACTCAAAGACCAGGTTTACGTTGGTTACTATCAAGTCTTAACGTACATAATATGTGATATTTATTATTGCAAACATTAACAACTAAAATTCTATGCTTCTACTGTATATAGTCAAAATGACTCAAACTATATAGACAGTTGAAAACTTCAATTGCGTCACAGGTTGGGCATGCCTGATGTAGGTGGTTGTCCTCTACATCTAGTCCCTTCAAATTTACAAAGTTCTTACATACCAAGTTCCAAATATCATGTCTGATTTCGTGCCAGGTCGTCTTACAAGAGGTAGTCTGGAAATATTTGAGTTTTCTGAATCTGTAAATTTTGACAAGACTGGCCTTGCACTCAACCCAATTTTGTCTCCTCATATGACACACAAGGGAGTACATTGGGATTATTCTTTTAGAACCATTAAGATTAAATACAAGAGTTAGGTTATTAAAAGAAAAGCACCTCACTTTATAATTTTTTATGTTCATGTGTATGGCCACAGAATTATTTATGTTACCAGCTGAAGTTTCAGTTGGAGGTAGGTACTTTGGGAATACTTAATTGTTGACAAAAATTGAGGTAACAGATACTTTTTCCTTCTGGCAAGTTGAAAATTTATATTTTGATACTTCTAATGGATTTAGATAAAATTATATCGTTGTAAGTTTAAGTTCAACTCTCCCTCTACACATATACATATTTACAGCAATCGATTCCAAATTTTGTTTTAAAATATTGTGTGTGAAGTTGTCTTGAACGTTAGTTATTTTATAACAATTTTCCTCCTTTTTAGGCTACACCAAGTGATAGAGTTCCATTTAATTTAGGTCAGTTAGAAGAATGTGATTCTGTAAGTGAGCCTTTAATATTTCAGCGAATTGATGGCAACAGTCACCAGGAAACTCATAAGGTAAGAAAAGTGTATTATTAACCAATCTACTTTAATTAGTTCTTATAAAAAAAACTAGATTTTTATTAAATTTTTTATAACATGTATTTAAATGCTTGATCTATCTACCCATAAAATTTAAAATGATTAATTAGGTTAATTTACTTTTAAACAACTCCCAGCTTATAAGCACATCTTTGTTATTGTGGAACCAAGCTCTAGCTGTTCCCTCCAGGTAGAAAGCAACATTAGTGCATCGTCCTTGAGTAATTTTTGAGGATCATGCAATTCATCTCCTGAAAATATTGCAGGAGGTAAGGGAATTTGGTAAGTGAAGAATGCTGGAATGGAGTTGAACCACCTGATGTTGAAGAATCATCTTTCTTATGTTTTGCCATCTTGTATTGCTGTCATTGGGGATCAAGTAAAAGTTCAAACAGGGTATTAGTTCCTTGAATTTGCACACCCCTCCTTCATTCGTCCAGGATAGAATAGTACCCAGCACCTCCATCAAACTGTCATGATGAATTTAGCCAGCACCAAGGTTTGGGATTTCAAACTTTATTCACAAGCTAACAACCTGCCAAATCTTACAGAAGTCAGACTGCCCAACGGTTCAAAAATAGGCGGTATATACATACAACCTAAGAAACAATCAGGGTCTAAAAATTAAGGACCACCCAGGGCCTTTCCAGGAATTAAAAGATTTGCATAAAGAATAAATAAATATTGAATATATTTACATTGAAATAATAAATAAAATGTGGCAAAGACTGGCACACACACCAACAATGCTAAATTTTCGTTGTAATATTTAAAAATACATATACCATCATAATACCTAGCTTGCAATTCTGTGCTGAATAAAAACACCAATTTTTAGGTATCAGAGTTGGTAGATTGCTGAACACACACTATTCTATGAACAGTAGGTATTTGTCATCAAAATCTTTGATAGGGAATTTTTTTTTTTTTTAAATTCAAGTGCATTGCCATACATTTTTTTTGTCCTCTACTGACTATTATAGTACAAGGGGGCTGCATGTGAGTATTATACAGAGATTTCAATGTATAATTGACTCTTGATTTTTACGTTCTGAATAAATAAATATTCAGAGTAAAGAGAAACAAAAATCTCCTTTAAACAAGTCACAGGATTTTGGTTTAATATAGATATATATACATTTTTGAATGTTTATGGGTTAATTACATAAAGAACTCTGCCTTTTTTGGCAAAGTAGATTACTAATCAAAGACCTATTATGTATATAAATTATTAGCATAATTGCACTACACACTGGTTTAGCTCCTTTGAATAGTAATAACCCTTAGCGCTCTGCATGTTTTTGTACCACTGCCTACCAGCAACTCTGGCACATTTTCACAGCAGAACGAGTGTGAAGGAGTCTTATTGTAAGTGAGAATTACACGTGCTTGTGAATGTTTTTGATTTTATTTTATACACATGCACCACCTTCTTGTAAATGAAAAGAAAATTTTAAATTTTGTATTTCACCCTGGTGTAATATCGTTGGAAACAATCTCCCATGTGCATTCTGGGTTTACTTGGGCAAGTGTCACAGTACCCATATTGATAATAACTCCAATAAAAGCCCAAAACTCATCCTCTTCCACCGCTGGCCATGTTTGCCAAATGGAATTACTAGATATTTCTTTATTCTTTAGAACATTTTATACGTAATTGTTGATTTCTTTTATAATTTCATTTACCAGTTCGTTTCTGAAAAATAATTTGAAATATTGTGTTGGTTGTACAATATTTGTAGGAATTTGTGGTCCAATGACCTTTGGTGATACACTAAAATGTAGTCTATCCGGAATATCTAATTCTTTCGTGACATCGTACCATTAATCTAAGTCTTCACTTTCACTTTCAATAACTACCATTCGTTGTCTCTTTAGTAGTATAATTTCAGAACCACTACTTGAAGTGTGAGAAATATAATAAACACTGTCTTCCACAATATCTTCTAACAATGAAAAATCAAACACATCTTCACAATCACTCAACTCTATATTCTCATCACAATAATTATTTTTCTCCATGTTGCTAACCTTAATGGGTCAAATAATGTTTAAATCGTAACAGTGGCAAGACTGAGCGTGTTTTAACTACAGATTACAATTGCCAGTGCCGACGATTCCGTAACATCTTAAGCCTAATCATGCTAAAAATATTGGGTTCTGTAGCGGAGCCTACCGAGTTACAGAACAAATGATGGACGGTTCTGTAGCAAAGCGCTGAGGGTTAATAATTTACTTCAACAGTTTCTAAAATCTTTTCAAATTTAATTTTCTTGCACTTTTAATATTTTCTAAAGGTGTGCTATGAATAATTTTATATATTAAGTGTGCTGTCAATATAAAAACAAGTTGAGAAATACTGATTTAAATTGACAATTTTTGTAAACTATATTTTTGATAAATTTTAAATTCTTTTAATCAATAATCTGTAAAAATGTTTAATTTGGAATTATATATATATAATTCTAAATTAAACATTTTCCTAAACAACTCTTCTAGAAGCTCTCCCTCTCTCTCTCTATATATATATATAAATAAATTACTACTAGATACCTTATCACAGGGTTGGTGTATATTTAAAATCTGGTAAAATCACTTGATTATACCTATTTTTTATCAATATATAATTTCTCCCTCTTAAATTCAGGCTTGCAATTCCATCACTTTTCTCACCTTTAGTCTTTTTTTTTTTTTACAATTGATCACTTTTTTAAGTAAACAGTCACTTTTAGTCACTCTTTTTATGGTGTATCACAGCAAAAGTCTGTTGTTCAAAAAAAGAAAATTTGAATTAATAACAAAATATTTTAATAAAAGACCAAAAATGTGATGCTCTAATCTTATTTTTCTTATTAAAATATAATTAGACATATGGTTTCCAGAATTTAGTGATTTTAAAAAGCTGTAAAGATGTTCCTGAAATCTACTTTTAATACATTAAAGTAATATACGTCAAAGCACACATTTCTCTTTTTCTTCACAATTTTTGTTTAGATACTCTAATCTAGCTATGTACATATTTCAAAACATTAATATATGCAGAAAATTGTGATTATAATATAAATGTATTGTATTTATTCAAATCTAATTTATAGATTTTCTTGAATAAAAAGCAATGTTGATTTGTGTTAAACAAATTTTTTTTGTATTTGACGCTAAAATCATGTCTTGCATGAATCATTTGATTTAGAGTTAAAATAAATAGAAAAATCTTAATAGCATCTGTAATCAAGAGGAGAAAAAAAAATCTTTTTTTTTTTTTAATGATTAGTCATTTATTCTGTATTATTTGTTACTTTTCTCACCTTTTTGAAAGTACCTCAGCAATTGCAAGCCTGTAAATTCTGTATGAGACAATTTTGTTGAAACAGAGCTTGTATATGAGAGTTTGTAGGTATGATCAAATGCTGTCAAATGTAAGGAAACATAATTTTATCTTTTAGTACCAGTGTAAATAAAAATGTTAATGCATAACTGCCAACATTCCTATTTTAAAATTAAGTATAATTTATACCAACAATATATATACATACACACATGCAGCATACAGTTGAATACTATTCATACTAAAATTCTTAAAACATTTATACATGTCGACTAACATACACATTAGTGTATCAGAGCTGTTTTTGGACTGTTAGCCACATCATATCCTTGTAGTAATTGGCTATTAATGAGTACATTTAATATTCCATCAGTCGCATGCATGCACGCACGCACACACTGCAAACCTACTAGCTCCAGCCCTGTCTGTATATATATTATATATATATACACACACACATACCTACAGTAATGCAGCTTATTTCCTTAGCATAATGCTGAATAAGAAACAGTGAAACAAACAGTAGGAAGAATTATTACTTAATGTATTAAATTAACAACAAACAGAAAAGCAGTACATGCAATTTATTTTTCAGAATTCCTGCTTTAATTTCTATATGTTTCAGCTTGCTTCAAAAATCCTTGCTCATAACTTTTGATATTTAATTAATCTTCTAGAAGTTGAAAATATATTGTGTTGCTTTTGTAACGACTAAAATTTGTACTTTTTAAATCATTCTTCAAAATTGACAGCCACCTTAAAACTTTTGGATTTTATTAACTGTAGAAAATTTAAAATGAAGATTTTGTTTAATACAGATCTATGATTGATAAGTTGTATTTTATTAAATGTTTACAATTTTCATTAATTTTTTTTCTAATTTGTTTCTAAATACCTAGATAAATATGGGAGGTCACCAATGGCTATTTACACGACAGACTGGACCAGAACTTCTTCCAGCTTTATGCTTAAGACATGATGTTGATGGTATACTGTGGCAGCCAAGAAATGTATTCAATGAAGGGGAATTAGAACATTTTAAAATGGAACATGTAGCAACTTTTTCTGCTTTAGGCTATGTACAAGCATCAAAACAGGACAAAAAGTTTACATCTTGTTCTCCAGATTTTGGTTACTCTGTTATATCAGATTGTTCACGCCATGTTTATATGTATTGCCAACCTGAAAATTTACATTCAAACTTTGAACTTCGTAACAGAAAGACAGGAGAATCAATTGCCCATATTGCCAAACAGTATGTCATAAGTTTGGAGGATTGTGACAGAATATTGGGTATGCAAGTTAGTAAAGAGTGCATTTTTGTTTTAAGTAAGAATATGCTATATGCAGCTAAGGTGTTAGCAAAATAATTTTTGTAATTGTCTCAAATTCATCCATTTTCATGTAAATAACCTTATGAATATTAAAAGGCATTTTTTACTTTAAAGATGAATTTTCACGATTTTAACACCTGAGATTTTCCAGAGAAGCAACTATACAACAGTTTAATGAAATGAGATATATTTAGCAAAAATATTTACAACTGAAATGGAACATACTTGCTTTATATATATTGGCATCAGTAAAACTTTTCACAAAATATCAGCTGGTTGATTTTTTTAAAGGTTTAGTAGCACAAGTAATTGTAATTAATAAAAGTTAATTGTGAGTTTTTCTTTCCCCAAGAAAATTTTGATTAAAATCTTTCTGTTCATTATTTATAAAACCTATTAGTTAATTTCTAAAATTAAATTTGATTCTAGAAGAACACAAAATTGACTCGAATATTAAAATTATCAAAGTATTATGTACTAAGCTTTAATTATTTTAACCCTTTAACGCGTGGTGGTCGCACCGTGAAACCACCAATTTTCGATTTTTTTTCTTAATTCCTTTTCACTATTTTTCACTTAAATTTTATAGATTTCTTATCTTTTACTTTTAAATAACACTAACAGATGGCAGCACAAAAACATTTCAGGTCGGAGTCCTTCCAATATGGCGTTATTTAATGTTCATTTTTAACAACACAATATAACCTACTTTTTTAATATAAATAATGATAAATATCAGAAATTTTTTCTTCCTATATCGTCATGTCTGTCATAAACAATATAAACAAAGCAGTAATTTGAAGTAGATATGTAAAAAACTTCCCTTTTTTGAGGGAAATTTCTGGGGGTTGCATCACGCAGCTAGAACACATGACTTACATGAAGAGCAGACTATATAAACACGGCCGGCACTCACTGGCTGTCAAAGGACGGAGTATTTATTATGACTGGGAAATAGAGTGTTTAGGAGTGTGGGGGGAGGGTATTTGAATCACAGGGTCATTTTATGTAAACAACATGTGCACTTTATATCCCCAGTGAACACGTGCTTTTGCTTTTTCAGTTTCAGATTTTTCTTTTTGCGTTTGCTCCCAGGCTAGTAGGGAAATTATTATTTAGTAGTATTTTGTGTGTTTTAAATTTAATGTAAATATATATGTATATTTTTTTTATCGAAAATAGTATTTACGTAAAGTTTTATTTAACTTTAAAATAATTAACAGCAATATATTTTAACTGAGTGTAAATATTTTTTTCTACTCTTAAAATTGAAAATGCCTCGCAAAGGGCTAGGAATAGCTGAGGCATTTGCTTTATTTGAAGAACTTCCTTCAGATCCAGAATCAGAAATCTCAGGTGATGATAGTGAGAAAGAAGAAAATGTGCCATTCACTGCTAATGATAATCTTCAGGTGGAAAGTGATGAAGGATCAGAAGATGAAGACAATATCGATATAAATTTACCTGGTCCTTCCCAAGTAACCCAAATAAATTGGAATAGGAGATAGAAAGTGAAAAAATCGATTCCTGAATTTTCTGAGGAATATGGCCCAACAGAAGATATTACACTAATGGATGATATAAATCCTATCAATATATTCATGTCTTTCCTTATGATTGCATTCATGGAGAAGTTAGTTTTTGAAACTAACTTATATGCGACGCAAAAAGGAAAACCATTTTCACCTATAACACTTCAGGATATGATGATTTTCATTGGCACAAACATGCTCATGGGAATAAAAAAGCTCCCTAGCTACCGTGACTTTTGGTCTACCAACGAAATTATACATGATTCATATGTCAAAGCAAGTGGCAGTAAAGAAATTTACATGGATGCTAGGAAATTTGCATCTGAATGATAATAGCTTGATGCCAAAAAGAGATGAAAAAATTTTGATAAACTTTATAAAATTCGGCCTGTTCTAACACATTTGTCTGATAAATTTAAAAGTCTATTTAGACCAGGAAAAAACCAGTCTATTGATGAGTCAATGATTCGTTTCAAAGGCAGAAATTCACTAAAACAATATATGCCCAAAAAACCCATCAAACGCGGGTATAAGGTGTGGATGCATTGTGATGAGAGCGGCTTTGCTTCTCAATTTGACATTTATATAGGTAAAACCCAGGAAGCCGAAAAATATCTAGGGGAAAGAGTAGTAAAATTGTTATGCGAGCCCTTGTATGGTAAGAATCATAGGGTGTACATGGACAATTTTTTTACATCATATGAACTTTTCCAATATTTAGAAACAAAAAGTGTATATTGTTGTGGAACAGTAAATATGAAGAGGAAAAATCTTCCAAAAACATTGATGGAAGATAAAAAATTAAAACGGGGTGATTTTGACTGGGCAGTTAGTGAGCACAATATAACTTGCCTAAAGTGGAAGGACAAAAGATGCGTGGCAGTATTATCTAGCCTAGAAGATCCCGTCATTCCATCTACTGTTGAAAGAAAAGAAAAAAATGGACAAAAAGTTCAGGTACAGTGTCCACAAGCCATAAAGGATTACAATCAAAATATGGAGTATGTGGACTATTTTGATCAATTAAAAAGCTTATATGAAATTGATCGGAAAAGTAAAAAATGGTGGCATCGAATTTTCTTCCATTTTATTGATGTCACTATTGTAAATTCCTTTATTATATATCGAATGCTTCCAGAAAGTGATCCAAACTTAAAAGTACTTAAGTTATTCAAAATGGACATCATCAGTAGTTTGATTTCAATGGGAAATAAAGGATCTGTTCCCAAAAGAAAAATATCAAGCCCCGTATGTATAAAAAGCCACAAACCTCATGTTCCAGACCAAAAAAGATTAAAGAATGCTGAACACATGCCAATGAAATGCAAACCACGGCAGTGAGCATTTTGTAGCACAAAGGAAAATCTCATAGAACAAGATACATGTGTGAAACTTGCAATGTTGGTTTATGCATGTATCAAAAAGATAAAACATACTTTGAACAGTTTCACAAGAAATAACTTTTTTCTAATTGACATTTAAAAAAAAAACTGTACCTGCTAAATGAGGATTCTAAATTCAGTATTAACATGTTTTTATAGCAACAAAATTATATAAATGTTTAATTTTTCACATTTCCTACTCTTTACTTTGTAAAATATTGTAAAAAAAATAGTATACTGCATTTTAAATATAAATTATCTAAGAAGTTTGCAATAATCATCATTTATTGAAAGCGCGCACGAAACAAGGTAAATTTCAAGGTCCTAGACGCGTGCTGGTTGCGCCTTGCGACCACCACCCACAGATAAATGGGTAAATGTAGATTTTTTTAAATTCATATATTATTTGTCTGAGGGATAACATTTAATTTTTACAGTTCATTAGTTTAAAATTAAAAAAAAAATATTGCACACGTCAAAGGGTTAAAGAAATTTTTTTTTCACTACTCCAAATTTTTAAAACTCTGATAAAACTGGCATCGCCTCTATTCCAGTCATGTCAATATTTATTTTTAGCAACTTCATACAAGAATTTAATATTTAAAAATCTGTTATGTAAATTTCTGCTGAAAAGAGATATTTTTGAATTTTCAGCAATTACTAAAGGAAAAAATTCATTGTTCTTTTTAAAATTTTTTTAATTTCCTTTAACAGTACCAAAAAACTGCAGAACTTCTTGGTCCATTATTGAAAGTCTGAAATTAAACCAAAACCCATAAATTTTATGAATAGGTAACTGTTACAAAGTTTTTTTTTCTCAATGAAATTAGCAAGATTCACTACGTGTAAACTGCAGAGTAAGCTATTAATATATAATTTTCATTCTTCCAACTCAAACAAAATAATAAAATCCTTTAAAAGAGCTTATTCTTTGTTTCATAAGACATTTTTCCTGTCTCACATCAATAAATTTGAATGTTGAAAACTGCAGAGAATTTGTAACACTAGTAATCTATTTAATTCTGCCTATGATGCTAAAATACTAATTATGTAATAGCGCCTAGATAAACAAAGCATTTAAGATATGCAAACTAAAATACATAAACGTATCTAAAACCATTGAAAAATTGACTACGACATGCTCGCTGCATTAATTTTTTCCACTAACCCTCTAAGTGTTATGCACATAATTTTCTTCCCAGCTGATGATGTCTTCAAATGGATGTGCATGTGTTATGAAAGGATTTAAATCAATATAAAAAATCATTTAATTAAATGGTTATAACAGTTGTAATAAGTTTTGGATCTAATCTAACCTCATAACACAAGCATTAGAAGGTATCATTGGCTGGGGAGAAAATTGTTTGCATTATGCTTAGAGGGTTAAAGTATTGTAAATTTCAATAAGGCAACTTTCCTATTTAAATAGATAGAATGCTACATGTTTTGATGACAATTAAAAAAAATTTGGTCACCAATTTTAATAGCTAAAGATATATTTTGGTGATTGAATACTGTATATCACATATGAAATCTAAACCACACTAAATTGTGATTCATAAATAGTATAAGTAATAATTATAATCTGTATTAAACTTATATTGCTAAATACACTGTATTCTACAAACTTACTAATTATGACTGGCTCAGGGATGTTGCATCCCTTCATTTTAATAGCAGCCAAAATGTTGATTTGGAGCAGGATATAGTATTTTTGTAGCAGCTAAAGTAAAGATTTAAAAAATAAACTGCAGTTTTTGAGGAGTCTGCCTAATAATTTAGAATGGTTGGTTGGTAGCATTCACAACAGCCAAATATTCAATAATTGTTGATATGGTTTGTTGGTTTGGTATATGCAATACAGTCAGTACCGGCTATATGGTCACCTGCTTATAAGGGCAGTTTTCTAAAGTCCCATCTAACTTAATAGAGAACATGTGTTAAAATGACCGCTTATACAGTCATTTTCTTTTTCTTGTTACTGGTTATATGGTCAGTTTCGTGTTTTCAACAAGTTTCAGGCTTCTTCTTCTTTTTTTTTTTTAAAAAATAAGTCAGTGCAAAATCAGAGTACCTGAATTCAAGCCTTTATTTCCCCCCCCCTTCTTGCTTGTGTAGACTCATCGCCGGAGTTTATTGGTTGAAGTTATCTCTCTCATACATAACCCCAGGTGTTATTTTACTATTTTTTCGAAGCAGCAGATAAGCATTTAAAAGCTATTAGGGACTTAGAAAAAGTTGTGTTAGCGTCCAACAAAAGGAAGCAAACTTATATACCTGATAATTTTTAAATACGTTGAACATGAATGTACGTGTGCTGTATTTTGATTAGTAAGGAAAACTAATCCCCCCCCTCAAAAAAAAAATATTGCATATTTTTAATGTAGTTTGTACTTAAATTTTTAAAATATTCTTAAAAGTATAATTATTTGTTGATTAGGTGAATATAATCCTGCCATAATTCAAATAGGGTTGTATTGTTCTGCATATATGGTCTGATTTTTCTGGACCGCTGAGCTGATCATATAAACAATACAGACTGTATGTATAATTGATTGGTAAAATCAATCTTTCGTGGTTCCTCACGAGAGAAGTTATATACTACCCTTAACCATGGAATAATTTGCATACTGTGATGGGGTTATTAGACCTAGTGACAGGCTTTCCTACACCAGAGGGATGAATAACATCAACAACGAACTAAAATATTACACATTAAGAGAAATAGAAAGCCAATTACAAACTCTACACATTTAGAAGAATAGTGTAAACAAAAATTCTATAAAAAAAGAAAAAAAAAATATGGATAGATATAAATATGCATAGCACTAATGTGTTTGTGAAAAGTTTTTGCTTGCTTTGTATAACTGATTAAAACCTACATGGGGGATTCAACATTCTTTCGTATAAGGGAATAATTGCACAGACCTTATGGTAGGAATGAGTGGTAATGCATATACCTTTATATTTCAAAGTAGTGAGTTTCTAATGTAATTATAAAATCGATATACATTAACCCTTTCACGCCTACTGTCACAAATACGTGCCAGCAAGAAACACACTCACTTCCCAGCCGACACACTGGCATGCCAGAGTGTTTTCTCGTTCACCCCCGACTGTCACATATGTGTGCCAGTGTTGTGGAACATTTTATAAACAATAAGCTTTGACACAAGATGGCATTGTATGTAGATTTGACCTTGTACTCAATAGGAGAGTAGTATGATACACATACAAGTGGTTTTTAATTATATAAACATAAGGGAAAATGAATGTTTCCGATTGACATGTTTTATGACGGCTCTTTAAATTCCCATGTGGTGTTTGTTTATGTAAGCAGGGGAGTTTTATTTTTGCTAAAGTGTTGTATATTTCGGTTTGCAGTCCAGTTTTTAGTACAGAATTAGATCTGACAGACTTGATTTTTTTCTCTTTTTATTGTTAGATTTCCGAAGTGTTTAACTGAGCTTGAAATAGCTGAAATGACGCGAAATATTTCAGATTTTGATTCTGAAACAGATTAGGATATTAGTAATAATGACTATACTATATGTTTATAATGGATCTAGTGATTCTAATGATGATGAGGACATTTCTGACAAAAAAAAAAAAAAAAAAAAAAAAAAAAAAAAAAGTTTCGTTTTTTCACATTCCGGAAAAATCATCAAAAACAGCAAATGAGTTACTACGAGTGCAAGGACTGTCATGTAGGATTGTTTCTAGATCCCTGTTTTTAAAACTTTTCATACAAAAAAAGTTTAAATAATATAGTATTCAGTTTTGCAATGTTAAAAGTCATTAAATACTAAGTAAAAAATGATAAAGTAAAGTGTAAAATATATATTTAAATAAGGAATAACTTAAGTAAATAAAGTATCTATAAACATATATAAATCCCATTCTGTTTAAATACTTTATGCAGCATTATTAAATAACGTGTTGCTACTTTGTTAATTTTATGAATTTAGGCTTAATAGCAAAAAACCCTCCCAGGATACTCACTCGCGAAAGTGACTGCCGGCCTCAGATACAAGTACGTGTTTGTGCTTCCCATCGCAAAACGGTTAAGGTATAGAAATATAACCAAGGGTTCCAGGAAAAATAAAAATTGACAAAATATCAATAACAAACTGCCCCCATATTCTTTTTGATTCCAGAAACATTTTCACACAAAAAATAAACATTTATTACAAATCTTTTATTTACAGTCATGTTACAAAAATTATTTTTAAAGCATATTGTGTAACTTAAAGAGCATCAGTTTTTGATACACATATGGACTGAAATATTTCTTTTCTGCTTTTATAAATGAACAATATTCAAATATCTGAACCTGAATGTTAATTACTGTACAGCTTTTCATAGGAAAAAAATAATTATGTAATATTAATTATATAGAGCATATATATAGAATTCAAAAGCCTTTAAATTAAAACATGCACATTTATATGCAGTTACAAGTTGTTACACACACAAATAAGAGCATTTGTGATTTTTAAAAGCCTATTTTATGAAACAAAACTGTATATTCATATACCCTTAATAATAAAGAATTCTACTATACCATAACCAATGTTAATATCAGAATTTTATTGCAATCTAGTAGAAGACAATTTCTTAAATACCTTTCATTAAGCTATAAATTATAAAACAAAACAAGAATATCACATCAAAATGAATATTTTTCTTTATGAGGAAATACTTTCAAGATGACTTCAAACTAATGTGGTGTTTAACACTATAGAGAGAGATGATTTCACAACACTTGATAAAACTGATATGACTGAAAAACAAATTTAATTACATGGCACTGTTAAAATTTTAGATAAAAAAAAAAAGCCGTGCACTAAATTGTAGTCTGTCAAAATAATTTGGTTTGTCAAATCAACATCACACCAAAAAATTACAGAATATTTTAAATAGAAAACGTACAAGGAAGGAAAGGGAGAAAATTACTAGGAGAACATACTAAAGGGGCAAATTCAACTTAGTTTGATATGGCTTAAGGAAAAAATAAAATTAGATTGAAGACGTCAATGCAAAATTATGGATACTACTTTAAGCAAAGTTTTAAAAATCCCAACTAAACTGAACAACATTAATCAAATATTTACCCATCTGTAAAATCATAAATACCTATATTCTTTTGATGAGACAATCCCTGGAGAGTAGGCTCCTGTAATTTATTAATACATTAAATTGTGCAACATTAAAGATAAACATATAAACTAATTAAACCTAGCTATTGTGTCTACCTTTACTGAGTAAAGCCAGTCATCAGCACACTTGATTAGTCCTAATGTCCGTGTCTCTCTTAATGGTACCTTGTACAGAATCCTGAGAACAATGAAGTAAATATTTTCAGATACCAGCAAAAGCAATTGGACACATAAAATATATTATTAAACATAAGAATATAATAAATCTCAAAACATGTTCATTTTGTTATTTTTCCTTTACGTTAAGACATAATTACCTTGTAGCAATAACTTATAAGTAACTACATCTAAAAAATTAATTACAAGTGCACAATGCACTTTGATCAAAATAAATCAATGTTAAGTTATTTAAAATGAAATTCGTGCTTTGATTTAAAAAGTTACTTTAATCTAGAATTAAAAAAGAAATAAATGCCACATAAATTTTTATCTCATTTTAAATTCTCCCTTTTTCTTATATTTTCTACCTTCAGAAATAGGCAGGTAGGGAGTGGACAGCCAAGCTTGACAGAATCCTTCTCTTGTAACGGGCCATCTTGCAGCCTGAGAATAATCAATTAAATATTTAAGATAAGTGATAAATGGATTGAAAACCATTCATACATATCATGCAGACTTTAGTTAACACATACCGAAATATTAAATTTTTGAAACCCCTGCAGTAATTTTTAAACAGGCTTATATTAAATTAACAATTAGTTTTAACTAAATAATGTAGAAATATCAATAATGCTTAATACATATTTACAAAAATATACTCTGGGAGAAAGGTGATATATAGTTTGAGATAGAAAAATTTAAATTTTTTTCGCTATCAAAAATATTTTTAAAAAAGGATTAATTACCAATTATTTAAGCATTAAATATAATTTAAACTTTTGGTAACATTTTTAAAGAAATTGTATTTATACAGTTTAATGAATCTCTTTTAAATATAAAATTTTACATGTATGGGATTATGATACAATAGACACTATATTAATACCAGAATTAGAACAAAGTGATCTAAAGATAATCTATAAAACAACTTAATATTTAGAGATCTTTTTATCAGAACTTTACCCAACAAAATCCAAATATATTCTTATAGTTTTTTAAACTCCACTTCAAAGGATATTTAAACAAATCCCTATGCATCTTCTGCAACATAATAAAATTATATTCATAAGATTAACAGATTCTAGACACTTTAAAACAAAACAGTAATGTGTATTCAGTTTAATTCCTGTAAATACAATCAGCTATTCCTACCTAAAGTTGGATAAAAAAAGAAAGACTGTCTGAAAAATAAGAATACATAATTTAATTCCTACAATCCGACCCAATACCAGAATATTATATATTAAGGTTCTCAAAAGAAAGAAATTTAAAAAGGGCATTAAGTGTATGCAACAATTAATTCCTGAAAATTAAAACTGTTTGGGTATATCAGCAATTTGATTTATTATAAAATCTGATAAGAAATGCCTATAAATGTATCTGACATTAAATAGGTCATTTATGAAAATTAAAAGACGACCTAAATATACTATGGCTTATTAAAAAATTATATTCATCTTTTTTCTATGTTAAAAATTAATTTGCATACCCTCAACCTTGATTAGGTGTATAGGCAAATATATGAAACAGGAATCTTGTAATTAAGAAAAGGTAATAAATGAAAGTGATGTGATTGACTATATGCTTTGAAACAGCTGAAACCAAATACTACATATATCCCCTTCTGATAAAATATGAATCCCACTGCGGTAAGCAAATACTATCTTCCTCTTTAAAGCAAATGAGAAAATATTTGGATTAAACAGATAATTTTATAATAAAATTCAAATATTTTCACAAGGAACTTTTGCATAAAGGAATCCAATGAATGACAGAAAACCAATTACCACAAGCATTAATACTGCTTTCTGTCAGGGTACAGAGCAAAATTCGAACAGGAAGCCTTGGCACAAGAAACTACCTAATGAATATATCAAAAGAGATTAAGCATGAAAGTTTCACTTATTATTATGACATAAAAAGGCGAAAACTTACAAAACCACTTTCAACCTTTAATAATTGTACAATTATAAAGGAACAAAATGTTACAGAGGCAAAATATTTTGTATCAGCTTTGAAATACTCAGTACACTCATAGGATAAAACACCACATTAAAAGATGTTTGAAGATAAATTTGATGAGCAAATAATTTCAAGTGGTGCGGTGCTTATGATACTGAAATTGATTTTATTTATATCATGAATTTATTATTAACTTATATAACTTGAATTTAAAAAAAAAAAAAAAAAAATATATTTGAAGTGCAAAGATGAACAAGTGGTGCAATTCAAGATGAAATATAGAATAAACTTATTAATTATAATACACTAAACTTTTAGACCTCCCCCTTTTCTTAAACAGAATAATGGCAAACACACAACTAGTACTCATTGGATTATTAGATAAATTGCACTTATTCATCTAGATACTTCAGAACGGGAATAAAAATTAGGTTCATTTTACTACCATTTTTTTGTGTTCATATGCATCTATCTTGACATTGGTATAATATAAGAAAAAGAGACAAAAAATGAAATTTAAATAAGTTTTAAGCATTTAACTCAGATAATCACATTAACTAATAATTAATGACAAAAGCACATAGAGGATTTTTATTTAATAAATGTATAAAACATGTTCATATGCACTAAATTGAAAAAAAAGTAAAGAACTATAAACCATAATTACTGGAAAAAAACCCAAAATTAAGATAAAGACATTTATTGTTCACAAAGTAGCATTACACTTGTCAAGTAATCTATTATATTGAACAAAATAATAGTTTACTTAGTATATACAATAAAATACGATTAAACAATGAAAATAATCTATAAATGTCACTCAAATGCTGCAAAAATTTGCTTTCAACTGGCTTATGTTTTCATACAATGGTAGGGATGTAATTATGCTTCTTAATATACAGTGAGAAAAAAATGCATGAGGAACGATAATGTACATTAAATGTTATAATTTGATATTTACTGAATTCAAAAGTTAGTGCATACATAGTTTTTACAACAGCTCTTTGTAGCTTCTTTGTTTACTGTTTTTCTGCAAAAAATGATTTTCAGCCAGGATTGAAAATAGTTTTACCCTATAATAAAGAAAATCAATAGTTAACACAAGCTAATATTAATTACTTAATATTAAATATTAAAACTCTCAGTAGAGTCACTTAGTGGACAATTCTTGGAAATTACTACCAAAATAAAGTCAAGTAGTATGGCATTATTTTGTATTACTACATAAATGAAGTAGCATAAAAATCTATTAACACTAAAATACACATTAGTGATTTCAACTCCAAGCAATGTATAGTATTTTATAAAATCCAGTCACATATATACACACACACACACATATATATATGGCTCTTTCTCTCTACACACATACATATGTATGTATGTATATATGTATATATATATATATGTATATATATATATATACATATATATATATATATATATATATATATATATATATATATATATATATATACACAGTGAAACCTCTCTGAGCGGCCACCCCACTGTTCCAAGAATATTTGGCCACTCAAAGGGGGTGGCCGCTCTGAAGGGTTTTATTATAAGATAATTGATATAAGACATAATATAAACAAGTCTGACATACATTCCTTATTTATAATAAAAGTGAAAACTTATCTAAAGAGAAAATAGTACTTTATTTCATGCTCTCTTACTTTTTTTTTTTTTTTTTTTTTAAAGTGCTAAAATTTGTGTGTTTTAAGTTTTTACTTTTCTCTATAACAACCATTTTCTAAGTTCATTTTTTACAACAAGACACAAAATTACCTCAAATCTTTTCTTGAATGAAAGGATGTGTAAGAGCTTGATTAATAGATATCCTTTTGGCAGGATCAAGCATTAAAATTTTTTCCAGCAGATCTTTCAGTTGGCAGACTTTACGATACTGGTCATCAGGTAAACGTTGAGAACCAACTAGTTCTGCTTGAAGATCACGACTAGGGTTGATATTAGTTAACACTACAACCTTTTCCTGTAATTAACATATATATGATTAGGTCTTGTTCAATTTCATAAATATAAATTCATTAAAGATTCATTTTTTTACACTTTTTTATTTAAAATTTTAAATATTAAAATTAACACCTATAAAAATACTTGCATTTATAGGAGGTTGATTATAAATAGCTAAAGCTTTGCTTTTTAATAGTAATAATTAAACTATTAAAAAGTACTATTTTGATTTAAATAATGCAAAAATGAGTACTAAAATATGAAATATGTAAGAAACTAACAACTTTTTATAAATATAAACTAATGATGCAGTTCTCTAGTCAAAAAATGTTTAAAACAGATTCAAATCGGAAGTTTCTTTAATATGCCTAATTTATAAAAAATTACAAACATAGTTGAACGTCATTATATTAAACTTTAGGGAACTCTATGTTTGGTTTGTTGCACCCAAGCTACAAATTGGAAAAATTATAAAAATTTACAAAAAATTATCTTAAATGATTTAAATTTATTAAAAACTTTGAGAAATTGTGTCTATATTAAACAGGATTTCAATCAAAATATGGTAAATCAAAAACTCAAGATATTGATATTTGGGTTTCTGAATTAAAGAAAAAAAAAGGGGGGGGGAGATAACGAGTCTGCTGGTTCTCCCAATAGAAAAGCTAAATGCTAACAACTATGTCAGTTGGTCAGCAGATATGAAATTTTTGTTTTTGGAGAGGAACTGCTGGAACATAATCGAAGGTATCGAGACAAATAAAGATGTGAAGGATTTTAAAATTAGACAGAAAATGGTCCTATCCTTAATTTATTTATCCAGCCTGATTTTTGACTTATCAAAAGTTAAACTGATCCTAAAGAATCGTGCTAAGAGCGAATTTCAAGACCATTATATCCCAGATAATTGTTCACAGCACATAATGCTATTCTCTGAATTGACTGCCTGTAGAATTAAAAATGATGAAAAATTTGAGATGTTTGCTGTCAGGCTTCAAATCTTTAGGCAACTTGCAGCAATAGATCCAATTGAAGCTTTAGTGATGTGTATATGACTTTTCATATGTTTTCTACCAGACCGTTTCCCAGTATAGTGCTAAATGAACTGAGATATCTAGAGGAAGTATTGAAATTTGACAAAGTCTTAAAAGGACTAATATATGAAGAAACATGCATTACATTATGCAACAAAGATGCAAACTTCTGGATGCCGGAAGATAATACTGTATCAAGAAACCATCATCTTCTGGACGACGAAAAAGACAGTGTTATATATTTTAATTGAGGCAAAAGAAGACATTACAAATTCTAGTACAAGCAAAGAAAGCAGCAAAAAGAGTTACTGAGTTGAAAAGGCAAGAGATCAACACAAAGCAGGTAGATGAACAAGTCCAGCCTAAACCCCACCTCAAGCCAAATTTCGATCTTAGTACTTCAAGAAGTACTTCGAAAAGTAAGTACACTACCCAATTTTTAATTCAAGCTAATGTTAGCATAACTGGAGTAGATGCATTCTAGTGAGTTTTTGACACAGCCAGTACTCATCACTTTTATAGTAACAGAAACCTGTTTTCAGATTTTATTCCACTAGATAAAGGAGAAATGGCTGTAGCTGTCCATGGGGTCAAATTTCCGATCAACGTGAAAGGAAAAGTTAATTTAAAAATCAGTCAAAGAAATCTTGTTTTAAACGATGCAACATATTCTCAAATTAAGAAAAAATTTATTATCAGATCCACAGTTTGACACAGATAAAGCTATCTTTCTTGGGGATAAAGAGGAGGTGAAAATATCTGATGAGAATGGTCTATTTTTGAATGCAAATTTAAAGAATGACATCTATGATATAAAAGCCAAAGTTCCTAGTAAATGTGACTAACATGTAACTTTTGAAACATCAGCCACAAGTGTAGATAATTTTGACACGTCGCGTAAAAATCTAGCCCACATAAGATTAGACATTATTCTGTAAACTAATAAAGATAATACTAATCTTTATTAGTTTATTAGCTTAGACTACCAAGTTTTAGAAATATTGATCTGCATTGTGAAGCTGTATGCTGAATAAGTTTAGACGTGTTTCATTTAAATCACATAAAATAAAGTATGAAATAGAAACTACATAGAAATTTTTACAAAAGTAAAAAATTATTTATTTTCTTAAAAAAATCTTTAAAATTTTCCTGTAAATTATTGAGAGAGAAGAAGGGGAAATTATTTAGATATGTGTGATATAAAATAGACGATTGGATAACATAAATATATAACAATATATGACAGTAATATCTAGACATAATGGGAATACTTTACCCTTTCAGTAACTTTGTCAACTTCATGTGAAAGAAAGTTGCAGCTGCTATTGAAGTGTTGTTCCCTGAAGGCTCCTTTCTTTATTAATTTGTTAGGAAATTTTCCTTTTAAATCCATAAAATTCTTCAACATTTGATTGTTTGATTTTCCAGGAAACATAATTTTTCCTGTATATAATTCATACAATGTACAACCCACACTCCATGTATCAATACCAAAATCGTAATTTAAACCTAAAACTAAAATGAAAAGAAAAATATGTAAAAATTGATTTAAATAAATGCAATAAAAAAATCTGCATAAAAGTTAAAAATAAATAATATAATCAATAAATTTTACACATAAGACATTTATAAACACAAAATTTCTAAAGCAAGGATGCTGCACCCCTTCAAGCATTATGTAGCAGTTTTCTGAGAAGCTTAACTTAAAATTTGTAGCTGGATTTCAATAGCAGTCAAAATGTTGATTTGGAGCATATGTTTTTGTAGAAGTCCAGCTAATAATTTAGAATGATTGGATGACAACATTCAGAACAGACAAATGGAGGGTTGTAATTTTGACTAGTCAAAACTGATTTTGACCAGGACACTAGATAAAAGTGGTTTTAACTGTCCAATACTGGTTAAAAGTGGTCAAAATTGTTAAAAATAGTTTTAAATTGTCTCAATTTTAATATATAATGTTTTTGTAATTAGAAGTGACTTAATAAGAAATAAAAATAGTAGTGCAGTTAAACAAAATATTAACTAACAAGTTCGTGAGATTTAACATGCTTATACAGTATAATAAGAAGTTTGAATTTTAAAAATGAACCACGCACATAAATTGTAAAAATGTAATCCAGTTGCAGTAAAAAACACAAAATATGAGTTACAGTTAAAAAGTAAAACATAAGTTGAAGTTAAAAGTATAAATTTTAAAATTAAAACAAATAACATGACATTGGCATCTACATAACATGACTGAAAGTGTAAAAGATACACTTGGACCTGATGTCTGGTGGGCAGCAATGAAGAAGGTTAAAGGCATTAACATAAAATTAAAATAGACCAAGAAATCTTAAAAACTTTAAAAGTATCAGTGAAAAGATTTTAAATGATCAATAATTCTAAATAAAAATTTATGAATGAGATTTTGAAGTTTATTTTTTAGTAAACACTTCATAAATCTTTGAAAATATATCAACAAATCTGTGGTATTCAAAGATAACACATTTAATAATATCAAGAGTAACAGGTACTCTAAGAGTTACCATAACTCAGACTTCGGTTTTAACCCATAGTACGTTGATTTGCTCACAGAAAATCGGTCTAAATCTGGAAAATCTTTCATACTGGAATGAATAAAAATCAAGATAAAATTCTTGATAATAAGCAAATTTATAAGTAAAGAGAAAATAATTGTCTTTTTTACACTTTAATCAAAGATTATTTATCCCCAAAATGACTAAAAATTACAAATTTTACCTAAAATATTAGAAAAAAAAAATGCATGTAATTTCAGAATACAGATAGGTAACCACAAAATTTTAATGTTTTTTCTCCTCGTAGTGATACTGAACAGCTTAAATAAGAACAAAATTAATAAAAATGTTTAGCTTTAATCCTTGTTTTACTGAAAATTACTATATAAGAAATGTGTCCAGTAATGTTATTCAAAATCTCAAAAGAGAATGTAGATTTTTTTTTAAAGATATGGAACTGTTTAAAAAAATAAAGAAAATGAAAATCATACTTATTTCAGGTGCTCTATAAAATCGGCTGACAAGATATGGTGTAACATCATTTTCTGCTACATGTGAAGCAGAACCAAAATCACAGAGTTTTAACACAAGTTTACGGTCATTAACCTGCAAAATATAAGTATTAGCAAAAAAAAAAAATACAATCTTAAAATACTCTAATACACTGTACAATGAGATACTTTCAAAATATTAATACAAAGAGAGACATATTAAAAACAATAATAACTTATGTTAACCATAATTGATCAAATGTAACATTTCTTAGCAATACTTAACCTTTTTGCGAGCCATTTTCAGGGTGGACATTTTCTTTAGGAATATTTATGAATTAGCTGATGAGCTCATACTATAAGAGATGTTACCTGGTTTTTAATATGTTTTGCACTTTCTGATGGTTATTTTGTAAAATTTTGCAGGTGGGAAGTAATATTCCCAAGGCCCATAAAGGGGTTAACAGGATTACACAAAGAAATACTTGCTCAGTATCACTTATGATTCTAATATTTTCTTACCTGTACCAGATTTATTTGTGTTAAACATAGAAGGTTTGTAATGGTTTAGAGTGGCAGTTCTGAATTGGGTGCTCTGAACGTATAGCAGGGGTAATGTGGCAATAATAAAAAATAAATTATTCATTCAAATAGTTTAATTCATCACATTAAAGACAAATAAGTGCAAAAGTTGCACTTCCCCCTGCTTTTAATTCGAATCACTTTAAAGGTAGCACTGCATAATTCTTATTTAAAAGCCTGACAAGAATACCAAAGTGAAAAAACTTTCAAGAACTACTGGTTTAAAGTATCTATATTCATGTACTGTGCACTAATTATTACCCTATGATATATATGATGTAGTAATATGTGACACTGAGACAACAGAGGTATTGCATATAGGTGGAAAAAAAAGATTTCATTTAAATAATAATACCAATAAATAACAAGTAATTTATTCATCAATTGATTTACAAAAAGAATTAATATATAAACCTATGAAATTAAATATTTGTTTCCCCCCAATTTGGTCGTTTGTATCCCAATCGAACGTCGAAATTCTTAACAGAATTCACAACAAAACTCACCCGAGGATCTTTCAGGCCCCTAGGTATCTAACCAATAAAATTATTTTAAGGGATTTGAATATAGACACTTTTAAAATTATTTGCACAAAGGATACTTTTTAAAATTATCTTCATCAAAATTTTACGGACGCGTGTATAGTCTACCTAATCAGATCATAGCCGAATTACCGGGCTATGATCATAGGAAAGCTAAACATTGTAAGCGGCCTATAGCTGCCATGATTCCTTAAAATGTTAGGATTTCATCTACCTTCTTAATGTTCCCCTTTACACTATCCAAACGTGAGGCCATCCAACAGATGGCGCCACAGAACCTGCTGTGAGCTTTTCTCGCCACAAATTTTAAGCTGACCTTAATTTTTAATTTTAACTAACTTATCACTTGTATTCACTTTTATTTTTTCCTAACTTAACTCAAATTTAATTTTATCTTAATTCATCATTCACTCTTACTTTTACTGTCTTGTACAGTATTTTCTTAATAATAATAATAATAAAGCTTTGCTAATCTTAAACTTTCTTTTATTATCATTTAATTTTTATTCATCTTAATTATTTAACTTGTTAAGGGTCTAGCACTACTTTTTCTCATCATAAAGACCTGCATTTTTATATTTATTGTGTATCAACTTAAAAGACTGGACACCTGATAATTAATTCTTTAACTTGCAACAGGGGATAAGGCCTTTGGCCAAGGTACCCCAGGAAACTCTTCAACAACATTTGTTTCTTTCATTCAAGATAGAGAAATGCTTTGATTTTAGTACTAGAAAGAAATTTTGAGGATATTAGCATATTAAACATGTTGTATCTTAATTTTTAAAAAACTTTCCTTTTTATGTAAGTAAAGAACAAAATAGCAGTTACTAACAATTACTTAATACACATGATTAAACAAGTGTAATTTAATAATATTTTTACAATAAATTTAATTTTAGTTTTTTATTAGAAATAAAAGCCATCCTGAATGTACCAGTGAATGAAAGTGTGAATTAATAAGCATTAAAACAAATTAGGAGTTACAGATTTAATACTTACCAGAATGTTATCTGGCTTAATATCAGCATGTAAAATATTGCATCTTTTTAAAAGTTTTAGAGCTAAAAACAGTTGTTGACTGTAAGATCGGACAGCCTTTATGTGCAGTCCAACATCTTTACCATATTTCTTTAAAACTTCTCTAAGATTCATGCTGCAAAATTAAAATGAACATTAAGATACAGACAGCTATAGTAGCATTAATTTCTATGAAATTTAAATACATATTTATGCTTACCATAAAGGCTCAAAAACAAGACAGAGATGCTGCTTGTGAAAGAAATGACGGTACAAGCGCAAACAATGAAATTTGTCATCTGGATCAGCATCATTTAATCGTCTCAACATTTCAAGTTCTTTTAAGCCTGTTTTATGCCTAAAAAGTCATTTAAATAGAGAAGCTATATTAATTATGCATAACAAATCAAAACTAATTTGACAAGCTTATTCCTCAAAAATTTATAATGGAGAAATTTTTGCAGTACTTACATTATTTCATTATTTCTTATAATTTTTATAGCAACATCTTGGTTTCCTCTAGCCATATCCCTTGCTCTTATTACATTACTGAATACGCCTTGACCAGTATAACCATAAACTGTGTATCGAGTATCAAGGACTTCTCCTATTCTTACCCCTAAAGAAAAAGATAATAAATTGATAGATTCAAGTTAAGAAAATAAAATAAATTTTAGTAAATTTTAGCCAATTATTAGAAAGCAAACTTACGATAGTATCCTTCAGCATCATCCCAGTTATCTGTTAGATTTGGATTTTCTTGGTTAGAGGCTGACATCAACCGACTTGAACCCGGACTCTACACAAAGAGAAAATAAACACATGTATTGTATAACAGTAATTTCATGACATTTATTTACTTTTATTAACATCTATGTTTAAAACCTACTTCTGATAATCACTTCTGATCAATTAAAAACTCTCAAAATTGATTTTTTTAAAAACGAATGATCAAAAATTAGGACAATATTAAAATAGTACTATCCATGCATTTTGTTCAACCAGAAACTTATTTTTGTACAGAAAATCATGTATCTGCATTTATACAAAAAATCTGAGACATTTCCTAACATATCTACTTTTCTCTAGGTACTCAAATTATATAGCATATTGAAAATAGGGGTCACAGATCAAAAGTATATCTCTAAATGAAATTTGTATTCATAACTGCTATTTTCATATATTAACGATACTCTTTCTATACATACATATATACACATGCAGCATAATCCTGAATACTATGGTGATCTCATAATTGTTAAGACACACGTATTTACACACATATATCTTCTTTGTCTGAAATGTTCACACTTTCATTGTTTACAAATATAAAAAAAATTTCATTTATTAAATCAGTTTTTAAAGCACTTATACATGGTTCGTACACTTTTTTAATGGAAAAAATTAAGCACCATTCAAACTTTTTAAGCACCTTATCAGAAACATATCAGAATGGTTATTACATTAGGTTCAACAAAAACATGAACAAAAGAGAGTGTGTATAAGTGAGAAATCATGAGTATTTCACAGATACAGAAGTCAAAATTTTGGGAAAAAAGAAGAAAAAAAAAGGAGGAAAAAAAAGAGGTAGTTGAATAACTATTAAAAATTAATGTTCTGATTTACTTAATACAAAAACAAGTGCCTAAATATGAAATATGAAAGTATCTAAATAACTTTTTATCAATATAAACAAGTACTTAAGTTTCCCCAATAAGAAAAAAAAAAAAAAAAAAAAAAAAGATTCAAATCAGATGCTCAATTTGCCTAATTGAAAAAATAAATAAATTCATCAATAAAGTGTAACTTTATTATATTACTTTGAGGAACCATATTGTTTGTTGGACAACTTTAGAAGAAACCTTAGAAGAAAGGTTCTTAAACCTTTAAAAACCTTTTCTATTCTTTAATGTTAGATCTCAGAAAATTATAACGTGTATAAGATTTACATAAGATTACATATTATATAAGATTTACATATATAGGATTTATAAAAATATTATCTTTAATGATCTTAATTGACTAAAACCTAACAACTGATGGATCGCCTATTTGAATGACCAAAAATGTAGATAAATGCAAAACTAGTTATTGCTTACTATTTTAATGCTGAATTAATTTATAATCTTCTATAGACATTATGCCAGTATCAAGATAGTGTAAGGAATTTCTTTGTCTTATACAATGAAAAACATTTTTTTTTCTTTCTTTGAGTAGGTGAACAAGATGTTATTAATTTCATGCACTTTGTTTTTAAATCTAGACATATATTTAAATCTTTTCATAACTGCAAAAAAAGTTTTATAAAAAATGAAGAAAAAAAACTTAGTAAATGACTGAAAAAAAGGATCCTTCTACCTCATTCCTAAGATTCACTATAAATGTATAAAATGGACATTCACCATTTATGGATAAATTAGCATGCAAACAAAAGGAAAATCATGATATCAAAATTTTCATTTGTTATAAGCTGGTTTGTTAAAATAGGGATTTCAACAGCAGACCAATAATTTAAAAGTCATTTCAAATAGCAAAGCTTTAAAATGCACTTCTAAACAAAACTTAAAAAATTTGTAACATTAAAATTTGCTTTTAACTTGTTAGTAAAATTCTATTAATTTTTCTTAGATTGATTTATAATTAATGTTTAAAAAATACAGTATAAGTCTAATTTTTTTAAATAGACAATTTCAAAAAATTTTTTATAAAAGTAGCAGACCCAGATGTTAAATAGTAAGAGGGGGAAAAAGGGAGGAAAAAGAAGGAAAAACGAAAAGTAAAAAACAATTTAAAAATATTTATTTGATTTACAGAATGCAAAAACAAGTACCTAAGTATGAAATATACCAGAAGCTAAATAATTTTTACTAATATAAACAATCACTCGAGTCTCCTAATAAAAAAATGTTGAAAACAGATTCAAATCAGAAGTTTCTCAAATATCCAAATTAAAAAAAAAATAATAATAATATAAATGCGCATTAAGACATTTCTATAAACAAATTTTTAATTTTGTGACTGAAGAATTTCTTAAATAGCAATAAAATCTATACTTTAATAGTTTGGAAAGATACAATAATTATCATTAGGTGTTTAGTTTTAATCAATGTCTAAAAACTCATGATTTAAATAATATAAGCACTGTATAAGGCTATTTTTTTAAATGGACAATTAAAAAAATTTTTTTTAAATAGTAATATTTCGGGACGATGATTGAATAGGACGGGATTTTTTTCGGTATCTGAGCCAGGGGGTTCGAATTGTACTTTAGACTAACAGATTTGTAAAAATTTAGTTTGGTTTGAGAGTGCTAGAGTTTTCTTTTATGTTACCCGATAGCTAAAGACATCGGAATTTACTACTTAATTACTACGATTCTGAACGGCTACGAACAAAGAGCGGGATTCGAACCCGTGGCCGAGTCCTACCGATTCAGCTACAGGGCTGATTTTTATCGGGATTGCCGTTAAAAGTTATGATTTTTCAACTTCAATGCACACGCAAAACTTAACATGGATTTTTCAACAATAAACTTCCGTGCATATCCAAAATTTCTCAAGTTATTTGCAACAGTGTCATTTTCTCACATACACTGCCCATAGCAGAAAATTCAGTCAATAAGATAAAGTACCGTTTGAAATAATTATAGGAGGGATTGGAATCTCAATACTGATACCGCGATATTAAAAAAATACCAATATATAAAACAGTATTAAGTACATGCACGTGAGTTCGGGAGATATCTATAAAGAAAGTACGCAGGTTGCTAAAACATAATTCTACCGTATGAGAACCCCATATTATGATCGCACTATTAACTATAATGGTCCATTAAAAAATGCGCATTTTCTGGAATCGAAATCCGGAAAACGGTTGTTTTTTTTTACCATAAACATAGAATTACGGCTTAGTTGTACTTTTATAACTAGAACCACACAAGTTGTATATGTTTCATTTATCCCGCGTCACACGGCTTTTTGACCTTGAAACACGTGTTGCGAGCATCAACTGATAACATTTCCTACTCTTTGTTAGAAAAAAAAAATTGTGGACGTGGCAGAGAAAAAGAATGAGAAAAAGACAGAAAACTTTCAGATTATCGTCCAAATTTATACATATGCGAGATAAAAGAAAAATGGCTTCTTCCGTTCTTTATTTTATTTTTTTTTTTTTAAATTTCCGAAAAAATCTGTTTTTTTTTTTTTTTTTTAGAACAAATCCACAAAAAACATTCGGATCAGAATCATCCCTGAATTCAATATTCGATTTGTCAGTCCATTTTTAAGCGCACAGGCTCGGAGTAACGGTTTTTTTCTCCTCTTGGGTTCAGAAACGGGTTAAACAGATTTATCGACACTGCAATCGAAAAATTCGGGTCCCTCTTTGGTTTTGACACTTTGATCGCTATTTGCTAACTTTCAAACACCTGTACCGCCAATAAATAGCCTAAGACATTTTTTTTTTCGAGGGGGGCGGGAGGTGAATATCCCACAGAAAAAAAATGTTAGAAAAACAAAGATGTTATCAAAACATGGGAAAGACGATGTGTGTAATCCGTTCCACCATTACATAACTCCGTAAATGTTGAGAAGGAAAAAACGAATAAAAGGAGTGAATGGCCCAAAGAAAAAAGGAATAAAAGGCGGGAATAACCGAAAAAAGGAGAATGCCGTAAAATAAGAGATAAAGGAGAGATTTGTAGAAAAAAGGAAAAAGGGGAAAAAAAAGGAGCGCTGCAGTGTCCGATTTCATTCACACTGAACGATTAATCCCGAGCGACCTTTTATGATTTTCATAGACAATTTCGAAATATTTAAATAAAAACTTCGGCAAGAAAAAAAAATAAGGACTTTAGGGAAAAATTAAGCACTCTTTAAACACTTTTTAAGGCCTTAAAATCGCGTTTCGAAATTAAGCAGTTTTTAAGCACTTTTAAGCACCGTACGAACCTTGTTATAAATTTAAAAAATAAATAGAAAAACAAGTACAGTCTGTATCGGATATATGGTCTGCTCAGCAGTACAGAAAAATCAGACTATATAAGAGGGGTGACCATATATGCGGAACAATACAACCCTATTGTGCATATACCATGTATTTTTAATCTATAACAGAAGAGCCTTATCCACATTTCCATAAGGTGACAAGCGCTGACGTTTTCTTTCTTGATCACCGATTTCAACACTTGAGGACCAAAGTTTGGCAGCTAAAATGCTGTTTAATGTTGTCTGGGTAATCGAATTTGCTTTGGTGAAAGTAGCCTTTGAATGAATAGATTTTTTAAAATTTTCAATCAATTCATATTTGGCAGCAAATGACAAATTCTTTCTTTTCGATGCCATAATTAAAAAACGAACGATCTTATTCGTGACGTATGATTCAAATGCAACAAAATTTTCCTTTACTTGTTTCGTCTCAATTTCACCTTAAGCAGGGAGAGATAACTTTAACCAATAAACAGACAGATGTCCATCTCTTATCAGGGGGGCAAGAGAACTGAGAGAGGTGATGTCTACACAAACAAGAAAGGGGGAAAGAAAGGGAAATAAAGGCTTGAATTTAGGTCCTCTCCAATTCTGCTGATTTCTTTATATATATATATATATATATATATATATATATATATATATATATATATATATAAACTTGTTGAAAGCATGGAATTGACTATATAACCAGTAACAAGAAAAAGAAAATGACTGTATAAGCAGTGCACTTTAACACATGTTTCCTATTAAGCTAGACGGGACTTTACAAAACTGACCATATAGCTGGTACTGACTGTATAATAAAATATAGATTTGATGACTAAATAAAGAATATTCAAATCTTATTTTTCCTTTGCAAATGCTAAGGTATAATTGCAAGAATAGACATTTGCCTCTATTCATGCATTTGAGAGAAAAAAAAATCACCATGAAAGTTCACCCAAAATTCCCCATTTAGTGTGAAAATAGTTTTGATCAAGTATCAAGGATTTATATCAAAATGATACAATTCAAGAAGCTCTGATTTTAACAAAGAAATTTATACAGAATGTATATTAATAATTTTCAAAGTTAGAATTTATATTCAATACAATTACCAAAAGTCAAGTCATACAAATAACGATTTAATTCAAAAATGTAAATTAGAATCATGAAATATAATTTAAAAATTCAATTAAAAAAATATTTATAGCATTAGTGCAAACTAGCAATTTTAACAAGAAACATTTTTGTGAAACATAGCTTTCTTAAATATTCTAAAATAATGTTATAATTGTTATAATACTCTAGTCATTGCAGTGATTTTCAATTTAATAAAGATATGAAACAGAAACAACTTTCATAAAAATATAATTAAATACTTACAAGATCAGAACAAAAGTTATCAGCTTCTGAAAACATATCAAGTTTCTTCTTCTTTTCAGTATCTAAAAAAAAAATTTAAAAAGTCAAACTCAAAAAATAAACAATAATACATTTATATAGCTTTCAACATACCAAGTTTAAAAATCTTACAATTTTATTTATACAAGCTAAAAATCTAAGCTGAAAACACATTCACAAGTTTATATACATACATATACAGTTTTAATATCAAAGAAAATTGTTTAAGAATTAAATGCAAAGTATAAATTTTTTTACAAAATTGTTTTATTACATGTTTACATCCCTTTTTCTTCTGAAAGGTGAAAAAAAATATTAATAAAGAATTTTACACATACATTATGAATTACACATGTATTAAGTTCTTACATGATTATGCTTCCACAAGCTGATAAACAACTTTGTATTATAATAAGGGTTCCCACTCTTTTTCCAGAGGAAAAATTAAGGACTTTCTAAGGACCAAAGTAACTTTCTGTTAGGACCTACTTGAAATATAAGACATAACAGCATAAACCCTATTTCCTGAGTAACATATTTTAATGATTATGAACCAGAAGAGGCATGTTCAATAAATGCCCTACAATATTTAAGAATTAAGTTTTTAAAAATGCCTAAAAATTAATATAAATCTATTTGACAAAACCTTATTTTGAAAAATGTACATCTAAAGTTTTTGGAGTGATCAAACTAAAAATAAATTGTGAATAAAAACATTATAAACAGTACTTTCTGGGGGTGTAAAAATGACATATATATATATATATATATATATATATATATATATATATACTAGCTGATTATACCTGGCATTGCCTGGGAAAGAAAAAAGTTTTAAACTTTTCTATTACATTCAATGGAAGGAAAATTAAACTTCCATAAGTAACTGAAATAGCTACCAACCCTCATCCTCCATGCTTCGTTTAATTAAAATCTGCATGACTGTTAGCTATTAGGAAAAGGCAGCTGACTTTATACTTTAAATCTTTTAAGCATGCGAAAGCTTATTTATTTGTCATATAAGAAAACTGATAGGAAATCACATGAGACTGTGGATCTTGTCGATGGAGAAATTGATCGCGTTCCAATTTAAAAATTAAGGAGTTTTTAAGGACCTTTGGCAAAAATTAAGTAGTTTTAAGGGCCGTTAAAAATGAAAGCTAAAATTAAGGAGTTCTTAAGGACTTCTAAGGACTGTGGGAACCATGATAATTTATAGTACTCAAAATCTTTACATAAAAAAAAACCTTGGTGAAAATCTGAAGTTTTAAAAAAGATTTAGAAGAGCATGCTTCAAAAATCCTTATATTTACAAAAACACCATTTTATTTTTGCTTTAAAGGATTGTAGGTAGCTGTTTTGCCTTGGTTAGAAACTCTCAGTAGTCTGTTTAAAACAATGCTCATGTATCACTGTTTTAGCTATTAATATAGCTAATTTTTTATGAAGTAAGGAACTTTTAAATTCAGATCTTGTCTTGCATACATTGCTGATTATATATCACATTTTGCACTGCTACATGGTACGGATAAAATATACATCATAACTTTTGAAATTCTGCTTATTTTAAAGTTCCCTCTGACCACAAATCTTGTGATAATAACAGCAAACGATATTTCTATTTTGACGTGAGAATTATCTAATGGAGAATGTTAATATGTATTCAATTTTCCCTCATTGCAGATTAGAGAAAATCTTTTTTTTTTTTTTTTTTTTTTTATTTCCACAAGACTATTACTATTTTATAAATTAACTCAAAATGGTACTATTTTCACATGCAAACATACAATCTTACAATGGGACCCATATCCATACAGTATATGGCTAAACTATACAAATTGATGTTTATAATAATATATAAAAATGGAACTTACTATCACTATTATTTTCTGAATTAGCATCATGTAAACCCATAATTTTTCTTTTATCCATTATTGAAGCTTCAAAATCATTAGATTGCTCATCTTGTTCAGCCCAGAAATTAGCAGCAGCCTGCAGCAAATGAAACCATTTTTTAGTTTTTATAATGGAAGTTGAAACTTAAAATTACACAAGAGAATTAAATCTGAATGAGAAGAAATATTTGAAGAATTAAAAGTTCAAAATATCCAATATAAGAAAACGGAGATTAGAAAACAGAAGATGAAACTTACACTGTCAAGCGAGTACTTATATTGATAATTATAATAGATGACTCAATGTACTGATTCAATACATATAAAGCACACATTTTAACTAAACACTAACTAGCAACAGCCCCACAGAAACACCATACTTCTGCTTTATTTACTTGCATAGCCGTTAGTGAAATTTATAACTAATAAAAATTATTTGTAATTCAAATTATTGAGAACAATCAATTTGTTTTCCAATACCAAAACAATATGTTGAAAGAAATTATAAAAAAATAATATTTGGTTAAGCTTTTATGATAAATCTATTGAGACCTATTTACATGTTACTATTCTGCTACAGTACTAATATTGGTTAAATTTATTAGGTATTCATAATGTAATTGCTATAAACTAATAAAAAATAAATCTACATTTCAAAATTAAACTACAAATTTAGACATGCCAACATTAAGGCACTTGTGTCAGGAGCAACAGCGTGGTTTGAAATTTTAACATGCTAATTACCGATTATACATAATATCTTATTGCTTTCTAAATTAAAATTAAATTTAAAACGTTTACACAGAACTAAATTCTAAAAGGTAAATTCAAATTTATGAATTTAAAAATTTATAAGCAGCTTTTTTTTTTTTTTTTTTTTTTTTTTAAAGCTTTAACAACTTATTTTTCAGAACAGTGTTCCTTACAGTAACATTGACCCCGATTAAAATATTTCCATTTTTCTATCATCAGGGATTCTACAGTTTGTCTACTCAAATTTGACCTAAATTCTGTTTGGTTTTTCTGCACAGTGCTGAAAAATTTTAACATGCAACATTACTGTGTGAGAAGAGTAATATTCAGCATTATTTTTTGCAATACTTTGTATTAATTGCTGAATTGTAATCTTTTAGCTGTTCGAAAGTTTTGTTATTTTCTGGAGAAATCTAAGAAGTTTCCGGAGTCATTAAATTTTCTCATTTCTCCAGAGCTACCCCGGAGAATCCGGAGTAGTTGGCATGTCTGTGAATTACATGTTTTTTAATTATACAGAAGATACTAATTCATTCAACAAACAAAAAATGGGAACTGAATCCAGACATTAAGCTAAGAGTATTTACACCTTAAATACATTAGATTCAGCAGATGTATTACTAAATATTTAATAGTCATTTTAATATTTCTAATTTAATTCTAAAACTGTGAAATAAGCTCTAAATCAGGGTTGGCATGATTTAAATCAGTTGATTTTTTTGAAAATCATTGATTTAAATCACTGATTCATAAAATCATTGATTTCACTTCTTTTAAAACCTATATTCCAAAGACAGGAGAAATGGGAATCAGTTAGCACAGTAATATCAATAAGTAAATAAGTGTAAATAGGTAGCATGTGCTTTCCAAGAATTTAAGCATTGTTATCAAAAAGTATGTAGTAGGGGTAGTACAATGACTGATTAAGACTGGTAGAAATCATTTTATGTAACGGGAGGTAAAGAGAGTATTACAAAACTTGATATCCAGTTTGTCTACCAAATAACAACAGCTGTGGCTTCGTCTGCTGGAATGGAAAGACAGTTTTCTTCTTTTGGTATTGTTCATTCTAGCCTTTGTAACCAATTAGGAGTGGATAAAGCACCAAAGCTAGTGCTTTTATTGAAACAATTAAATCCATAATTCGGTGCTTTAAAAATATTGAACTAATTGTGATTTGTTTTTTTAAATAAATAGTTTGCATTAATAATATTTAATTTGTTCTTTAAATCAACATCTTACCTCTTGCACTATCCAATTACAAAATAATGGAATGTATTTAGATTAAAATTTATATACTTAAGTTTAGGCAATCAGTGTGCAGAATATACTAGATAGATAAGATGTTACATCTTATAGCAAACTATTCTATGTGTATTGCAAAAAACATAAAAACAACAATTAAAATTAGTATTCAGAAAAAAAAATAATAAAAACTGATTTAAATCAAATAAACCTGATAAAAAGAGAGAGAGTTTTTTTTTCCAACCCTGATCTAAATTAACCTTCCACTTTCTGTGGACAAGTGAAAAATCTTGCCTTTGTACCATGTGATTATTTTAAAATTAGAATAATTATTACCTCATCCCCAATAGTTGTTGAATCAGGAGTATCTGTTCCACTATGAGAACGAACAGGAGATGACATACCACTACCACCTTGAGGTTGCTCAACACCTAATCTCTAGAGAAAAAATAGAAAAATCAATACAGGGGAAGTGGGGAGGGGAGGCAAAAGACAACAACAAAAAACCTTCCATAAAGTCAACACTTGATTCCAAAATTGAAAAATATACAGACCCTATTAACTAGCCCAGAAATATGCTAATTTCAGCTGTTATAAAACATTAACTTAATTACTAAGAACTATAAAAAATTCTTACTTTTAGTAGTTCTTGTCTTTGCTGCCTACGGCGTTGAATAACAGTTTCTTCATCTTCCTCTTCCTCCTCTTCTAATTCAATGTCCACAATTCTGTAAAAAAAAATTGAAGCTCCTTTAAAAATTCAGTTATTTACACTAAAATTTATACAAACAAAACTTTAATTAGAAACACAATGTAATAGAGAAAAAGGAAGAGGGATGAAAGCTGGTCAGAAAAATTAAAAATACTGAATTTACAGACCAAAATTTGAAAAATACTGATCAACTTTAAATTAGTAATTAAGGTATAAAAGTTTTAATTTTTGAGCAATTACAACCTTTTTTTCCCTGTAATAATACAAATTGTAAGTTTACTTTGGAATCAATTTGCTCTTAAATCAAGTTCTACGATCTGATGTGATCAAAACTCTTGACACTGAAATACATTCAAAATGATGAAGGACATATCAAAAAACTTCCCCTCCTCTCTTACACACATATACTCAGGCAAAAACACCATATATATTAAATATTATATGAAGTAGAATAACATAAAAATTATATAAAAATTACATATACATGTAATGATAAGCCTTATAAATTATAATAGGAAAGTTAAGGCATTATACAGTAACTTACTTATAAAGAGGCAAAATTTAATAAATAAAAAAAATAATTCAATTTGCATACTATTTTTTACAACCCAAACCACAAGAATTTGTATAGAAAAAAAAAAAAGGGTATACACAAAGAGACATTAAAATTTTTTTTTTACTAGTTGTTTCACACATTTTTCAGTCGCTTGAAATTCTGCCTTTATTTTCAAATAAATTTAGAACAATAAAGCAAAATTAAATTATTCAAATAAAACACTAAAAATTAATGACATATGCAAAAAACTAATTTTTCAATAAATATTGACCTATTTATTCACAAAATGAGTAATTTTTAAAAAAAATTCTGAAGATAGAACAAGATATATTTAAGAAGGGAGGAAGGGAAAATAATTTTGGATATTCAGTAATTAATGCAAGATAAACAATATTCCTGATAAATACAAAGAAAATCTTTTACATAAATGAGAAAAAATGCAGACATAGGAATAGTATAGAGAAAGCTGTAAGTGCTATCAATCAATATTGTTCAAAATCAAAAATTTATAGACTCCCAGAACAAATTCTAAAGTAAAGAAAAAGTTGGTTTGGTTTGGAGAGCTACGGTCTACTTTTTGCAACACTAGGGTTAATGAGACTGGAACCTACAGCTTAAAGCCGATTCCGAACGGCTACAAACATCCATGTCACTGTGGGATTCGAACCCACGAACTCCGGTTCCGAAGGCCAGCACCCTAACCAATCGGCCATCGTTCGGCAAAGAAAAAGTTGGAAATATAGTTCAAATATCAGACAATTTAAAAAATGTATACCAGCTTGTCAATCATATAATTCAATATAAGTGTGGGGAGAAATACAGGTTATAATAAACTAAAAAAAAAAAAAAAAAAAAAAAAAGGGATAAAACAATAGCCCTGACTTTTGATAAGTTTTCCATATTTTCCGTCACCACTTTATACTAATCAATATTTTTAAGTGGTTATTACTTTGACTCCATCTCTCTTCAGCAAAAAATTTATTCATAAACTTCAGATATAAGACTTTAAGGACAATCAAAATATAAAAGTACAAAATTAACGCCATACAAAATGAGTTTAAATTTCCTCAACATTATCAGTTATAGTAACAAATATACATAAACAATAAAATCTTACAACAGATCTTTATCATTTAGACATCATATTGAAATCATACTTACTGATCATCAGATGAGTCATCATGTTGGACCTTTTGACCTTCAGATAAACTATCCTTAAATTTATCTTTATCACCTCGTCGATGCTTAGAATCTTGGTCTGTATCACCAGTACTACAGTGAGAATACAAATGGTATACAGTGTTAAAAGAAAAGCCTACAAATGCCACATGATAAGAGTCACTGTTAAAACAATTTGGGAAACAATAGGGAATATAAATCACTGACAAGTAGAGAAACAATGACAGAGAAAACATTCATTCCTGATGATATATATCTCAACAATTTAAAGAGAACAATGAATATATACATGTAACATAAAACATTATTGTAATGAACTAAGGCATTTCCTATAGGAAATATAGGAAATGTAATAAATTTCCTACATTTCATTAATAAAATGTAGAGCTGAAAAAACTCAACATGTAAGAAAATTTTAAATACTTCCATATTTAAAATGGATGGATGAATAGCATATTGCAAAAGATTATTTTCAAAGCAACTTCATTCACTTTCCTAAAATGCATAAAATGCTATTTGATACTATATGATTATGTATTAAAATAATTCCTTTTTGAATGCAAAAGTTACAAATATACATGGTATCTGCCAAAATAAATTTTTTCCAATCCATGACTTTCCCTGATTTAGCAGATCATTTTCCATGACTTTAAAAAGCTTTCATTAAAGTATATATAAATAAAACTTCTGATGTACATACAAATAAAATATATGCTTTTAGAGAAATTACAGGAATTTTATTATAAAAAAAAAACTATAAACTTACTTTATAAGTGTTAATAAACTCACATACATAAAAATAAATTGTTGTATCTACATACCTAAGTTTACTCATATAGCAATTTTTCAATCAAAATGTTTCCAATTTGAATTCAGGGTACTTTGGTATTATTCAGGTGACCATGAATAATAGCCAAATATAACCCTATAATGTTTATATACAATATCCCTAGAGATAAACTTATATTTTGTGCAAAAATCTTAAATAATTTTTATTAAAAAATAATTATTATATTAATAAAATTTTAATCTACAATTTAAGAAAAAACCAGAATAATATACATTTACCCACCCATTAAGCTTTCTTGCTTTGAGTTTCCTTTGTGAACAAATTTTACTTAGCAATAGGGTAATACATAAATACCAAAGTCAGTAACTTCAGCCAAATGACAAGTAAAAATAGACTTAAACAATTCAATGCATTTTTTTTAATCGGTAGTTTAGCGGATCCATGACTTTTACTCATTTTACTTGAAAAATCGAGACTTTCCATGACAAAATTAATCCATTGTCTAAATCCATGACTTTCCATGACTTCCCAGGTGCGCGAAAATCATGAATATACTGATAAAGACATTGGAACTATAAGTAAATTTATTTTCAGAGAATCTTTACAAATAAATTTAGAGTTACACCATGTATTTAAGCCTGGTAGGCCTCTACCCTTGAACAATATTGAGGTTAATGCAGTTTTATTCTTCATTAACTAGGTATCCTTTTTTTCTAGTTTTGTTGACTTTGAAAATTAATGTACACATTAACATTTTTATATTAGTAGATACATATTTAGAACAAAAAATGGGTACAATTTACACCATAAAGGGACCAGTAAATTGTTTTTAAAATTTTAAACAGGGGCAAAAAGTCCTTACACTATACAATTTAGATTCTTTTAAAATTTCGTTTAGATTATTTTTTAATCTTGCTTAAATTTTATGGTTATTACATGCTTTAAGTATTACTTTAAAAATCATTAAGCCTATTAATAATAAAGAAATGAAGATATTTTTTATTTTAATTAAGAATTATGAATATGGCATAACATATGGAAACAAGTTTAATTAAAGAATACAAGAAGTGTTTGTGTGTGAATGTCTGTAAACAGGATTGTGTTTAACCTAAAATAGTCTAAAAACTAGTTTGAATTTTAAAATAAACTTTTATTTAGGAACCTTAATTACGTAAACCAAAGGTTGAGTGCAAGGCAGCTAGTATCCTAATAAAGCAATGACAATAATTAAATTTTTTTTTTCAGTGAATAAATGTAGAAATAATATGATTACCAAAATGATCTTACCCTGATTTTGATTTATGCCTTGGACTACTTTTACTAGCATTATATGCTCTTGATCTATCTCTGGATGGCCTCCTATCTCTACGTGATCTTGGACTACGAGAGCGGCCATTCCTCTCACTACTTCTACCTCTACTTCCACCAATTCTATCTCCATACCTTTTTGGGGATAAATTACCAACTGATCTTCTCCTGGACTCTTGGAGATAGCGATCATCTGACCTTCTAGGTAACATTGGACTGCGAGACCTCCGAGGACTTCTCATCCGGGAATCAGTTCTACCCTTTTCAGGATATCTATGATGAGAAATTCTAGGTGATGGGCTACGTCTATTATGAACACGAGGAGGTGATACCCAGCTTCTCTCTCGGTGGTGAGGAGGTGAAGGTCTCCAATTATCACGCCGATGACTAGGAGAATGACTACGTTTGACTGGATGACGTGGTCTTTCAGCTCTAGATGATGCATCATTTCTAATAGGAGGTGAATGAGATCGCTTACGAAACTTAGGTGGTGATCTTTCCTGATTTCTAGACGTTGATTCATCTCTCCTATCCCTGTTATATGGGGATAATATTTATTACAAAAGTTATAATCAAAAGCATATTGTACAGATACCTGATACTTAAATATTTTATATTTAAAAGAGTCAAACACTACAAAATACTTTTTTGATTTTTATATTCAAAATTTGATAGATTCATTATTCTTAACATTCTAATTGTTGCAGGAGGTGAAGAAATCATATTCAAAAGTTATTGTGCAACAATGCCATTATTGTGTTGCATATAATTTTTTTTCCCATTTGAGCCTTATTACACACTAAATATTACTTGTAGTTAAAAGGTTAATTCTAAATAATGAATTTAACTACAAGTTTGATATGCAACAATTCTTTTACTAATGAAGTTCAAAAATAGTTTCTAAAAGTGAAAAATAAACTAAAATGTCTTAGATGAAAACTTAACAGACAATTAAGCTTTAGAGTAAGCTCAGGAGACCCACAGTTCAATGATTAAAAGTAATGAATTTTACAGAAGTTTAGAAATTGCTACCTAGTACACTTGTTTAAATGCATAGAAAATACATTGATATAGAAACCATCACAAAACTACATATTCTAATAAAATTTTAAAATATTTAAAAAATAAAATTATTCAAATGATTAACAAAGAGAATAGTAAAAAAAACTAAACTGCTTTACATAATTTACATATACAATGCAGAGATTGACCCAGACATAAATTGGATATACTTTGTAGCCCTTTTACAAAATTCTGCATCAGGGAGGGAAAAAACCCTCTTTTATGTTAGAGTACAAATGGCTGCTTTACAAAATTTCTTATTGTAAAATTCACTGCGTGAAAATAGCCCTTTCATTATTCGATAACAAAACTTTGAAAGGGGAAGAAAAGTGTTGAATATGCAATTAACTAAACAGGTGCATATATGGTACATACTAAGGTATTCACATTGCCAGATATTTCTTTTAGCCTTACTTTATAAATTTTATTGTGCTTAATTTCATTTTTCTCAATAAAAACATTTAATTAAAGGTAAAGAAAATTTATACTGTTTTCTTCTATACATTATATAATTTGCTTTTAGTACAAATCTTTGAGGGTTTCAAATCTAATAGTGATAGCTAAAAACAGCCATAACAGGATTTATTTATTTTTTCCACAAAAATACAATTAAGAAATTTTGCAAAAATATTTTTTTATGAAAAAGAAAATTCACAATTTTTTTCTTCACAAAATGGGGTCCAAAAATAAAGAACCTGGATAGACCCCCCTGCAACATTTGCCAAAGAATCTGTTAAATAAAATTACTAACTTTCTAAATTTTGTCATATACAGAAAAAATAATTTTTAAATGAAATATGAAGCATGAAATGAAAATTTAAATTCAGAAAATCAGAAATTCTTAAAAATGAACATAATTTATAAACATGTATATAGAGATTAATTATGCAAGAACTAACCTTTTATGCATTGAAGTTTTTCGCTCTGCACTATGCTCATGAACACTACTGTTGCGTTTTGATGATGATGAGTTTCGACTCCTCTCATTTTCAATGTCTTTAGAACTATGAGGATCCTTTGATTTTTTTTTACTATCCAGTTTTTCATTGCTTTTATCAGTCCTATGATTTGAAGTTCCTTTTTGGGTGAAGTCTTTTGATTCTGAAGGAACTATTCTTTTAGAACTATGATCAGATTCAGATTTTGCCTGGTCAACCTCCATTTGTACTGGAGTCGCATCATCTGAACTGCCATATTCAGCTGATACCAGAGACTGTTGGACAGCAGCATCAACTTTTGCTAATTTAGCTTCAATTAAAGCCTTTTCTTTTTCTAGCTCTTCAAGACCCATATTGTTAACTTCTTTCTTTTCTACATGCGAACGGTGTTTATGTTTATGGGATTCGGTAGCTTTTTTAATTTTATGAGATGAATGTTTATGTTTGTGCTTATGTTTATGGTGCTTCTTTTTCTTTTTCTTAGAAGAACTTGAATCCAAGCCCTTTGTTTTAATGACTGTTTTCTCATCCTCAGAATCACTGTCACTACTACACATAAAAAAGAAAAATGAATCTTAATTTGTACAAAAATAATGCATACATATTATATAATTATAACATTAAACACTTCAAACAATGTTTAAAATTTTTATATTCAGGAGAAAAAAGTAATTATAAATCTAGATTATTAAAATATTTAACATTTAATTGTATATTTCTAATGAGCATGGCATTCTTAGGTCAATGTCAAGATAACGGAGTACCTAGCGAAGTGTAAAGTCTTCACTTTAACCTCCTAACGTAAGCAGATCAAAACATAAATTTAGGCATCTAGGCAAAAAGGGATCCAAACAAAAATGTAATACATCCCAACTCACAAGGAAGTGAGGTATTTCTCATAAAAAATTATGAGTAACCTTGTCTGATTAGGGGATAATTAGACTGTAACCTTGACAATGACCATTCGGTATGGTTAACAGCAATGCATGGATTCAACAACATGAAGCTCAGAAATAATAAAAAGTATTACAATAATAAAAATAGGGACAGTAAAAAGTTGCAACTTGGTACAGCAAATAAAAATAAACACAAAGTGACAATACTAACTAAAAGATATATTTTTGAATATTATAAAATTTTAAAATTTTTATTAAGCAGTTTTCAGTTTTTTTATTTTTAAACATAAAACAAGACATAACATTACGTAAAGAAAAAATAAATGAGAGCAAAATAGCGGAATGATACGACACCAAAAATATTGGAAAATGAAAAATTAACCCTCTGACTGCTCATCCCGCAATTTCCACGGGCTTCAGATGTAGCAAAATTTGCTCATTCCGCTATTTTCATGGGCATGTGTTTTTCTTACTTTATTAAGAAGCACATTCCGTCTTTTCACCGTTTAACCAGTGGAATAAATTATATACAGTATTAGACATTTAATTAGATAATAAATATAATTATATTACTAGAACTATAGTTATATTAGATATTAAAATTATAGATAATATGTTATAAATAGAAATTAACTGTATTTCAATTCAAATTTTTTATGTGATAACATCTGAAATTAGTTTTTCTTAAAGCTTAGTTTCTCAAGATAAAAGTCAATTTAAAAAATCTTTTCTAGAAAAAAAAAAAATTAGTATTTCAGTTCTCCAATTTATATATATACTTAAACTATGCACAAAAACAAACAAAAAAAAAAAGCAATTTTTAAAGAGATCTTGGTTTACAAATTGAGCAGTCAGAGGGTTAATAGAAAAACAGCCAAAAGGTACAAAAAACGGTACTTTACTATAAAAAACAGCAAGAAACAAAAATTTAGGCAATAAAACCCAAAAACAAAAATTTAAGAAAATTTACAAGTTGATGTCGTCACCGGGGACAGAACCATCAACCTCAGAATTGCGAGCGAATGAGGCAGACACGCTACCAAGCATGCCACTGTCGCATGGTGAAATGAGTTAAAATTGCGAAAATAAGCTGAGCAAGGAATGAATCGCATTCTTATATAAAATAAATACAAAAAAAAAAAAAAAAAAAATCGTTGATTAAACTGAAAACTCCATAAAAATTCAGTCAACCAGTAACATCATATCTGCTAACTTTTCAGTAGAAACATTGGTTAGTTAGGTAACATTTAATGCAATAAATAATTGTAAATGATAAAATATTTATTGATTTATTATATATAATAAAACATTAGTTTTTCAATTAAATTTGATTCTAGAAAAACTTGAAAATTAACTTATTCCAACTGAATATCTACCAGATATGAGCAGATAGATCATTATATTGATTACTGATTTTGATAATACTTATTGGATGTTTAATAAATAAGATTTATTTATCTTCAGCTGTGAGGTCCTTTATTTTATTACAAAGCATTGGAGAGCCTGGGAACTAATGGCTTAGGCACTAATTGTTTGGCATTTCTAAAATAAAATGTTATTACAATCACTTACAATTAACTACTAGCATAAATATGCAATCAAAACACATCCAGGCAATGCTGTAATCAGCAGTTGCAAGAGCAATGTCAAATGTATAATTATACCATAGTAAGATGTTTATAATCTTTTTATCAATTTGAAGGAACGTCACTTTCACTTGTCTTTTTCTAATGTAAATGTAAGCCATGAATTGTTATAAACAGTGATATAGCCATTTAGATCTGCTAATGGAAACTCTTCTTGTGTTGCTATCACACTCTATCAATAAAACTTGTGAAAACGAAAATGTCTTCACAAAGACTTTTGTTTATGATCCTGAGAGTATAAAGGGTGAAACTTCTACGTCCCAGGAACTGCTACAGCATTTTTAAATTGGTCATCTAGAAGTATAGAGGTAGGAATGTGTTGTTCTTGGGTTGAAACAGTAAAATGCATTCTTGTGCCCAGTCAAAAGTTTTTGTGGTATAAGTATTTCATTTTTACATGGTTGATGTAGGCTTGTTGAGCCATTAAACTCTTGAGTGTGCCTCCTACCCCCTCATAAGGTCCATGAGCAGTATCCCCAAAATGCCATTCTGCCTCAGTGACAAAATCTTCCTTATGTAAGCATAAATTGGCAGATTTCCTTATTTTTATATTGTGCAGATGATCCATCTGAGAAATATTTTCTTTGCACATTTTTCAAATTTTGTCTTTAAAAAAGTAATAAGTTTCTTTAAGAGACAGTAAACTGCTAATGTATTGTGTTCCAAACAGCCTGAAATTACAAAGTATGTAAAGTGCTCAATTCCAATCTTTCCTTTGTTTGTAATATACAACAAGTGGGTGAATTGTAGCTTGAGTAATAATAAGCAAAATCAAGAACTACAAATTCTGAATCTTTTAAGTTTTCTTTTATATTGTTTATAAATTAACCTTGTTTCACCACAAAGACACGATAAACTAATACTGAATCTTTTACACAAAATAAGTCAAATTCTTATGCTGACTTTTGTATTGTTTCTAAAGTGCACCTGTCAACCAAAATCATCTGATTGAAAATGACTTTTTTCACCATATTTTCATTGAATGTTTTATTAGGTATGAATTTTAATTCTGGTGTCCCAGAATATGATGTACACTCTCTCACATGGCAGCTGACTGATGCTGCATTACAGATTATCACAAGGCAGTCCTTGTATATTTTAATTCTTCCATTTGTCAATGAAGCTAATTTGGTATTTTCAATCATAAGTTTTACATCTTCACATGTGGTACACAGACTGCATGGGTTACTTTTTGACCTGTCAAAACAGTTTCTGGGTTAAGGTTCAGCAAATTTTGAAAAGCCAATTTGTATGTTAGGGTATTTATCTTCAAAAAAATTTGTATGTCCCCTTTAAGTTACATAGAATAAGTCTTTGAAACCTGAATTTTTTTACCATTTCTGTCACTAACTGATATATAGTCTTTCTTACTAGGCATAGCCCTGCTAATGTCATTATGCTCATAAAACAACCAAATAGGTTTTGCAATTTCTTCTGGAAGACTTTTCCTGGTTTAGGATCTGGACTTGCTAAAATTCTTTTATCCTTTAACAGCTTCTATGTATGATAAACCATATATTCAGGATCATTAAACTCATTCATTATTTTTCTAATACTCCATGATTCGGGTATGCAAGTCAATATCATTAGTTTTGTTTTCCAGCTGGTTAAACTACTAAATTTTGCTTTGAGGTTACTTAAAACTGATTCATCAAGTATTTCATCATCATCCTCAGAAGATTCTACATTACCAAATATTTTACATTTTATAGCTGAACTAATTTTTTCATTCTTTTTTGTAGAATATTATTATGTCTATAGGAGATTCTCCTAATTCTTCCAAGGGATTTGTTGAGTGATTGGACAATCTCAGACTGTGGAGTAAAATGAGAATCACAATCTGCCATAATGTGAGCATCTTCAAAACTGAACACTGACCCTCTTGCTCCTTTTTCAGCATTCCCAGCTGTTGTCTCATACTTAGCAACTTTTGGCATTTCAGAAAATTATTCACATATTCTGAAACAGTTCTTAATATCTTTTTATTATAGGTGTGATTAGCCTTTTTAAATGGGTTCCAACACAGTAGGGCTGAATTTTCTATTTTAAAGCTCAAAACATAAGGTTCTAAAACTTAACTTCAAATATCAACAGTGTAAAATACACTCAAATGCTGCTACTTGTATGACAAAACAAGCAACATAGCAGGGGAGCTGTGTGCTTGATGCATGTTTGGACATGACCCAACACATCATTGCAAGTTCAAACATGTTAATACTCCCCCCCCTATTATTGCATTATTTAAAATTGAGAACTCTTTATAACAAGTGGTCACATTATTAATCCAAGGTGAAACTTTAAGTGTTAAACAGTATGAGTAACTTTAGATTTATTTGGCTTTTTGAGAAATTTAAATTTTAAATAAAAAATTTTAAAATATGTTAGGCTTTCTACCAATTTCAAGTTAACATTCATCCAAAGTAACCTTTTTAAACAGTAATTTTTACAAATTATATTTAAATTTAGTGTATTAACTGCAATATTTACTAGAGCATATAATAACATAGTACTGTCAGTATTACTTCCATCTACAACTTCAAAAGTATTTAGATTGAAAGTAAGGAACAAATGTTTAGCATTTTCATTATTGTAATAATAAATACACCAAACAAAAAAACTTTTGTAGCTTGTGATCACATTACGATTCCAACATGGCACTTTGTGGATTAATTAATATTAATAAAATTGAATTTTTAATTTAATTTACAAAAGTCTTTTTGTTTCAAATCATTATGTGCTGTATATCATATGAAATCCCATGCAAAAAGGTTTAAAACATCTTGTACATATCTCTAGCTTAATTAGGTAAGTAGCAAATGTAATTTAAAGATATGCTAATAGTGTTATTTTTTTGACATATCTGGCAACTTTAAAGCCTTTTAACTCCAAAATTAGTAATTTGAAGATAAGATTAAGGGATTTTCTTTATACCCATTCACCTACTTAACCAAATTTAATCAAAATTGGAGATAGGTAGAATCTGTTCCAAAATTGCATTGATTTCATATGGAATAACCCAAGAGCTATATTAAATTTTTGTGTTCTTGGTGATAAATTTATATGTTTGATAATCCTTTGGTATATGTTCAAGTTCAGTTGGTTTAGTTTGAAGTGCTACAGTGTACTGTCTTTCTATAAGAAGGCTGGGACTGACTGCTGAAAGTTGATTTCAAACGGCTATGAACATCTATGCTAGAAGAGAGATTTGAACACAACCTAAGGTATGAAAGAGTAGTACCACACCCATTAGACTATCTGAAGTTTGGAGTTCCTACCAATAAAAACTTTTTGTTTTAAGACGAAAATGTTTAGCAAAAGTCCTTAATGAAAACCAAAAACCTTGAACTCACATACCTCTGGTAATGACATTGATGCCTTTATTGACTGAGCTACTGTGGTTTAATGTTATTTCTTGAATATTGTAAAAATGATAAATAATAAAACAATACTATTTTTATATCTTTTATTGTGCTTAAAAGTTAAAAAAACATAATTGATCACAAAATATGGGTATAATTTGAGTAAAAGGTGGATCCCACGTTCCGGGAGCCCCACCGATATTTTTTTGGCTCAATTTTTGTATAAGTGATCGCCAAATTGTCGCCAAGTGATGTTTACAATGTGTATTAAGTTTATACCCAATTTCAAAGCATATTTTGAACAAAAAAGGTTTGAAATTTTGTTCAGATGAATACAAATTTAAATTTGAGTTTTTAATGTATTTAAAGGTGCTTTTGTATTGTTTATTGAGCTAAACAGTTCGGAATTTTTGCAATAAGTGCAAAATATAAGCATTAGTTGGTTATATTTAGGCTATTATGCTTTTAAAATATTTAGTTATATATATAAAACACAGTTGCTATTTAATGAAATTATTTTAAAACTATCAAAAGATTAAAAAGTAATAAAGTACGGTACAAATTATTTCCAGAAATTATTAGCTTAAAATGGAAATATAAGAAAGGAGTAAATGTTTTAAATAATTTTTCTTATCTCAGTGAGGTAAAGCTCCCCTTAATCTTCCGCAACAGTAACAGTAGACGGTCGTAATAAAATTACTTTTATTATTTAGCATATAACTTTTAACAATGTAATACACTATAAAATAATATAGTTTAAAAATATTTCTTCATTTTGTATTAAATTAAAACACAATTTTGAATCAAGTTTAAAAAGCAGTAAATAAAAAAATATAAAAGTGAAAAATAACATCACTTGTTACCTTTTGAAAACTAAGCATAAAATATAAAATAAAGCGCCAACCTAATTTAAATATCCTGAGTTGTTGGTGAATATACATGTTTGATCTCATTTAAAAAATCCTGAAAAGCATCTTGCGAATTTTCTTTCATTTTCCTCCACATAAATTCACAAAGGTACGAATCAAATAGATTTTCACACTTGCGAACTGTGCAGAGGGATCTCTTAATTGAGCTCCACAAGCCCTCAATTGTATTGGTGTGAGCTATGGTATTAAATTTAAAAGACAAAAAAAATATAAGAGTTCAGGAAAAATGGACAAACCTCCAGAGCATAGCCGAAATGGACAAAGACTTGAAATGGACGCTAGAAAATCCAAATTCAGCAGTCTTGGAATATTGTTAGTTACAGGAACCAATAAGGGTCAGATATTCAAATCATATGTCATTTCCCCCAATACCCTAAAATAAAGGTGCCGATTGACACCCCCACCTTTTATAGGGGGTGGTGAAAGACTCCAAAAAGAACAAGGTTTGCCAGAAAATAGGCAAATAGAATTTGGCGATATCTACTACACTTGGTGTCCCCACTGAACTGGGTTTGGGGACCCTGTAAACTTGGAAACGGCAAAGTAAAAGATAGCATATATCGACAATAGTTACTGTTTAAAGTTACATTTGGATATGAAAAGATAAATTAAGTTTGTAATTAATCTAGTTTTATTGGGAGTTAGAAAAATGAGTTAATTTACATTAAAACATTGATTTTTTATTGACATTTTTTATTTTACATCTTTGAATTTAAATTCATACATGTGATGTTTTTAACACATGCATTATCCAGTCACTAATTAAGAAAAAAAATTATGACAGAAATTTTTTTCAAAGTAAATGTTTTTTCGTAATAATAATAGCGAATCTTAATGACAAAGTACTTTTTTATGCATTTTTAACTATCGTACATATAGAAATTTCGTTTTAACGTATTATCTGGTTAAACTTGAAAGATCTACTTTTAATGCATTTATACTAAAAGTAATAAGAATTAAGAAAAATTCAATGCTAAATCTAATAACATTAAACATACGTTAACAGTCTATTACCATAAGTTTTGAAAGACTAATACAGCCTTTTAATTCTGGGTATTTATAAAATTACTACCAGCACACAGCCAAATGCTACGACAGAATTTGTTAATAAGATACTTTTATAAGCTTGAATAATCCTGGTATGATACAGCACTCTAAAAATTGGTACAGACTTAACTTATGTACAATCTTAAGCAGAATTAAGTTCATGTGTAAGTCAGAAAAACTGAAAATAAAAATGACTCTCTACACACATTCTTAAGACTTTATTTTGGACATATAACTTTAAATCACAAATAGAATCAGAGAATAAGAAAATTAATCATTACTATTGTCAACAATGAATGTTCACATGAGACAAGATAACGGACATAGACCAAGTGCCTATATCAGTTAGTTTCCGAATGCAAAAGGACTAATCGCTGTCAATAGCGAGACATCAATCTTTTAATTAGAATATTTTTTTCTCTAGAATATAAAAATTACAATCTAAGGTATATAAAACTAAACAAATAATTACCTTGGTCCCATCTTTCCATTGGCTAGCATGGCGTCTCCCATTTTTATCCTATTATGAAATTTCATTTAGCTCAACTCACCGTTGCCAAAAATGTTAATAAAGGAAAACTGATGGTGAAGAAACATATAACTTGAATTCAGTCGGTCTCATTGCTATATCGCTAAACTAGGAAATAGCGGTCCTACGCATCTCTCTCGCTGTTTAGGATTCATCTGAACCTCTCGCTATTACTTTCACAGAATCGCTGTTGATTTTGGCAAACTTTGGATAATTCTTCCAGAAGACACGTTTGTGAACCACTCCCATTCGGTAAAAGTCAAAGCATTAATTGAAATTAGCTATAATTTTATGTGATAGTGGTATTTGTTTACTTTGAAGAAAATGATTCCCTATAAGACATATCTTTATGTTTTATTAGGATTATTCCCAACGTAGGACAATTTTAAAAAATATTGTAAAAAAAGAAAATTATTGAGAAAGTTTGTATTTGCAGTGCTATAGCACCTCAAATGTCAATCTCGACATTAAGGGTTATTTGATGTACTAAGTAGTGACATTGGCGCATAACATATATGTAATCGTGGCTAGTTTCGGAAGTACTAGAGCTAAACATTTGGTCAAATAGCAATTTTCAACCTAATTGGAATAAAATGTGTTACGCAGTTAGTTAATCTTAGCAAGGTCGTTTGTAGAAGATTTGTCTCATTAAACCAAAATGTAGAATGTCGCTCTCAGAGACAAAATCTGATTCAATTTCGATGAAAAATTAAAAAAAATGAAATAATTATCCCTCAGGCTTCCAAGGTATACTGAATTAGATTTTTTAAAGTATTTATAAACTTTTTTTATTGGCACGAAATTATTTTACAATTTTAAGCTAAAATGCCTCCCGTCTAATCTAGTTTGTCAGACTCTAAAATATCAATCCTGATCTTGATTTATTTATTTCTTTTTGAAATACTTTCGTCATAATTACATTACCTTTGGAAAATATAGAAGAGAATAAACCGTATGATATGTGGCAAGCCCCTCTCAGTTTATATTTTCAAATTTCTGCAAGAGTAACAGTAGGAAGCAAATCAATATTTATTGATTGAAGAATTTTAAGTAAAAGTAATGATTAAATGAAAATAAGGAAGCTATAATCTCTAAAGATCCGATTGTATTTAGTAAAAATGCAGCAGCAGATGTTTTTTCCAAAGCTTGTACTATTAGTATTATAAGTTCTTTCATAACAATAATCAAGTTATAAAGTTGAATCCACCTTGCACATATTTTTCTATTGCACTTTTTACAAACAAATTTAGTTTTTCTGTCCTCTTTATTTGGGCTTTCAGTACATCTTTTATGAACTGCTTATAAAATATACATCACATCTCTCACAAGATATATTTCAGCTCATTTTTCTAATGTTTGCATAATTTTAGAAGATACCATTAGAATCCAAGGTCAAAAAAGTGTTGTAACTCTTTCAGAAACGCAGGTAGATTTTTCACCCTCGTTATTTAAATTAAAATTAAATTTTTGCTTGTTCAATTTAAATTAGTCTTCCTTTCATAACTGCGATAACGTGCCACTATAAAATGGTTAAAAAGTTCTCTTCAACCCACAAAATTCAAGAAAAATACTTCATCTAGGTGTAATATACCCATTCGGAGGTATTCCGATATGTATAATCATAGAATTCACTAACCGTAGAATCCTAGGAAATCCTGCGAAAACTTGGGGACACTTGAAAATTTTTAGGGACTTATTCGGGCACATAAGACAATAGCCTTTATATCCACATTTTAAAACTTTACTCAGTATACTTTAAATTGAACTTGAATATCTATTTATTTCCATATTGTGAAAATAGGAATATTTGTTAAAACTATCAGTGCATTCAGTTTTCTATAATTTTTTTTTAAAGTGTCTTTATCCGATTTCCTATTATTGAAACTCAGACTAAATTTTTTATATTAAAATAAAAGTTGAGGATTTGTAATACTTTTTACCAATAATATATGGAAAAATCTACTTAAATAGAACATTCATTACGAATAAATATTTTCCTTTGAAATATATTTTGACAGTTATATAGACAAAACAATATCTAGATATATAATCTCTAGATCTGTAAATTTCTTCGAATGTTATGCTGTCGTCCAGAAATTCTTGTCCAAATGAATAATGTAAACAAAATTAAACTGAAACTCAGTTAAAATGATGGAAATCTTTAATTTTGAGGATTTTTTTGAGACCTCAAATAATCAAAGTATTTTTGGAGACGAATAACAGATAACACTCCACTCCACGGCCAATAAAAAGGTGTACTATCACCTAAGACCCAGTTGGAGGAAAGATTCATATCCAAAATCAACAAAAACATTAATAATTTTACTAACAATAATATTACATAAGCTAAAAAGCTATAGGAAAACAAGTTACAAAAACAATTAAATTTGCAAATTTTAGATGACAATAATTGTACTTATTCTAAGTGAAATGAATTCCAGTAGTAAAATTAATTTTCTCTCCATTATTAAGGTAAACACTTATTAATTTACCCAGAAATTATTTACATTTTATACAGAGCAATTTCATGCAAAGTCACAAACTAATTTAATGCCCTTCCCATTTATTTACATGTTTACGACAGCCAATAGGTAAACAATAAGCTGCCCTTTCTTTTGAAACCAAAGCCAGAATAGTCATAAATTGAGATGTGTCCTGATGCATAAAATGGCCGTAATTACTAAACATTACTTTATTAAAATAGTTTAAAATAATAGCCGATTAAAAACGTATAAAAGTAAATGAATTCTCATTGTTTAAATGATGCTACAAAAGTTTATTGTTTGCTATATTTATTATTACAATAATGAAAATGAGAACACATATGTTCATTACTTTTACTTCAACTCACATGTATAGAACGACATAAGGCGATTTCACTCAGTAGGGCAAATTCTCAAATTATGACAATTCTGGCTTTAGTTTCAAACGGAAGGTCAGTTTATTGTTTGTCTATTGGCTGATGTAAACATGAAAATGAATGGGAAGGGCATTATAGTAGTTCGCGATGTTGCAATTTGTTGCAACATCGCGAACTACTATAATGCCCTTCCCATTCATTTTCCTGTTTACATTTCATGTTTACATAAGCCTTAATAATGCAACAAATTGCCTTATTAAGGCTTAGAATATCTTACCTACTCTAGTAAATAGTACATTTAACATTTGTGAAGATTTTAGGATAAATAAATATCATTAATGTTTATTAATTTTGACGGATGGTGCTAATTATTTAGTTGGAACTGGTAGAAAGGTTCATATTTTGAGAGTTCCTACTTCAGAAAGAATATACATTCGTTCTGTAGGAGTTAGAGGATTCACCTTACACAAAACATCTGAAATAAGAATGCATAGTACATCTGGCTTCTCTGGATATGTGAAGGAAAGTCACTCTCACTTCATCAGAGTTTTACTTTTCTTTCTCTAACGTAAATTCAAGTCACTAGTTACTGTTATGAATAGTTTTAAGGTTTTACCCTGAAAATATTCAAGATTATTATAAACATTTTAATTAATATCGGGAATCGAATTTAAAATTTAAAAGTCATAGAATTTTATTTAAAATATTGCAAACTTTAAATAATTGTGATATGCATAAATTTCTGCTATTTAAAGTTGTGTTAAAATATTACTTTATGTTTCCATAAATTTTGTTTCACTATATGTACAATGAATAATTAAACAATGTGACAAAATAATGATTTGAAATAAAGTTTTTTAAAATTAAATTTAAAATTTATATTTCTCAAAATGGCCAAGGTTCGAAAATTTTGAAAAAAAAAAAAATCTTAAAAATTATTTTTATTATTGTTAATTAATCCTCAAAGTTCCATGTTCGGGATCATAATGGGATCACAAGCTGCAAAAGTTTTTTGTTTGGTATATTTATTATTACAATAATGAAAATGAGAACATATATTAATTACTTTTACTTCAACTCAGCTGTATATAACGACATTAAGGTTTAGAATATTGGCACTTACTCTAGTAAATAGTACATTTAACATTTGTGAAGATTTTAGAATAAATAAATATCATTAATATTTATTACTTTTGATGGATGGTGTTAATTATTTAATTGGAACTGGTAGAAAGCTTCATGTTTTGAGAGTTTCTACTTCAGAAAGAATATACATTTGTTCTGTAGGAGTTAGAGGATTCACCTTACACAAAACATCTGAAATAAGAATCCATAGTACATCTGGCTTCTCTGGATATGTGAAGGAAAGCCACTTTCACTTCATCAGAGTTTTACTTTTCTTTCTCTAATGTAAATTCAAGCCACTAGTTGCTGTTATGAACAGTTTTAAGGTCTGACCCTGAAAATATTCAAGATTATTTTAAACATTTTAATTAATATCGAGAATTGAATTTAAAATTTAAAAGTCATAGAATTTTATTTAAAATATTGCAAACTTTAAATAATCGTAATATGCATAACTCTCTGCTATTTAAAGTTGTGTTGAAACATTATTTAATGTTTACATAAATTTTATTTCACTAGATGTGAAATGAATAATTAAACAATAAGGCGATTTCACGCAGTAGGGTAAATTCTCAAATTATGACAATTCTGGCTTTAGTTTCAAACGGAAGGGCAGTTTATTGCTTGTCTATTGGCTGTTGTAAACATGAAAATGAATGAGAATGGCATTATAGTAGTTTGTGACGTTGCGACAAACTGCCTTATGTGACAAAATTTCAAGCACGTGGTTGTAATAACAAAGAAAAAACTATGCCAAAAGAATAAAAAAAAATGTATTGTGAAAACTTAAAAAAATTCTTTAGAAATTTAATAGTAATAATTAATTTTACTATGTTACGCCTTTATATGCGTAAAATATCCGAATGCAAAATATTCACAGTTTTGCAAAGAGACATTTTGGGTGGACATTTTGTCGCGAGCTTGAGATTTATTTGGCTTTTTTTAGTTTTGGGAGATTGGCAACATAGAAAGAAATGGAGATGAAAACAAAATGGAGCCGAGGTTGTCGCCAAAGATGTCGAATACAATTATGTTTGAAGAATAAAAGCTTTTAGAATTGAAATTGACCCCAGCTTACGGTTTAAAACTTCGAAAAATATATGTATGTGTGTACGTCATGTGAATAAACACTACAAAAACTCTCCCAAAGACTGTTTCATTTAGAGAATAGAACACATTTTAGGCCACCTCATAGTGGTCAGTGGCGGCTGAACTTTTTTTGTGTGTTTCTTCACTGATATGAAGTTTATTTCTTGAAATATGATCGCATTAATGACTGCAAAACTTTCTTAGTGCTTCATATACCAGGAAATAATAAAAAGGAACGTGCAAACCTAACAGCAAATAAAAATGCTATATTTTCATTCAAGAAACCTATTTCGGAGCAATATCACAAGTAAAAAAATGTAGAGAGAATCTGTTAAGTATACCATAGTATATGCATGTGACGTGACTTGAGCGACTTTTATGAAGAAAACTACGTTTCGATTTCAGCTGACGTGTTATTTTTTCTAGATCTTGCTTAGTTTTTACCGCTGTTCTTTTCTCAGTTCTGATAGCACTTGGCATCCCATCACGTTCAGCAGTTTTATGCAATTCTTCTATCTAAGCAAAGGGATTTTTTTTTGTATGTACGGAGAGAGATCGATTTTTTTTAATATCTTAAAAAAAAAAAGAAGTTGTGCCTTTGTTGAGAAACTTTAGTTAAAACAATAAAATGAGTTCCCCAAGTTTTTCTTTTTCGTATCAGAAAGATTTACACGATTAATTTTGTATCAAAATATCCTTTTATTTTGATATTTGTTTTGGCATTAGGATTACAATGTTACAGTTTAATAAGGCGATTTCACGCAGTAGGGCAAATTCTCAAATTATGACAATTCTGGCTTTAGTTTCAAACGGAAGGGCAGTTTATTGTTTGTCTATTGGCTGTTGTAAACATGAAAATGAATGGAAGGGCATTATAGTAGTTCGTGACGTTGCGACAAATTGCCTTATTGTCTAGACCAGAAACGGCAAATCTTTTCGATTAGATTCGATTGTTTTCGGAGAGAGATTGATTTTTTTTATCTTAAAAAAAAAAAACAGAAGTTATGCTTTTGTTGTGAAATTTTAGTTAAAACAATAAAATAAGTTCCCCAAGTTCTTCTTTTCTTTTTCGTATCAGAAGGGTTTACACGATTAATTTTGTATCAAAATATCCTTTTTTTATATGTTTTTTTGGCATTAGGATTACAATGTTACAGTTTAATTGTCTAGACCAGAGATGACAAATCTTTTCGATTAGTGGGCCAGTAAAAATACTGTTTATTAATTTCATTTTAGTGTGGCACTTGTTAATCACCTTGAAAATCATCTAAACCTGTATAATCTACATAAATATGCTTAATCTTTTAACCTCTTGTCTGTGAAATATTTGAGAAAAACGCGTCAAAAATGAAAAATATTTTTCTCTTTAATTTTGTTCGATATTATCATCAAAATCTTATAAATAGATTATTTAAAAAAATTTAAACGAAATAATAATTTTCAATATTTTCACATATATATCCGAAATTTTAAAGGATTACAGTAATTATTTCAAATTACAGTAAAATAAATCAAATGACATAATTTCCTGGATAAATATAACAAACTAATACAACAATATTATTATCTATGTCAACTGTCATGAATTCCATGTCACTCAGATTCCTTTAAATTTCACAAATCCTTTACAGTATTCGAGAATTTGGTTTAGTTTGGAGTACTACGGTCTACTTTTTGCAACACGGGGGCTAATGAGACCATTACCTACAGCTTAAAGCCGATTCCGAACGGATACGAACATCCATGCCACTGTGAGATTCGAACCCACGAACTCCGGTACCGAAGGCCAGCACCCTAACCAATCGGCCATCGTTCGGCACAGTATTCGAGAAATAGCGAAAAATGGCGCGAAATTGTCGAACTTTTGTCGAAAGTATCTCTATTGGGAAAATGACAAATTAAATGTTATGCATTGGATGAACCGATATCGGGCGTCACGGAATTGAAATACCGTTTTCTCTCTTGACTGAACTCCGGTCGGGCATTCCAAAATTGGCGTATTTGCTTTGCCCGAATTGATTTCGGGCGCACAGGCAAGGGGTTAAATTATTCCATGTCTTTTGGTCAAGATATGAAAATCATTCCTTTAACATAAATGCTTAAAGGCTTTGATTGTTACAAAGGTCTTTAAAGTTTGGTTGTGTTGAAGAAAGTTTTATTCTTATATTCTTCTCTTCAGCTACCCTGTTCCAGTATTAACTCTCATTAAGGCATATGTTGAAAAACCTGTTCTGAAAATATAACTTCTTGCAAGTGGCAACAGCACAGACAAAGACTCTGATAACAATGAATAGTCTTCTTTCAGACAACATTAATGTAGCCTCCACACTATAGCCAATTGTTCACTACTTCCTGACGGTGACCTTGAAAGATGGTTTACTGGTTGCAACCACACAGTGGGCCACTAAATGAGCCAAGCGCGTGGATTCGTAAATAGGGTACTGCTCACTTTAGTTGCGCATCTAGCTGCCTGTGATCTTTGGAGAAGAACCGCTTCCAAAGCCATCATCCGCCAAGGCCATTTTACCGTATGCCATCGTCGACCTCGATAAGCCATACCCCTTCCAGACGGAGGTAATGGCTTGCAGTGGACCATAGTGCGGAGGGGCCTTAAAATTCTGATACTGACACTGTTTAAGGAAGTCATGTTATTGGACAGTCCGATGTCAGTTCATTAAATTCTTCATGCTCCGAAGCAAAGGCCGGATGACAGGGCAACGCTCTTCGGTACTGGAGTCCATAGGTTCAAGTCCCTCTTCTGGCATTGCTGGCCGTACTTGTTCGGAATCAACTTTAAGCAGTAGCTCTCGGTCTCATTAGCTCCAGAGTAGTAAAAAAGTTGACGGTAGAGCTCTAAATCATACCTACGAAGAGAAACAAGAAGGTTTCATGTTTATAACTAATGATATTAAAATATTTCTCGAAGAATCCATGGAGGGTCTTTACGGAACTCCGAAGTTCCGCGGAATACACTTTGAGAAACTCTTAGTCTAGACTAAAATAAATTGTTGATATCGAATATTAAAGTGGGTAATTTGAGATTGATTTGAATTATGGTTATAATACAGTTGTTTGTTTCCTATTCTGATGCTTAAAGTTCAGTTTACTCAAAGTTTAGTTAAATTCGTTTGACAATATGTTTAGCTTTTGGGACATCCTTAGGCCTAAAATACTGTTGTAACAAGGAGTTAACCAGTAAATGCCCCCACTGCTATTAATGAATACCGTCGGAGATACTAAGTGTTTCCAGCGGGCTATCTTGCTCTGACCGTGGCTGGACGAGTAGGGTTTACCACTCTTCCAGAGCGAGGGAGTGAGATCGGAGTGTTTGTCTCTTTAATTCAATTAGCAGACCACAGCACAGAAATGACATACAAAAGAATAAGCAGAATCAGAAGCATAAGCTTATTTGTGTATGTAGCACTCAAGAATGATTTTTTGATCGTTATATTTTCTCACATGACGATAGCGTTAAAAATATAAAATTGCATGATTTTTCCATATATCCAGGCCTTAGATTTAGTTTCACTATATTCTTGAGTGTCTTAATTGTGTATGTAGCACTCAAGAATGATTTTATGATCGTTATATTTTCTGACATGGCGATAGCGTTAAGTATAAAAAATTGCTTAATTTTCCCTATATTTAGGCCTTATATTTATAATTCTTTTTTCTTATATCCTTGAGTGTCTAATTTGTGTATTTAACCCCCAAAAATTATATTTCGATTGATATATTCTGTCGCATGAAGCTAGCGTTAAGTATAAAAATTGCATGATTTTTCCATATATCTAGGCCTTAGATTTAGTTTTATTATATTCTTGAGTGTCTTATTTGTGTATGTAACACTCAAGAATGATTTTTTGATCGATATATTTTCTCACATGACGCTAGCGTTAAATATAAAAAATTGCTTGATTTTTCCATATATATAGTCCTTAAATTTATTTTTGTTATATCCTTGGGTGTCTAATTTGTGTATTTAACCAAAAAAAATTATATTTCGATTGATATATTCTGTCGCATGACGTTAGCGTTAAGTATGAAAAAATAGCCTGATATTTTTCGTATATCTAGGACCTTAGATTTAGTTTCACTATATTCTTGAGTGCCTTATTTGTGTATATAGCAAAGAATGATTTTTTGATCGATATATTTTCTCACATCATCGATATATTTTCTCGCTTTCGTTAATATAAAAAATTGTCTGATTTTTCCATATATCTAGGCCTTAGATTTAGTTTTACTATATTATTGAGTGTCTTATTTGTGTAATGTAGCACTCAAGAAAGAATTTTTGATTGTTGTATTTTCTCATATGACGCTAGCGTTAAGTATAAAAAAATTGCCTGATTTTTCCATATATCTAGATTTAGTTCCTTATCCTTAGATTTAGTTTTACTATATTCTTGGGTGCTTTATTTGTGTATGTAGCACTCAATAATCATCTTTTTGATCGTTATATTTTTTCCCATGACGCTAGCGTTAAATATAAAAAATTTCCTGATTTTTCCATATATCTAGGTCTTAGATTTAGTTTCACTATATTCTTGGGTGCCTTATTTGTGTATGTAGCACTCAAGAATAACTTTTTGATCGTTATATTTTCTCACATGACAATAGCGTTAAGTATAAAAAATTTCCTGATTTTTCCATATATCTAGGACAGATTTAGTTTTACTATATTCTTGGGTGCCTTATTTGTGTATGTAGCACTCAGGAATGATTTTTTGATCGTTATATTTTCTCACATGATGCTAGTTAAGTATAAAAAACTGCTTGATTTTTCCATATATCTAGGCCTTAAATTTATTTTTGTTATATCTTTGGGTGTCTAATTTGTGTATTTAACTCCAAAAAATTATATTAAGATTGATATATTCTGTAGCATGACGTTAGCGTTAAGTCTTAAAAATTGCCTGATATTTTTCATATATCTAGGACGTTAGATTTACTTTCACTATATTCTTGGGTGCCTTATTTGTGTATGTAGCACTCAATGAATTTTTGATCGATATATTTTCTCACATCACACTAGCGTTAAGTATAAAAAATTGATTTTTCCATATATCTAGGTCTTAGATTTAGTTTCACTATATTCTTGGGTGCCTTATTTGTGTATGTAGCACCCAACAATAATTTTTAGATCGATATATTTTCTAACATGACGCTAGAGTTAAGTATAATAAATTGCTGGATTTTTCCCATATATGTAGGTCTTAGATTTATTTTCATTATATCCGTAGGTGTCTAAATTGTATATTTAAGTCCAAAAAATTATTTTTCGATTGATATATTTTGTCTCATGGTGTCAGTGTAAAGTATAAAAAATTTGCCTGAATTTTTCATATATCTAGGAGTTAGATTTAGTTTCATTATATTCTTGGGAGTCTGATTTGTGTATTTAACCCTCAAAAATTATTTTTTGATTGATATATTTTGTCACATAACTTTAGCGTTAAGTTTAAAAAGTTGCGATATTTTTTCCATATATCTAGAGGTTAGATTTAGATTCATTATATTCTTGGGTGTCTTATTTGTGTATTTAACCCTCAAAAATTATTTTTTGATTGATATATTTTGTCACATAACTTTAGCGTTAAGTTTAAAAAGTTGCGATATTTTTTCCATATATCTAGAGGTTAGATTTAGATTCATTATATTCTTGGGTGTCTTATTTGTATATTCCCCCTCCAAAAAAATTAGTTTTTGATTTATATATTTGTCTCATAACGTTAGCATTAAGTATAAAAAATGGTCTTATTTTTTCCATATATCTAGGCATTAGATTTAGTTTCGTTATATTCTTGGGTGTTTGATTTGTGTATTTAAACCCCAAAATTATTTTTGGATGGATATATTTTGTCACATAACTTTAGAGTGAAGTATAAAAAAAAATCCATATTTTTTCCTTATATCTAGGCCTTAGATTTAGTATCGTTATATTCTTGGGAGTCTGATTTGTGTAATTAATCATAAAAAATTATTTTTCAATTGATATATTTTGTCGCATGACGTTAGTGTTAAGTATTTTTTTCTGCTTACTTGTAAATAAAAATAAATCAAAACCCCCCACAATTGTTTATAAATTTTTGATTATCAAATGTTTTTATATGTGCAAATACAGTAGAGACAATTGTAAACACATTAATTGCTGTTTGTTTTAAATATTTAACTCGAGCCTAGTCATTTACTGATAGAAACATGAAAGAAAACTTAACTTAAGATTCAGGGTGACAAGAAATTTATTGAAGTTAAGTTATCTGAATTAGTAGCACAATTTACGAGTTTAAGATTTTAAGGTATCCGTCTACGTCCAGAGAACTTTTTTCTTTAAACGTAGAAACTAGTTCATGTTTTTACATTTTAAGATTTATTTTTCATATTATCATAGAGAATTGCTCTTAAAAATTTATCCCTGGAGAAGGTTTTATAAAACTTCTAATAAATGAAGAAAATTTAGTAAAAATATTGGGTTTTTTCAAAAGGTTTAATTTTTTAATAAAGTAAATTATTTCAATATTTTTGATGCAACACATTTCTTATACACTGGACTAGTGAATCACCTAAAATATTTACTTAATTTACATTTGGTAAAATATTTTGGTCCTTCGAAGTCATACACATTGAATTTTTAACGAAATTTCATCAACTTCATATCGAACTACGAGTGTAACATCATTAAAAATGATCCAAATTTGA
>CM063509.1:45354753-45382253 GCA_032207245.1 Pardosa pseudoannulata
CTCAGAGTGACAGGTTTTCTTGGCGCCTGGCAACCCTCTTGCTGTGTTTCGGCGCTTTTGGCGCGAGCGCAGCCTAGAAGATCTGATAATTTTTGAGAGACGGAGTGCCACAGAGATGAATTTTTAACACCCTTGCCGACGCGTTTTTTTTTGATCGGAAAAATGTTTCCTTTGGAGCCACTTCGTTCTTTGGCCAGCCTAAACACTCTATCCTTGTTTTGTCTCACTGCCACGTTCCTGAAGTTATTTTTACTTGAAGAAACGAATTAATATCCATCATATTTTATATAACTCAACAAATTCGTCTCCATCATATTTTTATTCAAAGCATCATCAATTTAATATCCATAAAACTTTTAAACAACGCAATGGAATGATTTTCAAATACCCACTGTTAGATCAAGGCAGAAGTGGACGATGTTTTTGTAGAGTATAAACTGAAGAAAATTATTTGATCGAATTCCAAAATAAAGAATGTCTCTCCATCAACTCAGCGTCTGATTTTTTTCTACCTGAGGTGACTCTTAAAATAAAACCTACGACTCTTCATCAATCCTCCTGCATATAGCTCCCTTCCTCTATATGGAGCTCCGACTTTTCACTATAATAATAGACGATTATCTTTTGAATAGGGTGGATAATTATAAAGTCTTTGAATAATTCGAGCATCAGTAGAAGAGAAAGAAAAGCTTTCATTCTTTTTCATTTACTTAAATTTCTCTTATCCCCTAATTTTTACTTCTGTAGGTGCATATAATTATCTGATGGTTTATTGTCAGTTGCAAAATTTCTGTTTAATGTTGTTATAACAAAAACTAACTTAAAAAAATCTAACAATGATTCCATAATGCCAAAGTGCAATATCTAATATACTTCTAACATGGATGCTTTTCTTTTCAAGATAATAGAGGATTATCGTTTGAATAGGGTGGAAAATTATAAAGGATTTGAATTATTCAATCATCAGTAGAAGAGAAAATAAAGCTTTTTTTTTCTTTTCAATTTACTTACTTGCTTGTACCCCGTAATTGTTACTTCTGTAGATGTATATGATTATCTGACGGTTAATGGTCAACTAAAAAATTTCAGTTCAATGTTGTTATAACAACCACTAACTTGAATGAAAACTAACAATGATTTCCATAATGCCAAAGTACAATATCAACTGCACTTCTATCATGGAGACTTTTCTTTCCAAGATAATAGAGGATTTTCTTTTGAATAGGATGGAGATTTATAAAGGCTTTGAATAATTCGAGCATGAATAGAAGAGAAAGTAACGCTTTCTTTCTTTTTCATTTACTTACTTGATCGTATCCCGTAATTTTTACTTCTCTAGGTGTATATAATTATCTGATGGTTTATTGTCTGCTACAAAATTTCAAGTCAATGTTGTTATAACAAAAACTAACTTGAAAAAAAAACTACCAATGATTCCATAATGTCAAAGTACAATATATACTGTACTTCGAACATAGATGCTTTTCTTTCCAAGATAATAGATGATTATATTTTGAATAGAGTGGAGAATTATAAAGGATTTGAATTATTCAAGCATCAGTAGAAGAGAAAGTAACGCTTGCTTTCTTTTTCATTTACTTAATTGCTCGTACCCCGTAATTTTTACTTCTATAGGTGTATATGATGACCTGACGGTTTATTGTCATCTAGAAAATTTCAATTCAATGTTGTTATAACAACCACTAACTTGAAAGAAAACTAACAAGAATTCCATAATGTCAAAGTACAATATCTACTGCACTTCTAACATGGATGGCTTTCTTTCCAAGATAATAGAAGATTATCTTTTGAATAAGGCGGAGATTTATAAAGGCTTTGAATAATTCGAGCATCAGTAGAAGAGATAGTAAAGCTTTCTTTCTTTTCCAATTATTTACTTGCTCATACCCCTTAATATTTTCTCCTGTAGGTACATACGATTGTTTGACGATTTATTCTCAGCTAGATAAGTTCTATTCATTGTTGTTGTAACAACCACTAACTTGAAAGAAAACAATGATTCTATAATGTCAAAGTATAATATCTATTGTACTTCCAACATAAATGCTTTTCTTTCCAAGATAATAGAAGATTCTCTTTTGAATAGGATGGAGATTTATAAAGGCTTTGAATAATTCGAGCATCGGCAGAAGAGAAAGTAACATTTGCTTTCTTTTTCATTTACTTACTTGCTCGTACTCCGTAATTATTACTACTGTAGGTGTATATGATTATCTGACGGTTAATGGTCAGCTAAAAAATTTCAATTCAATGTTGTTGTAACAACCACTAAAGGGAAAGAAATCTAACAATTATTCCATAATGCCAAAGTACAATATCTACTGCATTTGTAACATGGATGCTTTTCTTTCCAAGATAACAGAGGCTTATCTTTTGAATAGGGTGGATATTTATAAAGGATTTGAATAATTCTTGCATCAGTAGAAGAGAAATTAATGGTTACTTTCTTCTCCATTTACTTGCTGATACCCCGTAATTTTTACTTCTGTAGGTGTATATGGTTATCTGACGGTTCATTGTCAGCTAGAAAATTTCAATTCATTGTTGTATTAACCACTAACTTGAAACTAAACTAACAATGACTCCATATTTCCAAAGTACAATATCTACTGCTCTTCTAACATACAATATCTACTGCACGTCTAACATGGATGTTTTCTTTCCAAGATAATAGAGGATTATCTTTTAAATAAGGTGGAGATTTATAAAAGCTTTGAATAACTCAAGCATTAAGAGAAGAGAAAGTAACGCTTTCTTTCTTTTTCATTTACTTAATTGCTCTTACCCCATAATTTTTACTTTTGTAGGCGTATATAATTATCTTTATGGTTTATTATTTGCTAGAAAAAATTTCAATTCAATGTTGTTGTAACAACCAGTAACTTGAAAGAAAACAATGATTCCATAATGTCAAAGTAAAATATCTACTGTACTTCCAACATAAATGTTTTAATTTCCAAGATAATAGATGATTATCTTTTGAATAGGGTGGAGATTTATTAAGGCTTTGAATAATTCGACCATCAATAGAAGAGAAAGTAAAGCTTGCTTTCTTTTACATTTACTTACATGCTCGTACCCCATAATTTTTATTTCTGTAGGTGTACATAATTATCTGACGGTTTATTGTCAGCTAGAAAATTTCAATTCAATGTTGTTATAACAACCACTAACTTGAAAGAAAACTAACAATGATACCATAATACCTAAGTACAATATCTACTGCACTTCTAACATGGATGGCTTTCTTTCCAAGATAATAGAAGATTATCTTTTGAATAAGGCGGAGATTTATAAAGGCTTTGAATAGTTCGAGCATCAGTAGAAGAGATAGTAAAGCTTTCTTTCTTTTCCAATTATTTACTTGCTCATACCCCTTAATATTTTCTCCTGTAGGTACATACGATTGTTTGACGATTTATTCTCAGCTAGATAAGTTCTATTCATTGTTGTTGTAACAACCACTAGCTTGAAAGAAAACTAACAGTGATTCATTCCATAATGCCAAAATATAACATCTACTGCTTTTCTAACATGGATGCTTTTCTTTCCAAGATAATAGAGGATTTTCTTTTGAATAGGGTGGAGATTTATTAAGGCTTTGAATAATTCGACCATCAGTAGAAGAGAAGGTAAAGCTTTTTTCTTTTCCATTTACATACTTGTTCGTACACCGTAATTTTTACTTCTGTTGGTGTATATGATTATTCGATGGCTGACTATCAGCTAGAAAATTTCATTTCAATGTTGTTATAACAACCACTAACTTGAAAGAAAACAATGATTCTATAATGTCAAAGTATAATATCTATTGTACTTCCAACATAAATGCTTTTCTTTCCAAGATAATAGATGATTATATTTTGAATAGAGTGGAGATTTATAAAGGCTTTGAATAATTCGAGCATGAATAGAAGAGAAAGTAACGCTTTCTTTCTTTTTCATTTACTTACTTGATCGTATCCCGTAATTTTTACTTCTCTAGGTGTATATAATTATCTGATGGTTTATTGTCTGCTACAAAATTTCAAGTCAATGTTGTTATAACAATTACTAAAGGGAAAGAAATCTAACCAATTATTCCATAATCCCAAAGTATAATACCTACTGCACTTGTAACATGGATGCCTTTCTTTCCAAGATAATAGATGATTATCTTTTGAATAGGGTGGAGATTTATTAAGGCTTTGAATAATTCGACCATCAATAGAAGAGAAAGTAAAGCTTGCTTTCTTTTACATTTACTTACATGCTCGTACCCCATAATTTTTACTTCTGTAGGTGTTTTTATGATTATCTGACGGTTTATTGTCAGCTAGAAAATTTCAATTCAATGTTGTTATAACAACCACTAACTTGAAAGAAAACTAACAAGAATTCCATAATGTCAAAGTACAATATATACTGTACTTCGAACATAGATGCTTTTCTTTCCAAGATAATAGAGGATTCTCTTTTGAATAGGGTGGAGATTTATTAAGGTTTTTAAGAATTCGAGTATCAATAGAAGAGAAAGTAACACTTGCTTTCTTTTTCGTTCACTTACTTGCCCAGACACTGTATCTTTATTGATGAGAAGATTAAAGTTATTCACTTTATATGTTTTAAAGTTTTTAATTAGCTGTAATAATACAGACGGTGAGTTTGTAATGCTATCGTATTATACTGAATATAGCTTACTTTTGTCGCGGATATTTTTTTTTTGAAACATAATCGGTAATTATCATTTCTGATGGGAACGGTGTGTGTGGGAACAGGTTATGAAGCTGAAATATTTTAAGCTTTGTTGAAGAGTAACGTTTACTTTGTTTCATTCATTTGTTGCCTTCATATGTCTACGCTACGAGACAGTTAACGCCATTCACTTTATATGGATTTCTGGTAATAGCAGTCAGCGACTTCAGGTTTATGAAAGCTCTGAATTATTTTATACTTTATTGAAGAGTAACCATTATTGAAGAGTAACGTTTACTTTATGTTTCATTTCTTTGTTGCCTACATTTATCTCTTCTAACGCCATTCACTTTATATGGATTCCTGGTAATCGTAGTCAGCGACTTCAGGTTTATAAAAGCTCTGAATTATTTTAAGCTTTATTGAAGAGTAACGCTTACTTTATATGCCCACACATTCTTAGACTTTATATGGGCTTTACATGTGCTACATACGCTAATGTACTTACTCTTGCTTATGTTTCCTACATATGTCTCTACTAGACAGTTAACGCCATTCACTTTATATGGATTCCATTTAATCGCACTCAGCGACTTCAGGTTTATGAAAGTTCTGAATTATTTTAAGCTTTATTGAAGACTAACGCTTACTTTATGTTTCATTCATTTGTTGCCTACTTATGTCTCTGCTTTGAGACATTTAACACCATTCACTTTTTATGGATTCCTGGTAATCGAAGTCAGCGATCTCAGGATTATAAAAGCTAAAAATATTTTAAGCTTTATTGAAGAGCTTTATCGAAGTTTACTGTATGTTTCATCCACTTGTTACCTACATCTATCTCTGCTACCAGACAGTTAAATCCATTCACTTTATATGGTTTCCTGGTAAACGCAGTCAGCTACCTCAAGTTTATGAAAGCTCTTAATTATTTTAAGCTTCATTGAAGAGTAATGTTTACTGTATGTTTCATCGACTTGTTTCCTACATATATCTCTGCTACGAGACAATTAATGCCATTTACTTTTTATGGATACCTGGTAATCACATTCAAACACCTCTGGTTTATAAGAGATGTGAATTATTTTAAACTTTATTAAAGAGTCACGTTTACTTTATTTACCATGCATTCTTTACCTAGATATATCTCTGCTACGAGACAGTTAATGCCATTCACTATATATGGATTCCTGGTAATCGCAATGAGCGACTTCCGGTTTATGAAATCTCTGAATTATTCTAAGTTTTCTTGAAGATTAACACTTATTTTACGTTTCATTCATTTGTTGCCTACCTATGTCTCTGATACGAGACAGTTCACGCCATTCTCTTTATATGGATTCCTGGTATTCGCAGTCAGTGACTTCAGGTTCATGAAAGCTCTGAATTATTTTAAGCTTTATTGAAAGGTAACGCTTACTTTATATTTCATTTATTTGTTGACTACATATGTCTCTGCTACGAGACAGTTAACGCTATTCACTTTATATCGGATGAGTGACAGAGTATTTAGATAATGTATCATTTGGCACCAGATGTAAATAGGTGACACTATCCAGTCTGACGTAATTCTAATCTAATCTTGTTATTTTGGCATAAGTCAAATGACACTTTTTCATTTGTTTTGGATAATGGACTTTTTGACATCAACTCTGGAAAACTAATGACAACTTAATGTCTGACATATCTTCCGCTGACACCAGTATTTTTTTAAAGTCGCACTGTTTTGTTGATACATTAATTTCATACGGGTTCTATGATTAATGCATCGGGTATTAAGTGCATTGACGTAAACGGTGTCAGTGATGTCAATTTAACATTTTATCCCTTAGGGGACATAGAATCTTTTCTGACCTGCACCAGAAAAACTTTTGTTTCAATTCATAACAAGAGAGAAAGTTTTTCTTTTTTTATAATGAATCCTTCACAAGTTCTTAAGTAATTCTGTAACTTAATATTTAGATATGTTACTTCAAGAGTAATTTTTAAAAATAACATAAGAATATATTCCAAATATGAAAAAAAATTGAAGTTCACATGCCCATACGGTAAGTTTAGAAGTATCAATAATAGAAGCTAAATTTCTACATAAAATAAAATATTTGTTTCATTCTCTACACTTAAAGGAACTTTAAGTTTAAGGAAACTAAAATATTAATATTTAAAAAAATGTTACGAAATTATAAATTAAAAAACATTTTTATCATAATATAAAATAAAGTAAAATATTACATTAATATAATCGAAGTTCATAGAATATTAAAGGTTGAACAGATTTCGGATCCATAGGGGGGTAGCTTAAAAAAGGTTGAGAATCACTAGTTTAAATCATCTAAATCTATCCAATGTTGTCCTCTCCCGTATTGAGAGGAATGCTCTTAAGCCATCATTCCACACTGTCAATCTAATTTGTATACCACTCTTTTTTTTTCAACCATATTTATGAAATATTAATTTTTTACAGGATTTTTATCTTTGTAATCTCTATATATCATTGCAATATTATTTGTGACAGTTAAGTAATCTTTGCTACATTAGGTTCTTTGTATTTTAGCATATTTGACAACAATATTCAGAAAATGCAAAAATATTTGTTTTGTAAAAAGTTGAAAATTATCATTAATAATAATTGCAGTGTGTGTTGTGGTAACATCAATATTCATTAGAGAACAGATACTAAAAACCCCAACCTACGTTTAATTTTTATTTATATTTTACAATTCAATGATATAGAAATATCAAATATTCAATCCGATTTCTCCTAGCTAAAAGTAAAATTTCAAGCTAAAACTATTTTTCAAAATTAACTTCTTAATGTTAAACTGTTAAAATACTTTAAAAAAAATGTTGTTTTGCAACTTCATGTTCAGATCTTTTTTATTTAAAATATCAAAGTATATAAACACATTTTGGCCTCGAAAAGTTTTTATATATTCATTTTTTCTTTACTGAACGGAATTTTATCAAGCGTCTATGCAAGCTGTATTTTAGATTGCAGTTAACTCTCAGACTACCTACGAAAAAATATGTATGTAAGCATATAAGCTCATGTATTGGTTATTTCCTTTGTGATGTGTTTGAAACGTTAATTTTTTACAGTATTTTTATCTTTGTATCGCTCTATGTATCCTTGCAATATTATTTATGAAATTTTAGTAATCCTTGCTACGTTAGGTTCTTAGCATTTTGCCATATTTGACAACAATATTCAGAAAATACAAAAATGTTTGCTTTGTAAAAAGTCGAAAATTACCTTTAATAATAACTGCAGTGTTTGTTGTGGTATATAGTAATATTCATTGGAGAACAGATACTAAAAAACCCAACCTACATCTAATTTTTAGTTATGTTTTACAATTCAATGTTATAGAAATATCAAATATTCAATCCGATTTCTCCTAGCTAAAAGTAAAATTTCAAGCTAAAACTATTTTTCAAAATTAACTTCTTAATGTTAAACTGTTAAAATACTTTTTTAAAAAAATGTTGTTTTGCAACTTCATGTTCAGATCTTTTTTATTTAAAATATCAAAGTATATAAACACATTTTGGCCTCGAAAAGTTTTTATATATTCATTTTTGCTTTACTGGATGGAATTTTATCAAGCGTCTATGCAAGCTGTATTTCAGATTGTAGTTAACTCTCAGACTACCTACGAAAAAATATGTATGTAAGCATATAAGCTCATATATTGGTTATTTCCTTTTGTGATGTGTTTGAAACGTTAATTTTTTACAGGATTTTTATCTTTGTATCGCTTTATATATCCTTGCAATATTATTTATGAAATTTTAGTAATCCTTGCTACGTTAGGTTCTTCATATTTTGCCATATTTGACAACAATATTCAGAAAATATAAACGTGTTTGCTTTGTAAAAAGTTGAAAATTATCTTTATAAAAATTAGAGTGTGTGTTGTGGTAACATCAATATTCATTAGAGAACATATACTAAAAAACCCCAACCTACATCTAATCTTTATTTATATTTTACAATTCAATATTATAGAAATATCAAATATTCAATCAGATTTCTCTCAGATTAAAGTAAAATGCCAAGTTAAAATTATTTTTGAAAATTAACTTTTTAATGTTAAACTGTTAAAATACTTTGAAAAAAAGTTGTTTTGCAACTTCACGTTCAGATCTTTTTTATTTAAAATATGAAAGTATATAAACACATTTTAGCCTCAAAAAGTTTTTATATATTCATTTTTGCTTTACTGGACGGAATTTTATCAAGCGTCTATGCAAGCTGTATTTCAGATTGTAGTTAACTCTCAGACTACCTACGAAAAAATATGTATGTAAGCATATAAGCTCATATATTGGTTATTTCCTTTTGTGATGTGTGAGGTGCAGAAATATTTGCTATGTGAGGTTCAATATTTGGAATGTTTATTCTCAAGTCACGTTCCCCAATGAATGGGTTTCGTATTTTATTTTTACTCTTCATGGAAATGTCTAGAAAAAACTGCCGAGAAAGCAAATACTGAAAGTATTTTTCAGATAATCCTGGTGGGTAAATATTTGCTCCTAATAACCAAAAAAGAAAAAAAAACCAAAACCAGGAGATTCTTTTATAACACTCTGAAAATACAGCTATGATTTGTTTTGTAAAATCTTTAAACAAGCACATTTTTTGAAACTCTATGCCTTTAGGTAAATCTTCTTCATACCTTGTCTCATGCCTTGCTGATATTCATGTTTTTATGTATACATCATAAATGCAACAAAATAAATTTTGTTACATTTTCCATCATATTGTTGCCATGAGATTTTATACAAATGTAAAATTAAAGGCTTCATTACAATAAGGCGATTTCACGCAGCAGGGAACATCTCAACTTATGTCAATTCTGGCTTTAGTTTCAAACAGAAGAGCAGTTTATTGTTTGTCTATTGGCTGTTATAAATATGAAAATGAATGGGAAGGGCATTATAGTAGTTCGTGAAGTTGCGACAAATTGCTCTATACAAAATAACATTTATTACATGTGCGCATATAAAATTACTACTTAATATGTACTTAATGTCTGTTCTCGAGCAATGAACACTTGCCGTCGAATTCTCAACCTCTGAACTCTAACAGTCGAACTTCTCTCCTAGACTGCCGAACACCCCTCCCTCTTGACTTTTCTTATTTTATATTATTTTCATCTCTGTCCTTTCTTACTTCTTTTTGTCTAATCGGGAGAGCTGTCTAAATCTATTGGTCTCCTTTACCTCGCCTTGGAACCGCAAACATGGGAAAACCTTGCCCCTTCAAATTGGGCACTGTCCCTTAGGGACTCTTAAATAACTCCACAAAGGTATATTCTTATTTAGTATCATGTACGGAGACGTGATTCTAATCAGGGATTGGGATCAGATCCCCTCCCGAGAATACCGCACACGAAAAAAAAAAAACTCCGTTGAATATATTTTTATGGTCCTCTCCCCTTTACAAAAGATGTGATGAGGTCAGATTTAGATCTCAAGCAAATTCACTTCTCGTTTTAATTATAGCAGTTATATTAATTAATCAATCATGTTAATTATATCAACTATATTAATTTTTAATTATATTAATGATCTAAATCACCTCATCACACTGGATGCATAGAAAACTGATGTCATACGGCATACCTGGAAGGTGTTTTCCCTCAGGGTTGAGAAATCACTCCCGGAAAAGATTACTTAGTGACGTCAAACCTCCACACCAGTTCAGATAATTCTTCTAATCCACTTCACCGGGCGGTATGTTAAACTGCCGATAGCAAGTGGCTGTTATGTAGATTAGCAAGTGAAGACTGTATTTAAGCCGCCTGCAAATGCAAGCTTTGATGCTCTTTCGTGGCCGCCCTGTAAAAGATGTCCGTTCTGTAAACCTTTTTATTTTAGGTATCAAGTTGCTACCAAGTAGTGTACAGTTCTGAATGTTTCTTTTATAGTAATGTTATTTTTAATAAACGAGTCAGCCTCTGGCATTTCGAGTGTTTTCTTCGAGAGAACTTCACATCTACTGCATACCTGCTATTGATATGGCGTAGTATTCTTACAAAAACTGATAAAAGTTTAGATTTAAAATCTGGTTTTTTTTGATGGAGTGAAGCTGATTAAAAAAATAAGAGCAAGCTGCTCTATTCAGAAATATTTACAATATAGGTTAATATTGAGCGAAAGAAATCCAACATGGCGTGGATTTGCAATCACATTGAAGATAATTAGCTATTGAACTGAGACTTGTGGATGAAATTTTTCTATGATTATAATACTTCCTTAATTAATACTCCATATACAAGAAAGGAAATACTATGAGAGAAATTTCTGGTGGTCATGACTCAAAACATATTCAACTTTCAGGTTTTGAATGACGCTCCGTGCAATATTATACGCTGTCAAAGTTAACTGCGTTTATTCCTGCTAGTTATCAATTATAATGAGACACTTTTTAAAAAGTTTCTCGACTTTCAAGTCACTCCGTAATTAAACGCTTCCTTTAAAACTTTCTGTCGCGCAATAAAAAACTTCCTTCCGACGACAATTCACTTCTTTCTTTAAAACATTCGTGTTCTTAGAATTTCCTGACGACAGTTTTGAAATCAAAAACTTAGGAGCGCTACGATTCTCAGCTCTAAACAAAATTTAAAACCTTGGAAAATTTTAAATAAACTACGAACATTTATTCCAGCTTCCAAAATGTTTACAAGGCATTTGCATTAATCCAGCGAAATCAACGGGAGTTATTTACTGGTGACATTTTCTAAATCAAAGTATTTCCGTCAAAAGGCTCAAGAAACTGTAATATTCCAAGCAAAAGCTTTAGCCAGAAAACATAAAGATGCTTTGAAACATAAATTTTAAGCAGGTTTCCTGAAATTAAACGCCCCACCTTTAATGAGGGCACACGACGCCGGGGCAGTTTGTAAGGAAACGTTCCGAGACAAATTTTAGGAATGGCTGTTACACTTGCATCGGGGGAAATTTTCCGTGCGTCTGATTTAAGTATCTCTTTGTATTTAATAGTTTATCGTTGAACAAAAATATATTAAATCTAAAATATTTCCCATGCAAATATTTAAAATTCCTGCATTTAAATGGCTGCTTTGTGCTTTATGACTCTACAATTTGTTAAACAAGCTGTTTTATATTTGCTAGTTAATTCATAAGATTTCAACAGTTAATGTTTAATGCACTCTCTTCATTTAAGATGTCACCAAATAATGCAAACGATCGATGGCATATTGCAGGAATTAATTTTAATGATGCATTCTTTCTCTATATTTTATTTTAAGGTATCTCCAAGCCTTTAAAACGTGAATTTCGATTAAAACGCTTATCTTTAAATTTTCATCTAGAAGTAGAGTTTGGTGTTTTTCTTTTAAGGTATCTTTCTATGTTGAAAACGTCATTTTTTTTTTAAATTTCTCTCTTGTAAAACTTTAAATTTTAGTCTTTTAAATCTGTTTTTGTTTTGTCTCTACTGCATTTTAAAGAAAAGTTACACCTATTTAAATATCAGTGACAGCTGTCAAAACAAAACGGAAGTAGTGACTTCGGAACCGGAAGTTGTGAATTTAAAGCCTTTTAAAGAGCATTTTTTGGACAAAACTTTTTTAATTTTTGTGGAGATCAGTTTAAAGTTTTTTCTAGTAGCAACTCGATAATTAGAAAATTTTAAAGTAAGAAAGTGTGGGGAATTTTAAACATGTATTTTAATGTTTTAATAGTTAAAGTTGCTTTCATAAATTTCAAATGCGTTTTTCTCAAAATGGTGTTTTTAATACATAATTTGAAAATATCTCTGGCAACTTTAATTCTCTAAGCCGATACATTTATATTTATTAGACTGAAGAACTCCAAAATTATGGCTATAAGTGTATATTATACAACGTTTATAAATATTCTTTAGAAGCATATATCTTGAAAATATATTTCGTGACTTTAATTCTCCAAGCTGATACATTTATGTGAATAAAGAGCTCCAAAATTATATGTTTTGGGTGCATATTAATAAATTTTTATAAATATTATTTTAAAATACATAACTGGAAAATATGTCTGACAAATTTTCTAAGCCGATACATTCATATTTATTAGACTGAATTACTTCAAAATTATGGATTTAAGTGCATATTATAAAACGTTTATAAATATTATTTGGAACCATATATCTTGAAAATATATTTCGTAATTTTAATTCTCTACGCCGATACATTTATGAGACTAAAGAACTCCAAAATTATGTATTTTGGGTGCATACTAATAAATGTTTATAAATAGTTTTTTAAAATATATAACTTGAAAATATATCTAGGAAATTCTCTAAGCCGATACATTTATACTTATTAGACTGAAGAACTCCAAAATTATGGATTTAAGTGCATATTACACAACGTTTATAAATATTCATTGGAAGCATATATCATGAAAATTATATTTCGTGACTTATAAAAATTCTCTACGCCGATACATTTATGAGACTAAATAACTCCAAAATTATGTATTTTGGGTGCATATTAATAAATTTTATAAAAATTATTTTAAAATACATAACTGGAAAATATGTCTGACAAATTCTCTAACCCGATACATTTACATTTATTAGACTGAAGAACTCCAAAATTATAAATTTAAATGCAGATTAACAAATGTTTAAAAATATATTTTTTGAAACACATAACATGAAAATATAAATGACGATATTAATTATCAACGCCGATGCATTTATATTTATTAGACTAAAAAAAACTGCAAAATTACGGATTTTGGATGAATATTAACAAGCTTTTACAAATATTTTTTTAAAAATATATAACTTGAAAATATATCTGGCAGCTTTAATTCTCCACGCCAATACATTTATATTTATGAGACGAAAGAACTCCAAAATTATGGATTTTGTGTGCATATTATTACTGATAATTTACAAAAGTTGAAGCAGAAAGTTATGTTTAGGTTTGAAATTGAAAAAGCAAATTCATGAAGCATTTTCGATGGCTATAGATGACTTTACATCCAAACGGCTATAGATCCTGGAACTGCTTCGAAATAAGTACATAAGGTAGACTCCGATTAATGTGATCAGTTTGGGTTTGGTTTGGTTTGGAGCGCTACGGTCTACTGTTTTGCACACGAGGGCTAATGAGACCGGGACCTACAGTTTAAAGCCGATTCCGAACGGCTACAAACATCCATGTCAGCAGCGGGATTCGAACCCGCGAACTCCGGTTCCGAAGAGCAGCGCTCTACCATTCGGTCATCGATCAGTTTGGGACACCGTGATTTTGATAACAATACACGATATGCAAAATTAGATAAATTTGCACCCCTTTAATTGACACGTACTAAATTTCAAAATAAAATGAAAAACTCACCTTATATATCTGTACTGTATATTATCCTTTAAAAAATAAGAATTGTATACATAATTAAAAACATTGATCAATTGTTGACTGTCTACAATTTTTTTCTAAGATAAATTGTTCGTAATCATAATGTTTTTTTAAAGTCATCAGAGCGGTGTTGTACTTCACGTTTAAACACTTTCAATGTATTTCTAATTTCAAGACTTGTAACAAACCTAAAAACATCTGGAAAATAATATTTTATGATTTGGAAAGCTAAAATTTTATAATATCCAACCTACTTTGTTCATCATGAAGGTATAACTAAAATGGAAGTATTTGGCAATATTCTTTTGAATGCACAAGGAGAAAATAAATATAGTTTATGATATAAATAAAGTCGATAATTCGATTTTTTCTCATGCAAAACAGAACAACTAAAAAACACGTGGTTCAAATTATCTGAAATTTTGAAGGTATGTCACACGAACATAAAATCGGAGAATAAACTACAAATAAGGCTTAATATTAATTTTTTTTTACCTATTCACAGCCATTAATGTAATCTTTTAAAGGAATTTTCTAGTGTTTGAGGTAAAACAAAGATCATTTGAAGTAAAAGAATGAGGGTTTCGAAGCGGAATGAAACTGGTACGTACATTTATCGGATCTCTCACATTTCTATTTAAAAAAGTGGTGAGAAAAGATAACCTTGCGAGCTGGGGGTCAGATTTTTTTTACTTGCTCCAGACGTGATCCGTGCAGGTTTATGGTTGGTGAGTTATGATTTGCTCGAAAATGTGCATTGTCAAGGGCAATTCTTCTGCATTGTAAAAGTATTTTGTATGACCAACTATCTTGTATTTCCATAAATCTAAAAGCATCTAGAAAATAATCTTTTATGATTTGGAGAGCTAAAATTTTATGATATCCAACCTACTTTGTTCATCATGAAGGTATCACTAGAATGGAAGTATTTGGCAATATTCATTTGAATGCAGTAGGAGAGGATAAATATAGTTTATGATATAAATAAAGTTTTCTAAGATTCGATTTTTTCGCATGTTTGACTTACGCAAAACAGAACAGCTCAAAAATATGTGGTACAAATTATCTGAAATTTTGAAGGTATGTCACACGAACATAAAATCGGGGAATAAACTAAGTTTTTTTTTTAGTTTAAATTTTTTCGCATGTTTGACTTACGCAAAACAGAACAGCTCAAAAATATGTGGTACAAATTATCTGAAATTTTGAAGGTATGTCACACGAACATAAAATCGGGGAATAAACTACAAATAAGGCTTAATATTAATTTTCTATCTATCCACAGCCATTAATGTAATTTTTAAAAGGAATTTTCTATAGTGTTTGAGGTAAAACAAAGATCATTTGAAGTAAAAGAACGAGGGTTTCGAAGCGGAAAGAAACTGGTACGAACATTCGTCGGATCTCCCACATTTCTATTTAAAAGAGTGGTGAGAAAAGATAGCCTTACAAACCGGGGATCAGATTCTTTTAGCTCCCTCAGACGTGATCCGTGCAGGTTTATGGCTGGCGAGTTATGATTTGCTCGAAAATGTGCACTGCCAAGGGCAATTGTTCTGCCTTGTAAAAGCATTTTATATGACCAACCTATCTCCTATCTCTGTATTTTTTAAGAATTCTAAAAACATTCGAAAAATAATATTTTATGATTTGGAAAGATAAAATTTTATGATATCTAACTTACTTTGTTCATCATGAAGGTATAACTAAAATGGAAGTATTTGGCAATATTCTTTTGAATGCACAAGGAGAAAATAAATATAGTTTATGATATAAATAAAGTCGATAATTCGATTTTTTCTCATGCAAAACAGAACAGCTCAAAAATATGTGGTTCAAATATCTGAAATTTTGAAGGTATGTCACAACACGAACATAAAATCGGAGAATAAACTACAAATAAGGCTTAACATTAATTTTTTATCTATCCACAGCCATTAATGTAATTTTTAAAAGGAATTTTCTATAGTGTTTGAGGTAAAACAAAGATCATTTGAAGTAAAAGAACGAGGGTTTCGAAGCGGAAAGAAACTGGTACGAACATTCGTCGGATCTCCCACATTTCTATTTAACACTAGAATTACGGAAGAAGTAATTTTGACACCTAGCGAACTTTTACCTCTGACAACTCTTCTATTTTTTTGCAAATATTTTAATCTTTTCTTGACTTTTCCTAAATCATCGTGATTTACGAAATAGTAAAGATTTCAAGAAAATCATTTTTATTTTAGTCCTAACAAATGATTATAGAAATACGGCGGGCTATATACTGATGTTGAAGACAAGTGTAAACTTCATAATGACTCTTTCTCTATGTTATTAGCAGAACTGGAAGGATTCATAGCGTTGTTGAACGTAAGGTTGCATTAGTCGCCAAGGGCTTACCAACTCTTAGTTTGTGGTCCAAGACTTGGGGACCAAAGTGTTTTCAGGAAACTATGAGTAGATATAGGTTTCCGGAATTTAAGAAATGTCTTCGTTTTGAAAATAAACTAGCAAGGTCTTCACGTTTGCAGTGTGATAAATTTACACTAATATCCGAGGTATGGAATGCTTTTATAGAAAACTGCAAGCTTTGCCACAAACCAAATGAAAATATTACGTTTGATGAACAGTTATTCCCTACAAAAACAAGATGCCGTTTTTTGCACTATATGCCTAACAAGCTCGATAAATTCGGAATAAAATTTTGGCTAGAAGTAGATGTTAGGACAAAATACTAATTAAACAGATTTCCATATTTAGAAAAAGATGAAGTGAGACCAAATGATCAAAGTTTAGGAGAGAACGTAGTAAATCGTTTAGTGGATCCTACATACCTGCAAAGTCTGTATATTTTTAAAAACAAACTGTAGTTGTCATAATTTGCGTTATTTTAATTTATTTTTCACAAATATATTATATTATATAGAGAAATATGCTGATATCTTATCAAGGGGTCAAAAATGACACCCGCAGTAATTCTAGGTATACAAAGACCACCGTAATTTTAGTGTTGAGTGATGAGAAAAGATAAGATTGCGAGCAGGCTTCAGATTTTTTTTACTTCCTCCAGACGTGATCCGTGCAGGTTTATGGCTGGCGAGTTATGATTTGCTCGAAAATGTGCACTGCCAAGGGCAATTGTTCTGCCTTGTAAAAGCATTTTATATGACCAACCTATCTCCTATCTCTGTATTTTTTAAGAATTCTAAAAACATTCGAAAAATAATATTTTATGATTTGGAAAGATAAAATTTTATGATATCTAACTTATTTTGGTCGCCATGTAGGCATCACTAGAATCGAAGTATTTAGCAATTTTTCTTAGACGCACGTATCATCTTCAGAAGTGTTGCACACTATGTACACACACACACACACACACAGATATATATATATATATATATATATATATATATCCATATATATATACATATATATATATACATATAAATATATATATATTATATATATTTAATATTATATATATATATCATGTGTATGTGGTCAAATAGATGACCTTTTCTTGAAGAATAAAATCACTAACATTATTTAGTTTAAAAAGTATTAATATATTGATTTACTTTGCAGTTAGAGTGTTTTGCGTAACACTTAATTTTAGGCACGTTTTTATCATATATTTATTCATAAAATTTTTAGCAACGATTAAAAGCTTATTTTATTTTTCTTTTATGTGGATTCACACAATGTTTCACCATAAAAACTGCATTAAAAGTAAATAAATTAATAAATTATTTAAAAAGTAACCTTCAAAGTTAGGTAGATAATTAAACGAAAAAAATATCTTCATCCAGTCTTTTTTTTTCTGTTAAAAACATCGAATGAATATTTATAACTTTATACTACGAGAAAATAGACAAATTTTTACTTACATACAAAAAATACAAATTTACATTTAAAAAATGTTCAAGGCAAGAAAAACAGGTAAAAATTATGCAACCAATACCTTTTCTTTTAAATGTAGTGCTTTTTTGCATATTCAAAGATACTCCCCAGATGGTGTTATATTCTATAATCTTTATCTAGTTGCACAAAGGACTGAATTTCAAAAAATTATTATCTGTTTTTTAGGTGGTATTTCATACTTTTAAATTTATAAAACGATTAATCAAATAGTTATAAATTTACGCATTTATGCCTTTATTCAAAACACAAAATTTAAACGTAAAAAACGCATTTTGAAGTTAAAGTAAATAACAAGTTATCATCAAAAGCGGTGAGCCAAAAGTCCATTTAAATTTTGAAAATGTATAAATTTGGACTAATGATAAAGATGTGCTGTTTACCCAAAATGGGTAAAAAATAGGGTGGATTTTGATTAGAAGCTAAGAAAGAAAGTGTAATACGTCATCAGTAGGGGGTTTGATAACTTAAAACACAATGAACAAGACAACAGTGCGTTGACTTTTTTTATTTGTGCAATAATAAATGTTCAACATGACATCCAGCACATTTTATGACGTTAATAAATTAGAATGATAAATGTAAGCAGAATTATTAAAAATAAAATAATGATTATTTTACTATTGGTATGAAAAATGATGGAAGATCTTAAACTTTTGTCTTGTAATAAATTAGAATGTAAATGAAAGCAAAGTAATTAAAAATTAGATAATGATTATTTTACTACGGATGAGCAAAAATTCTGAAAGATCTTAAACTTTTGTCTTATAATAAATTAGAAAGGTAAATGTAAGCAGAGTTATTAACAAATAAGATAATGATTATTTTACTATAAGTATGCAAAAATGATGGAAGATTTTAAACTCTTGTCTTATAATAAATTAGAAAGGTAAATGTAAGCAGAGTTATTAACAAATAAGATAATGATTATTTGACTATTTGTATGCAAAAATGATGGAAGATTTTAAACTCTTGTCTTGTAATAAATTAGAAAGGTAAATGTAAGCAGAGTTATTAACAAATAAGGTAATGATTATTTTACTATGAGTATGCAAAAATTCTGAAACGTCTTACACTTTTGTCTTGCAATATATTAGAATGGAAAACGTAAGCAGAGTTATTAAAATATAAGATAATGATTATTTTACTATGGGTATGCAAAAATTCTGAAACGTCTTACACTTTTGTCTTGCAATATATTAGAATGATACATGTAAGCAGAGTTATTAAAAATAAGATAATGATTATTTTGCTATGGGTATGCAAAAATTCTGGAAGACCTTAAGCTTTTGTCTTGTAATACAGCGAAATGCTTTGTTACTTATATTTATTTACACGCAAGCCTAATTGTAGTCTTTTTTCCAAACATAGAAGATATCCGAAATTTAAACTGTGGATATAAACTGCTTTGAAATGATGTACATATTTTTAAAATATCATTTTCAAAAATAGTAAAAATGCTATTTAATATTTAAAAAGATAAAAAAAATCTGCATTAAGAAAATTCTTCCTTTCGCAATATTTTACATAGGACAATATATAGAAATATTTAATATATAAGTATAGTTTTAACATTTTAAATAAAGTCGAAACTAAGTTAGATTTTCTTTGATGTATTTTATGGGTTTTTTGTGTATATTTTGTAGGAATCTATGAAAAATTACAGTGCAAGAAGCATTTTGAAAATTAACAAAGTATTTCACGAAAATAAAATAATCAAAAGCATTTTAATTTTAAGAAATAATTTGATAACAATTATTTTACTATGGACATGCAGATGTTCTGCAAGGTGTTAAACTTTTGTCTTGTAATAAATTAGAATGGTAAATGTAAGCAGAGGTATTAAAAAAAAAGATAATCATTATTTTACTATGAGCATGCGAAAATGGTGGAATATCTTGAACTTTTGTTTTGTAATAAATTACAAAGGTAAATAAAAATAAGATAATGATTATTTTACTATACGTATGCAAAAATGATGGAAGAACTTAACCATTTGTCTTTAAATAAATTAGAATTATAAATGTACGAAGAGTTATTAAAAAATATGATAATGATTATTTTACTATGGGTATGCAAAAAGGATGGACAAACTTAACCATTTGTCTTGTAATAAATTAGAATGGTAAATAAAAAATAAGATAATGGTTATTTTACTACGGTTAGGCAACAATTCTGGAAGGCCTTAAACTTTTGTCTTGTAATACAGCGAAATGCTTTGTTACTTATATTTATTTACACGGAAGCTTAATTCTAGTCTTTTTTCCAAACATAAAAGATATCTGAAATTTAAATTCTAGATATAAACCGTTTTAAATTGATGTACATATTTTTAAAATATCATTTTCAAAAATAGTAAAAATGCTATTTAATATTTAAAAAGATAAAAAAAACTTAAATTATGGAAATTCTTCCGTTCGTAATATTTTATATTTATTTCTAACTTCAAATAGTGTGTGTTTTCATCTGATATTTTTGAAGATATTTTCTAAGTCAATATTTAATGCATTTTTCACTAAAGTTATTTCAATTTTCGGTAAATATTATGAAGAGAAATTCCTTATTTTTGTTCCCTTTAGGTAGATTTTTTTTATGGTAAATGCTTTTCCATTTCTCAGCATCTGGGAAATGCGAGATTTGGGCATAAGTTATATAATGTGCGGGAGAGAAATAATAACTGGCACTTCGTCCCAACTTTTTTCCATGAAAATAAATTAATGTCGAAAACCTCATGAAAAGCAAGTTGATTTCGCATGCATTTCTTCAAAGAAGGTTAAAACTAACGTCTGTTAGAGAAAGTTGTTCTCTTCAAATTTGTTATGAGTATTTTAAATCATGCGGAGTATTATTTTTCGCGATAAAATGCGAAGAGAAAATAATGCCATATATAATAAATGACTTTTAAGCTGAACAGATGTTTCTTCTTGTGAATTTCGATAAATTATAACTCTTCTTGCTACTTTTGAATATTATGTTCAAACCAAATCAACAATAGTTGAAGCATTTAATGTACTTGTTCTGCAGCAAAAAAAAAACGAAGGCTTGATTTCAAATGTAGAAAAAACATGGCACAACTATATAGGAACAATTAATATAACAAGTATACTTTTAATCTTTTAAATAAAGTCGAAACTAAGATAGATTTTCTTTGATGTATTACATGGGTTTTTTGTGTACATTTTGTATTAAACTATGAAAAGTTAGATTTCAAGAAGCATTTTAAAAATTATCAAAGTATTTCGCGAAAAATGAATAATCAAAGAATTTTAATTTTAAGAAATATTTTGATGATTATTTTCTATGGGCATACAGATGTTCTGGAAGGTGTTAAACTTTTATCTTGTAATAAATTAGAATGGTAAATGTAAGCAGAGTTATTAAAAAATAAGATAATGATTATTTTACTATGGGTATACAAAAATGAGGGACGAACTTAAACTTTCCTCTTGTAATAAATTAGAATGGTAAATAAAATATAAGATAATAATTATTTTACTATGGGTATGCAAAATTGATGGAAACACTTAAACTTTTGTCTTCTAATAAATTAGAATGGTAAATGTAAGAAGAGCTATTAAAAAATAAGATAATGTTTATTGTAACTATGGGTATGCAAAAATGATGGAAGCACTTAAACTTTTGTCTTGTAATAAATTAGAATGGTAAATATAAATAAGATAATGATTATTTTACTATGAGTAGGCAAAAATGATGGAATATCTTAAACTTTTATCTTCTAGTAAATTAGAATGGTATATGTAAAAAAAGTTATTAAAAAATAAGATAATGATTATTTTACTATGGGTATGAAAAATATTTTAAAGCATGAGGAGTATTATTTTTCTCGATAAAATGCGAAGAGAAAATAATGCCGTATATAATTAATGACTTCCAAACTGAACAGATGTTTCTTCTGGTGAATTTCGATAAATTGTGCCTCTTCTTACAACTTTTGTATATTATGAATGAACCAAATCAACAATAGTTGAAGCTTTTAATTCCCTCGTAACTGCAGAAAAAACCCCATAGGATTGACATCAAATGTAGAAAAAACATAGGACAACTATATGGGAACATTTAATATGTAAGTGTATTTTTAACATTTTAAATAAAGTCGAAACTAAGATAGATTTTCTTTGATGTACTTTATGGGTTTTTTGTGTACATTTTGTAGGAATCTATGAAAAATTAGAATGCAAGAAGCCTTTTAAAAATTAACAAAGTGTTTAAAGAATAATGAATAATCAAAAAATTTTTAATTTTAAGAAATAATTTGATGATGATTATTTTACTATGGGCATGCAGATGTTCTGGAAGGTTTCAAACTTTTGTCTTGTAATAAATTAGAATGGTAAATGTAAGCAGAGTTATTAAAAAATAAGGTAATGATTATTTTACTATGAATAGCAAAAATGTTGGTAGATCTTAAACTTTTGTCTTGCAATAAATTAAAATGGTAAATAAGCACAGTTATAAAAAAATACAATAATGATAATTTTACTATAGGTATGCAAAAATTTTGGAAGATCTTAAAGTTATGGTGCAAAAGTTATGTAAAATCATAAACATTTGTCTTGTAATAAATTAGAATCATTCATGTAAGTAGAGGAATTAAAAATAAAAGAATGATTATTTTGCTATGGGTATGCAAAAATTCTCAAAGGTCTTAAACTTTTGTCTTGTAATAAATTAGAATGATAAATGTAAGCAGAGTAATTAAAAATAAGATAATGATTCTTTTGGTGTGGGTATTCTGGTAAAAATTCTGAAATATGTTTAACTTTTGTCTTGTGATATAACGAAATACTTTGTTACTTTTATTTATTTACATGCAAGCTTAATTCTAGTCTTTTTTATAAACATAGAATATATCTGAAATTTAAATTCTAGATATAAACTGCTTTGTTATGATATGCATATTTAAAAAAATATTTTCAAATATAGTAAAAATGCTATTTACTATTTAAAAAGATAAAAAAATTGCATTAAGGATTTTCTTCCTTTTGCAATATTTTATATTTATTTTTAACTTCAAATAGTGTGTGTTTTCATCTGATATTTTTGAAGATTATTTTCTAAGTCAATATTTAATGCATTTTTCACTAAAGGCATTTCAATTTTCGGTAAATATTATGAAGAGAAATTCCTTATTTTTGTTCCCTTTAGGGGGATTTTTTTTACGGTAAATGCTTTTCAATTTCTCAGTTTCTGAAATGCGAGATTCGGGCATAAGTTATATAATTTGAGGGAGAGAAATAATAACTGGCACTTCGTCCCAACTTTTTTCCATGAAAATAAATTAATGTCGAAAACCTCATGAAGAGCAAGTTGATTTCGCATGCATTTCTTCAAAGAAGGTTAAAACTAACGTCTGTTAGAGAAAGTTGTTCTCTTCAAATTTGTTATGAATATTTTAAAGTATGCAGAGAATTATTTTTCGCGATAAAATGGGAAGAGAAAATAATGCCGTATATAATTAATGACTTCCAAACAGAACAGATGTTTCTTCTGGTGAATTTCGATAAATTGTGATTCTTCTTGCAACTTTTGAAATTATGGTGAGAACCAAATCAACAATATTTGAAGATTTTAATGCGCTCGTAACTGCAGCAAAAAAACATAGGCTTGACATCAAATGTAGAAAAACCATAGAAGAACTATATAGGAACAATTAATATATAAGTATAGTTTTAACCTTTTAAATAAAGTCGAAACTAAGATAGATTTTCTTTGATGTATTTTATGGGTGTTTTGTGTATATTTTGTAGGAATTTATGAATAATTAGAATGCAAGAAGCATTTAAAAAATTAAAGTTTTTCACGAAAAATGAATAATCAAAAAATTTTAATTTTAAGAAATAATTTGATGATGATTATTTTACTATGGGCATGCGAATGTTCTGGAAGGTTTCATACATTTGTCTTGTAATAAATTAGAATGGTAGATTTTCTTTGATGTAATTTATGGTTTTTTTGTGTAAATTTTGTAGGAATCTATGAAAAATTAGAATGCAAAAAGCATTTTAAAGATTAACAAATTATTTCACGAAAATAGAATAATAATTTTTTTTTTAATTTTACGAAATAATTTAATGTGATTAATTAATTCATAATTAAACTTTTAGGCTTACAAAATTTCATAACTTAAAAGCTAATAAGTTATACAATGGTGTGCTAATCCTAAGTAACAGGTGGGTTTTTTGCCATAACTCAACGAGAATTTGGCCACATTGAACTCTTGCTGTTGAGGAGCTACTGGAAAGTGAAGATATCACTCGAATGGATTGGCCAGCGTACTCCCCTGAATTAAATCCCATCGAACCATAAGATGGTTTGGGGAGATGCATTGCAGCACGCTTACTAACTCCGGAGAACACCCAACAACTCAAACAGATGCTGATTGCGGAATGGACACTCCTACCGCAAGAAATGATAGACCACCTAGTTCTGAGTATGCGGAGACGGTGCGAAGCAACTATTGCTGTTAGGGGAAGGCATATCCCATATTATGGAACATTTGCTTGTTGTTCTTCCTCTTGGATAGACAATCATGAGTCACGACACTATGCGATCAATAAAGCTTGTCTTTGTTTGATTCCATACCGTATGCAGTGCATTCCTTTTTCAGCGCCGATGCTTTCGTCATCCTTTACGTACATAGAACTCTTCCTCAATTCTGAATTTCATGTATCTCAGGTGATTTCTCGTGGAGTTCCAATGAAGCAGGCGATACAGACATCATCTTTAACAAGGCTGCGAACCTGCTATTCATTCAGCATCACCCGAGGAGCACGTGAAACTTAAGGCATGCTATGATGCGAGTGACACAATCTCAGCTGGGTCCTCGTAATTTAGAGGCAGGGACCAAGCAGAAGACCCCCTGGCTTGGTCTACCACCCCCAGAGGTATCATTTGAGAACTTGTAGGACTTTCTGACCAAGAACATATTTTATGTGCTCTAGTCACCTTTATCGAACACGGTGGATCTTAGGCCGGTTCCAGCCCCGAACCAGCAACCTTTCAGTTACGAGATCGCTGACTTTGCCGACTGAGCTACCGCGGCTCAAAATGTACATAATATCATATATATATATATATATATATATATATATATATATATATGCACATATTTATATATACATATATATATATAATATATATATATATATATATATGTACATATATATAATATATATATATATATATATATATATATATATATATATATATATGTATGTATATATATGTATATATATGTATATATATATATATGTATATATATATGTATATATATATATGCATATATATGTATATATATATATGTGTATATATATATATATATATATATATATATATATATATATATATATATATATATATATATATATATATATATATATATATATATATATATATATATATATATATATATATATAACAAATAAAAAAATTAACCCAAATGAAATCTAATTATTTTCTACAATTTTAATTAACATAGAGTTAATATAGTAGTTTATACATAGTAATTTATACATAGTAGTTATACATAATAGTTATACATGGTGGCTATACATAGTAGTTATACATAGTAGTTTACAACACAGTAGTTTATACATAGCGTTAACACAGTAGTTTAAACATAGTGTTTCGATGGAGAAACTTTAGACGGAAAAAAAGCTACTCCCATCAAATTTGTACCTCCTTCGAATTTTCGGAAATTCGTCCGTCCACTTAATGTGTGCACTGCACGACACACGATATCACTGCACGATTTTCATCATCCTGTTGAATCCATGCCAAGACGAATTTAAGCCATTCTAAAATATAAAACTTAAAGCACAGTGTAGATGTATATAATAAAGCCTAAGAAAGTTATGAATTGTTATTTGAGGAGAATAAATTTAAAATACTACTAATAATTAATATGGTCATTTCATTTTAATGATCGCAAAATGACCCAAAATGAACGGTTTGTTTAGATATCCCCCAGAAGTCTGCGAGAGAAAAATAAATGCATAGCAAATCACTTAATCTTTACGTGCCTGGAATGTTTATAGGCTTTCTTGAAATAAATGATGCATTATAATACTTTAAAAATAAAGTAATTATTTTGAAAAATATGTTGTTAGTTTTCGTTGTTTTTTTGCTGAGCGTCTCAAAGTGAACGTTTTATACTTTTGTCATTTATTAAAGTCATAGGCATTTGGGCTCCATTATATAGCGTGGATAATTATGGTATTTTGTTTTCGTTTGAGATTTTGCATCCATTACTTTTAAACATCTCTTGATTTGAGAATAATGGTTATTATTATTTTTGTTTGCGTGATTTTGATTTTTTATTTTACTAATAATGAGTGATATTTAAATAAAGCTTTGATTTTCGAAAGCGTATCATTAGAGAAAGAATATTTCAAAGATTTTTATATTTTATTCTTTAACGACCACTTATTTCATAAAAGTAAAAACATGGAGGGGATTGATGAAAGGAGAAATAATCAAAATTTGGTTGAAAGGTATAAGCATGCACGTTTAATGAAATTTATTTATTTATTGTATATAAATTTGGTTTGGTTTGGAACGCTACAGTTTACTGTTTTGCTACATGGTGGTTAGCAATACTAGGACTTACAGCTTAAAGTCAATTCCAAATGGCTACGAACACCCATACCACCAGTGAGATTCGAGCCCACAAATTCCGGCTCCGAAGAGCAGTTCACCTACTACTTACAGTCGATTCTGAGTGGCTTTGAACACCCATACCATTAGTGAGACTTCAACCCACTAACTCTGTGAACGAAGAGGAGCGCACCTAGTACTTAAAGTCAATTCCGAGTGGCTACGAACACCCATACCATCAATGAGATTCGAACTCACAAATTCCGGCTCCGAAGAGCTGCGCACCTACTACTTAAAGTCGATTCCGTGTGGCTATGTACACCTATAGCAGCAGTGAGACTCGAACCCACAAAACCCGTCAACGAAAAAAGCGCACCTACTACATAAAGTCGATTCCGAGTGGCTATCAACACCTATAGCAGCAGTGATACTCGAACCCACAAACTCCGGCTTCGAAGAACAGCGCACCTAATACTTAAAGTTGATTCCGAATGGCTATAAACACCCATACCAGCAGTGAGACTCGAACCCACAAACTCCGTCAATGAAGAGGAGCGCACCTACTACTTAAAGTCGATTCCGTGTGGCTACAAAAACCCACCATCAGTGAGCTTCGAACCCACAAACTCCGGCTTCGAAGAGCAGGGCACCTAATACTTAAAGCTGATTCTGAATGACTATGAACACCTATAACAGCAATGAGACTCGAACCCACAAACTCCGTCATCGAAGAGGAGCGCACCTACTACTTAAAGTCGATTCGAAAGGCTAAAAAACTAAATTACAGATTTATTAGAGAAAGAATATTTTAATTAGACAAAGAATATCTCAAAGATTTTTATATTTTATTCTTTAACGACCACTTTTTTCATAAAAGTAAAAACATGGAGGGGATTGTTGAAAGGA
>CM063509.1:45387253-45389753 GCA_032207245.1 Pardosa pseudoannulata
TTGCAAAAAGTAGACCGTAGTCCTACCAAACCAGCGGTGCAATTTTTTCAGAGATTTTGGGTTACATACAAACATTAACATTTTTATTTATATAGATGTATAGTCAGATTTAATTATTACATAATATCCTTATAAAATGTTTCTATAGAAAAAGTGAACAATAGAAATAATGTAAGATAGAGACTGAAACCTTTTTTTAAATATGACGGTCAAGTGCACAGAAAGTAGCAATAAAACTAAGATATTCAAAAGACTGAAAACACGAGAAGAAAAATGAGAGTTAATTAAAGAACTTTATAATGTATTATAAATAACCTTAATAAAAAGCATTGAAGAGACGACAGGTATTGTTTGGATATTGTTTAAAATATTTTTTTTTAATTCAAGTTAATTAACGATTTCTGAAACAAAAGACGTAAGGTTTGCAGTTTTCAAATCTATACAGTGACGTTTTTTTTCTTTTCGTTAGAATTTTATCCTTTAAAAAGATATTTAATTATCCGTTAAAAGGAATTTCAGTGAAATATTTTAAGCTCATATATGGTAAAAAGTAACTATAATGGAAATATAGATTTGACAGTCCTTTTTGTTTCATAATATATCTTAACTTGAAACTATATTATTATTTAGCTTGAATTTTTGTTCACTGTTTCTTTGTCCTGACTACTAGCATATAAATGCATTGTGCATTTTAAGGATAAAAACTTTAAGGGGTAATCAGTAATAAGCTCATTTATATTTAGTAGATTTGTTTTTGTATTTCTTTTTTAAGTTATTGCAAATCTTTTCATATTTTTAGCTGATAACTGGGTTTTTTTTACTACTAACTACTGAGGATCTCTACTGTAGCGTCACTGGATCCTCCGGTAGCGTATGGGTGAAGTGCTTGTGGCACGACGTACAGCTTTTAACAATACGAACTTTTATTCTCAGTTAAATAGAATATATTTACAAATTTTCCGAATGGAAGTCACAGGGCTCAGGTGAGCTGATACGGACCTAAAAGTCCCAAGTTCTAGGGGAACCTAAAAAACAATTAGTGGTCAGGTGCCTACAGGTAAACCGTTGTACAGAGGTACAACTCCTTGAGTCCCACACAAAACTGGAGAAATGCTCTAAAAAAAAAACCGCGACATGTCGTCGCTTCCTCTAGTCTCCTCGTACGGAATCTCTCCAGTGAAAACCTGGAGCCGCCTGACCTCACATTTCGCCTCTTCCCATTGGCTTTTCCTTCCCGCGTCACCGTCCGTCTAGCCTCCAACTGGTCCTTTCGTTCGAGCCTCACAGTCTGACATTTCGCGTCGCCTGCGACCTCCTAATCACCTCTGATATCTCAAGGCGTGTCGAAGCGAAAACCCTTTGTAGTGTAGTGTCAAAAACGCAGACAGAAAGCCGACTTGGCCTGGACTTTAACAAAACCTCTTTGTGAAGCCAATGGGGTGTAGCGACATCACACTACTACCCCCTTTCAGTCTGATTTTTATCTGGTTTACTAAGTTTATTACTTAAATCTTGCATAAACTTTATGCGGTATTATGTCTTCTTATTAAGAAGAAAAATAACCATGGACTTTGTTTTTACTGGGAACGGTAGTATTTTTCAACATGATAATGTGATATCTCTCATACAGCTGGAATTATATTGACCAAGAGAGAAGATTTATCTTTGAGCTCTAAACTCCTGTTGAATGCTTGTTTGAATAAGAAAACTAATCAGAATTTTTCTCAAAAATTAACAAACCAAACGATTTACCGTACATCTTTGAGCTCTAAACTCCAGTTGAATGCTTGTTTGAATGAGAAAACTAATCAGAATTTTTCTCAAATATTAACAAACCAAACAATTTACCGTACATCTTTGAGCTCTAAACTCCAGTTGAATGCTTGTTTGAATGAGAAAACTAATCAGAATTTTTCTCAAATATTAACAAACCAAACAATTTACCGTACATCTTTGAGCTCTAAACTCCACTTGAGTGCTTGTTTGAATGAGAAAACTAATCAGAATTTTTCTCAAATATTAACAAACCAAACGATTTACCGTACATCATTGAGGTCTAAACTCCAGTTGAATGCTTGTTTGAATGAGAAAACTAATCAGAATTTTTCTCGAATATTAACAAACCAAACGATTTACCGTACATTTTTTAGCTCTAAACTCCAGTTAAATACTTGTTTGAATGAGAAAACTAATCAGAATTTTTCTCAAATATTAATAAACCAAACGATTTAACGTACATCTTTGAGCTCTAAACTCCAGTTAAATGCCTGTTTGAATGAGTAAACTAATCAGAATTTTTCTCAAATATTAACAAACCAAACGATTTACCGTACATCTTTGAGCTCTAAACTCCACTTGAGTGCTTGTTTGAATGAGAAAACTAATCAGAATTTTTCTCAAAGATTAACAAACCAAACGGTGGCTGAATGAGTAATCTAATGGGCTCCAAACCAAAGATTAATAAATCGGAAAAGTAAATATTTTATTTACATTCTAAATT
>CM063509.1:45402253-45424753 GCA_032207245.1 Pardosa pseudoannulata
GTTTTACACAATTAATTTTCAACAACTTTTAAATTTAATTAATTTTTCCAATAGTGAATTTGATTTCCTAGAAATGTAGTTTGTTTTACAGAAATAATTTTCAATAACTTTTAAATTTAATTAATTTTCAAATAGTGAATTTGATTTCTTAGAAATGTAGTTTATGTTTTACATTAAGAATTTTCAATAACTTTTAAATTTAATTAATTTTTCAATAGTGAATTTGATTTCCTAGAAATTTAGTTTATGTTTTACAGAAATAATTTTCAATAACTTTTAAGTTTAATTAATTTTCCAATAGTGAATTTGATTTCTTAGAAATGTAGTTTATGTTTTACAGAAATAACTTTTAAATTTAACAGGTAAAGTCATTTTTTTTTACAGAATTTACCTTTGATAACGTTTAATTACCTTTTACAGAATATAAACTTAAACTCCAGTGCTGTGAGCTCAGTCAGCTTAAACAACTTAATACCAGCAATAAGCAGAGTAGGGATCATTGGGCAGTGGTACCCATGGGCAGTGGTACCCATGAGTACTATAAATTTAGAAATGTAGATGGAAAAACCACAGTTCTCTATATTGCATATAGATATAAAAATATGACAAGTTATTTTACAACAAGAATTAAGAATTTATCTTTAAATCTTTTTTTTCGTAAAAAAAGACATACCACACGATGACCGCCTACGTGCCGGGAAAAATTCCCAAGTACAAAAGAAAATCCACAAGTCCTCTTGTATATCCAGCAGCATACATCTCGTAAATTTAACGCAATCAGGCGGCTTCTTCTCCCACTCAGCCAATGAAAAAATTCCACAGTACGTAGCTGCCGAGTGAGAGTTGTAGTCGCTATTTCGTTTGACGTGCAGACGACACGACCAAATAGTTACAGGCCGTTGCTCTGGAAGTTGCGGTTCGGTTCGCATGTTCGTTGTGACGTCAACTTGATCGTCAAAGTAAGGTTAAAACGAACGTTCGAACCGACTCGCAACGTACAGAGTAAGCCCTTTAGGCCCTTACTCTGAAATTTGCAGTTACGTTCGAAAGTTCGTTGTGACGTCACTTTGACGTCAGTTTGCGGACATTTTGCTTGCAAATGATCAAGCTGACATCAAAGTGACGTCACAATAAACGTTCGAACCGACTGGCAATGTCCAGAGTAAGGCCCACAGTGAGAGAGCGTCCTCAAAGGTGAAAGCTCAAAATGGCGGCAAAATCACTTACCTTGGTTAACTTAAATAAAAATACCAGAATTCACCGGAAGTTAGGGAAGATATTGATCCAGCTGCAACTTCTATCACAGCCGACTTCCAAATCATAATAACGTCAAAAGTCGTCAGAAATAGGAATTTGGTTCCATATAAATTTTAAACAGTCGCGTCATAATGACGACATCTCACATCATTATGACGCGAATGTCATCTGTGATATATATTGACTGCAGTATGATAGCACCCATGAGTTATAATTTTATGCTACTTTTGTTTTCTTTTAAGGCTATTTCACGCAGCAGGCACATCTCAACTTATGACAATTCTGGCTTTAGTTTCAAACGGAAAGGCAATTTATTGTTTGTCTATTGGCTGTTATAAACACTAAAATGAATGGGAAGGGCATTATAGTACTTCGTGAAGTTGCGAAAAATTGCTCTATTCAAATACTGCCTGATACAGACGGTTGCATGGAAATTCGACAAGAAGCACCATAACATTTCTTTTATTAATTTCATATATATGCTTTCCGTTATCTTACAATACTCTCATCTCATCAGAAAAACATATTATTCTATCTTTTCAAAAGTTGCCACACCACAAAAAATTAAAATAAAGCAAATGACAAATGATAATATTTTTAAAGCAAATATTAAAACCATTGATGTACGCAACAGTGACGGTTAAAAAACTCGGTTTATTATTTTACAGCATTGAGGGCCGGTCTTACCAAAGACGTTTAACGGCTAATCACGATTAACCCATGGCTCCAACCAATGGGGATTCTCAATTCCCCGTTTAAACAGAGATTAATCGCAGTTAGCCTTAAACGACTTTGGTGAGACCGGTGCTTAGAGCCTTTACCAAACCTTTGAAATCTGAAAACTAAGGGCCGGTCTCACCAAAGTAGTTTAACATCTAACAGCGATTAATCTCTGTTTAAACGGAGAACCGAGTCTCACCATTGGTTGGCACTATGGGTTAATCACGGTTAGCCGTAAAATCACTTACTTTTAATTATCTTTAATTGCCAGGGACATACGTCGACTGTAATATGGAAGTAGCCATAGTGAGAGTCATCTTACTCAAAGATTGGCGATCAAAATGGCAAAATCACCTACCGTGGTTAACTTAAATAAAAATTGCCGGGTTTCACAGGGAGTTAGGAATATAATTTTTAACTTTATCGCCGTGAACTTAGTTTATACAAAATATAAACTATGATTTTATGCGACAATCGTAATAAAAGGCAGAATTTATGCTTCCAGTTGGCAGACGAGGTAATTCTATAAGTGTGTCGCTTTAAGTGATCATAAAACGCTAATGTTATTGTGATCCTTCTTCCCTACCTGCTGTTTACGGCAATGGCTTAATTAATTTTCCAATAGTGAATTTGGTTTTCTAGAAAACCGGTTCATTTAATAGAGCGTTTCGAAGAGGTAACCTCTTAAGTCTGTTATGTCAAGTAGGACATTGATCAGAATTATATAAAACCTTGATAATAGTAATAAATCGAATAACAGTACTTAGATAACTCAATTAAATTATCGTTATAGAGGTATATATCATTATATAGAAGAAAGTATAATTATAAATATAAAATATTTCATTTATGTCTGGTTTGATATGTATATAACACAGTAATAGACCTTTTTAAAAAATATGAAATTGTTAAATATTGTGAAAGTATGAATAAAATTGAAAAAAAAAATACAGACATGCACTAAAATTTGAGAAAAAATTTTCTTTTTGAAAGAAATCCGTTATTTTGTTTGCTTGTTCTTTTTATCACTGTTATATCAATTAACCCTTTGCCTGTTTTGCACGTACACCGTATTGGAGCAGTTACGGTGCTTTTAATGATTTGCCCGTACGGCGTACGGGCAATCTGATTTCTATGTAATTCTCACCGTTTTTGTCATATCCTTTGTATTTTTAAAGTCAAATTAGTTGTATAGATGTAAACAAGATGTTAACTTTCGAAGTCTATACTGTTTGGTATAAAAGCGCTGGCTTCTGGATAGGTTTTGCATTACTACGCAAGTTTTTATCTTTGAGTTTTTGGCTTGACTTTGGATTGAGTTCTTGGGAGACTGACCGAAAAGAACTTTTTAAACGTAATTCCACCTACAGACAAAAAACTAAGACTTGCAAACCAATGTTATGTGTGTTCACTGTAGAAAAATGACAGCAACAAAAGAATTGTAAAAGAGACTCGGGGGTTACTCTGGACATTGCAAAATGGTTCGAACGTTCGTTGTGGATAGAATAGTTAATGAATTTGAATAGTCACAAATCTTGAACTTTGATTTTAAGAATTATCTTGAAGTTAAATAATATGTAAATGTTCAATAGTAATGAAGAATCAAATCAGGTAACTTGAAGTTAAATAATAAATGAAAATGTTCAATAGTAAGGAAGAATCAAATAAGGTACATTTTGTTTATTCTTGGGATTTGCATGACGATGTATAAAAACAAACAACGGCTGTTGAGCAAACACACTTTCTTTTTATTACACAACACGTCACGATAAATAGAGAATAAACGGAGCAATGAATACAGAATTATGAATTATGTTACGCTTTAAACCCGTTTCATATATGAATAAGAATAGAATACAGGAATGTGAATATCATTACATTTTAAAAACGACGCCGAATCCCAACGGCTTTTTCTTTCGACTCAAGTTTGTTTTTCCCACCGCTCAATAGCGCCATCTAGCTTTCGGTGGCGAAATTAATCTAACACTTTGTGGCATTACTTTGACGTCAGCTTGCGGACACTATGCGAGCAAACTATCAAGATAAAGTCAAATAACGTTCCAAAGAACGTTCGAACGCTGCAACGTCCAGAGCAAGCTCCCAAGCATTTTTGTCCGAACTGTGAGATTGGACTATGCCTCTTGTCCTGTTTCAAGATTTATCGTACTAAACCTGATCTCTGAGAAAACAGGTTAAGTAAATGTACTTGTAGTATTTGCATTCGAAAATGACAGTGTATAAATGTAATAGAAAATATTTGTATTTTGTATATGCTCAACTGTAAAAGTAACTTCACTATCGCGTACTTCCAGGGAAAACATTATTTTATCTCCCTGGAAAAGATTTCTCATACCTGTTTAAAATATTATTTTTAATAGAATTTTCCAGATGAACAAATGTAAAATAAATTAAAAATATGCAATAAAAAAATGTGACATTTTTTAGATTGAATTCGTGAAAAAAAATTAAATTGTTAAGGGGTTAAGAAAGTAGGACTAAAATATAGAGTCTAAAAAAGGTCATAACTTGTAGATGAAAGTCTTGTAAAAATATAGAATAGATTTAATTGCTTCAGATGCCTTTAATAAAGAAGGTGAGAGATTTGTATATTTTTATTCCTAAGTTCTTCATATAATGGCCCATATAATGGGGCAAGTAATATATGTTCGTGGTAACCATGTTCTTAATCAATACCTCTGGAGGTGACAGACCAAGCCTGGGGGGGGGTCTTCTGATTGGTCCCTGCTTCTAAATTACGAGGACCCATCGGGGGTAATGCTACCCGCTTCCATAGCATTCTTTAAAAGCTACATGGGTATTACTTACCAATGACTTATACCAGGTCTGCTGAGATAACACAAGGAATAAGACAGCCGATACAAATGAGTAAAGACTTATCCTTTTCCAGACTGTTTTTTTTACAATTCTAATTTTGAAGAACAATCTGGTGACTCAAATAAAACCAATTAAGTATCAATATGGAGTTTCCATATACTGCTGGGAATGTTGGAGCAACTCCCTACCTCTGATGACGTTATCTGTTCAGGTAAACAAAATGGTGGAGCAACTCCCTGCCTCTGAAGATGCTATCTGCTCACTCCGTCTTGGTCTGCTTTTTCTGTGAAGGGGCTTTCAAATCTACCAAACAAAATCCAATGACTACTGTTGCCAGGGCCAAAGACAACTGACCCGCGTTAGCAACCCCTCTTGTCCAATGAGGTCGAAGGGGGGAGGGGTCACTGAAATCGCTTTCGTCCTTCAGTCTCCCGCCCTGGCGTTGACCAGTAGTGTAACTCATATTTACAAAGTGCTCCTCAGGTGGTGCTACATGAGTAACAGCATCGCAGCCTTGTATGGGCGTAAAGGTATGTGCGCCAGTTACATTGGAAAAAAAGTTCTTCATACTCGTTTTACTCTTTATTCCAAGATACAAATGACTTATAATGAATTTATACTTAATTCTTCATCATTAAGATGGTTATTTTCCAATGGAAAACTATATCGTTTAAGAAAAATCGTGTATATTTGGAATTATAACAAAAACAGGAAAAAGAAATTACCCTAAATTAATACATATAACATTTAACAATAAACATATAAAAGAAATATGCAAAAGTCTCTTCAAATTAGGCATAAAGAGCACCAATGCAACGTATAATATTCATATTCTTCCGAATATTAAATTACATTTCTACGAAAGTATGTGTCAGCCTCATTCTATTCAGAATAGCAGAATATTATTTTCAGCTGAATTATACCGCCCACGGTCAGTTGAAAAAAAAAAACATTTATTATGATCTTATACAATAGTTGTAATAAAGGCAAAAATCTACAGTTCCAGATTCAAGTAGCAGACATTTTATATAAAAGTCAATTAAAGTGATCACAAAATCATAATTTTATTGAGATGTCGTTTAGAGTAATACTTTAATTATTTCTCTAGAAGTCTAATTCGTTTTCTGTAAACCGGTTTGTATTTTACAGCATTTCAAAGAAATTATTACCCAAATATACAGAATTGTGTTATTGCGTGTATCTGATGATTTATCTACAGATATTAGACAGGATTTAATATATTTTGAATATATATTGATATAGTTTGAATATATGTTGATGTAATACAAATATAATAACCATTTAATATTTATAATAGATTCGTATGATCATGCACAACATTTTTGTTTACAGATATGACACAGAAGTTATAGAGTGAAACCTATAGATATATCCCAATTTACATTCCTGCACCAATCTGGGCCCGTATGGCCTTGAGGCCCTTCAAACTTTTCCTAGTTGTGTGGATATATCGCTACAATACGATACTGTAGTATTGGGCCACCCCACTCGGCCAATCTCCTTCAATGTGCCCGGCGCGTACCCGTCGCGACGCAGACGTTACTGGCAAACGAACGCAGAAGAATAGTAACGGAGGAAGGAATTTGGAAGATTTTTGGATGCTCTTGATGACGTCGAAATTAGTAGCGGTAGAACGAACCACATGGGACGAATGAAGAACTACTTGAGCAGGAAGTTGAAATTTGCGAGTTGCACTTCGAAACGGAATCCAAATGTCCAAAAGGGAGAGCAGGAAATTTTGAGAGGTGACAACTGGCGATGGTTCTAAATTTGCGTATTAGAACCATCGCTCGTGAATCATGGGTTCGAAGGGTTCGAAACCTCGCAATAGTTCCAGGGGGGAATTGACCTAAAATTAGGATAATAATTATAATAATAAAAAAGATTTAGAAGATAATCTCTAATGATTTATTGGAAAATGAAGTTTTTCTTTAATGGACTAATCAGTCAAACTTCCTGACTTCAACTCTATAAAGTATGTCGGGGAAATTAAAAGGAAGGTAATTACAAACTTCAAACACCCTCTGAGAGTGGTCATGGTCATCAACTCATGGTCTTAAAGCTGTTAGAAAGAATGAATGAGGAAAAGAAGTACAGAGAAAAGAGAGAAAAATATAAAGAAATAGAGAGAAAGGAGTGAAAGGAAGAAACAGAAGAGGAGTAATTACAAACCTCAATCACCTTCTGAAAATGGTCATGGTCATCAACTCATGGTCTGAAAGATGTTAGAAGTCAGGAATGAGGAAAAGAAGTACAGAGAAGAGAGAGAAAAATATAAAGAAATAGAGAGAAATGAGTGAAAGAAAGAAATAGAAGAGGAGTAATTACAAACCTCAAACACCCTCTGAAAGTGGTCATGGTCATCAACTCATGGTCTGAAAGCTGTTAGAAGGGAGGAATGAGGAAAAGAAGTACAGAGAAGAGAGAGAAAAATATAAAGAAATACAGAGAAATGAGTGAAAGAAAGAAATAGAAGAGGAGTAATTACAAACCTCAAACACCCTCTGAAAGTGGTTATGGTCGGAAAGCTGTTGGAAAGAAGGAATGAGGAAAAGAAGTACAGATGATATAGAGAAAAATATAAAGAAATACAGAGAAATGAGTGAAAGAAATAAATAGGGGAGGAGTAATTACAAACCTCAGACACCCTCTGAAAGTGGTCATGGTCACCAACTTATGGTCTGAAAGCTGTTAGAAGGAAGGAATGAGGGAAAGAAGTACAGAGGATATAGAGAAAAATATAAAGAAATACAGAGAAATGAGTGAAAGAAAGAAATAGAAGAGGAGTAATTACAAACCTCAGACACCCTCTGAAAGTGGTCATGGTCATCAATTTCTAGTAGTCTGAAATCTGTTAGAAGGAAGGAATGAGGAAAAGAAGTACAGAGAAGAGAGAGAAAAATATAAAGAAATACAGAGAAATGAGTGAAAGAAAGAAATAGAAGAGGAGTAATTACAAACCTCAAACACCCTCTGAAAGTGGTCATGGTCATCATTTCATGGTCTGAAAGCTGTTAGAAGGAAGGAATGAAGAAAAGAAGTACAGAGAAGAGAGAGAAAAATATAAAGAAATACAGAGAAATGAGTGAAAGAAAGAAATAGAAGAGGAGTAATTACAAACCTTAAACACTCTCTGAAAGTGGCCATTGTCATCAACTCATGGTCTGAAAGCTGTTAGAAGAAGGGAATGGGGAAAAGAAGTACAGAGAAGAGAGAGAAAAATATAAAGAAATACAGAGAAATGAGTGAAAGAAAGAAATAGAAGAGGAGTAATTATTAATCTTAAACACGCTCTGAAAGTGGCCATTGTCATAAACTCATGGTCTTAAAGCTGTTAGAAGAAGGAAATGGGCAAAGAAGTACAGAGAAGAGAGAGAAAAATATAAAGAAATACAGAGAAATGAGTGAAAGAAAGAAATAGAAGAGGAGTAATTACAAACCTCAATCACCCCCTGAAAGTGGTCATGGTCATCAACTCATGGTCTGTAAGATGTTAGAAGTAAGGAATGAGGAAAAGAAGTACAGAGAAGAGAGAGAAAAATATAAAGAAATACAGAGAAATGAGTGAAAGAAAGAAATAGAGGAGGAGATGAGAGGAGAGAGTGAATCAGTCGTAAGAGAAAAAGAGACATAGAGATAAATACACATAAAGAGAGTGAAATAGAGAGAGAAGAGAGATAGAGAAGAAGAAGAGTGATTTAAAGAATTAGAGTGAATGAAGTGAGATAAAGAAATAGAGGGATCAGAGAGAAAAGAGAGTGATTAAATAAGGGAGATAGGAGTGAAAGATATATATATATATATATAAAGGAATGAGAGAGAGGACAAAAGAAACAGATAAAGGAGAAAGAAAACTGAGAAAGTGAGTGAATTGGGAAAAGATAAAGAGAGTGAGTGTGTGAAATAGGAGAGAGAATACATACACTGAGAGATTATTTAATCAATAAATATAAAAATATGTATGCACTTTACCACGGTTATCAGGCTGTTGCTCAGACAGATAGTTGACTTATATTTTATTTTCAAATCCCACTAAAACTTTTTCTTTATATGTCTAGAACTATTTAGCTATTCTGTCAGCACAATCTTTGTGCTTTAAATATACCATAATTCTTAAAAGAAAAATAAATACTCAGGACTTGAAAGAATTTTTTTTCTGTGAATATCGTATAAAACCTGGTTAAAATATTTCCTTACAATGTGCTAAATTTACATTATGCAAATCTAATTTATTTTAGGGTTTTTATTATAGGATGTATCACATTTTGTTTTTTGATAATCTTTTTCTACATGCAGTTAGTTTCCTGTGTTCGTTATTTATTGAGCTCTGTGTTAGTTTTAACTCCTATCTATCTTACTGTGGTAAATAGAGAGAAAATGGGATTTTTGGTGGTTTGATATTCTTTTTCTCATATCCATTAAAATATTTAATCATATTTTGGTTAAAAACGTTTTCCCTCTTTCTTTTCAGACATTCGTATATTAATTTGAACAACATTGCTATAAACCCTGTCATAGGAAAGACAATGTGATCTATGATTAATGCGATTACCGCAATAAAAGCTAGAATTTATGCCTCCAATTTGGCAGAGGCGGTAATAATATACAAGGGTCATATTAAGTGACCATAAAATGCTTATGTATTTAGATCTCCCTTTCCCATATTTTATTTAAACAAATAGCTTAATTAATCCTCAGTAATTGAAATTTATTTCCTATAAATCTGGTTCATATTTTACAGCACATTAAAGGGATTATTTACCATATATAATATTAGAAATATGGAACTTAAAATGTGTTTTTGATGTTAAATCATGTCAAAATTATTATTCTGCTTGTAAAATAGTGTACCTTTAACGTTTATTGTATGTAAATATGTGAATTAGATGAATTGTTAGTGAACCTTGTACATGAGACTCTATGGATATCTAGCCAAATTGGCGAGATATCGGCTCGTTGACGACAGTTTTGGCAATTTATTTTGTTGCTAAGTTCGTCACCAAATATAGCCAAGTGTAGCCAAATGTGGCATTATTTGACAACTTCCGGTTCCGGCTTCTGGTCTAAACTGGAGTGTTCGAGCCACTTCTACGGGCCTATATAAGGCAGGCTGAGCTCCAAAATAAGAACACGTTCACTACTTTTCGGGCCTCATTGATCTATTAAAAACAAGGTATTACTGTACAATACAGTAATACTGCCCGCTGCAACTTACGCTGCACCAATTTGTTCTTTTGCATTCCAATCTAATATTGATATTTTAGAACGTAATCAGAATAAAGTTCTTAGAGGTATAATACTTACGTAATGATGTTATTAGGCGAGACCTAAACATCCTAACTTTTAAGGAATTGTGCACTAAGCATTCAGCAAATTTTTACTCTAACTTTAATAATTTTAACAACGAAATTATTGCGGAACTTCCAAATTATGATTTTAGGAAAGCGGGAAATCGCAAGCGGCCGAGAGCAGCCATGTTCCCGTAAATCATTTTCGTCCCATTTTTCAAATTCTAACTTTTGCTAACTTTTCCACCGCGCTAATAGATGGCGCCACGATGACTCTTTCTTCTCCTCAGATTTACGTATCATTATCTCATCTTAAACTTTCTCTTAAATTTTTAATGTTTTAATGTTCTATCACTAATTTTCTCTCCTTTCTACTAATAATTTTAAAATATTTAAAAAACTATATAAAGTATATAAAAAAAATTAAATAAAAATAAAAATTATCTTTCCTTTTTCTACTATCTTCCAATATTTTTCATTTATTATTATTATTTAGTAAGGACAGGGTCTTAATTGTAATTTTTTATTTATTTTATCATGACTTTCATCTTAATATTTGTGTAATTTATTAATATCTCCCTGTTGTAATGTACTTACAACCTTAACACCAGTGTTCGTTTACAAAGAGGAAACACAATAAAAGTATGATACCTTATATTGAGATTAAGACATTTATTTTGTACACTATTTACAAATTTATATAATTGATTATCATATAACATAACCAGCAACTCTTTAGCTATGCGTTATTCCTTAATCACAATGTTAAATTACTAACAGAGGCCTAAATGACAAATTTATATAATTGATTATCATATAACATAACCAGCAACTCTTTAGTTATGCGTTATTCCTTAATCACAATGTTAAATTACTAACAGAGGCCTAAATGACAAATTTGTATAATTGATTATCATATAACATAACCAGCAACTCTTTAGTTATGTGTTATTCCTTAATCACAATGTTAAATTACTAACAGAGGCCTAAATGACAAATTTGTATAATTGATTATCATATAACATAACCAGCAACTCTTTAGCTATGCGTTATTCCTTAATCACAATGTTAAATTACTAACAGAGGCCTAAATGACAAATTTATATAATTGATTATCATATAACATAACCAGCAACTCTTTAGCTATGCGTTATTCCTTAATCACAATGTTAAATTACTAACAGAGGCCTAAATGACAAATTTATATAATGGATTATCATATAACATAACCAGCAACTCTTTAGCTATGCGTTATTCCTTAATCACAATGTTAAATTACTAACAGAGGCCTAAATGAAAAATTTGTATAATTGATTATCATATACATATCATATCATGCACAAAAGGGGCTCATTAAAATAGCCCCTTTTGTGCAAGCTATTTTTAGCCCCTGCCCCCGTAACTCAAGATTACATCTATATGAGAGCTTGACCGTTACCGCTGCCATTCTGTGATCTATACCTTCTCTGCAGGGGTCCCTAAACTTGACGTGAACAATCGAAGTCCTAAATTCCTCTAGGAAAATTCACCCACAGCTGTGCATGCACGTGCAGATCATCGTGGGAAAGTACCTAGGTACACTCCCATACAAGTTAAAAAGAATATCAGTTAAGATACTTTCACCGCTCACCACTGGGGATACGACTTAGAGTCAAGGAGCCCAAAAAAAATCTCAACTACTTGGAACTTGGAAATAAGAACAGTCATTAAGTAGAACTCTCAGAGTATAGAGTTAAGCAAGGTGTGCTGTGTTTTACCCGTGCTTCTGTTGTGTTTTATGTTGAAAGAGGTACGTGAGCCCACGGCTTTCTGTTCGAATTGTTTAACGATGATTTTGTAAGCATGGTAAGAGTGCTCTGTACCATAACCTGGTAATTGATGGATTTCTGACATTGAATTTTCTATCTGACTGTCAATAAATAATTGTTTTTGTGCTGTCTTGCATAAAGTCAAAATCAATCCACGAATCCAGCTGTGAAGTTCGTATCAATATATATTATCAGAAAACATACACACATATATACAGGGGGTTTAAAATATGACCGTAAATTTGAAAAATCAATAAAAACAAAACGGACAGTGATAGAAATACAGAGTTTATTGCAATATGCTTCAGACAATGGCAAATTTTCAGGCAGACAAGCTTTTGAATTTAGTTACAATGTTCCACAACAGATGGCGCTGCAGTCTAGAAAAAATCTAAACTACGATATTATTTTGTGGGAACTTGTAAAAGACCAGGTGTACCGCCACTATCCAGAAACAATTGAGCAACTGGAGCAGTACATCTGTTCTTCATGCGAAGCCATCCCGTTTACACGTATATACGAATTTCTGATAATTTCGTTCTGAGAATATGCCGTATTATTGCTGAGCCTGGTGGATATCTGACAACTATCGTAGTTTAGATTTTTTCCAGATTGCAGCGCCATCTGTTGTAAAACATTGTAACTAATTTTGAAAATTAGTCTGCCTGAAAATTTAATATTGTCCCAAGCATATTGCAATAAACTGTGTATTTCTATCACTTTAGTTTTTATTATTTTTGCAAATATACCGGTCATTTTTTGAAACACACTGTTTATATATTATCATTTATATTCATATTTAGATAACTCACACATATAAAAGACACTTTTTAATTCAGATGTCTTTTTGACGTAATTCGGTATATTTATGTTTGATTCACCTAAACATTGCACATAAATATGGCAACGACGTGTAAATAGTCATTGCTATAATAGTTGTAGCTATTATAAAGAAATACGAGTAAGATTTTATGCTCTCACTGAAGTGGTTTTAGGAGAATTTGGAAGTTCCAAATATTAGTAAGATAACTCACACATATAAAATAACAGTTTTTAATTCAAATATCTTTTTGGCGTAATCTCGGTATATTTATGCTTCATTTACCTAAAAATTGCACATAAGTATGGCAACGATTATTTACTATACGACGTGTAAAAACTTTCCTGTATGGAATTGCTTTCTTTATAGCCATTCTACAAGAAATATGAGTAAGATGTTCTTCTTTCACTAAAGTGGTTTTAGGAGATTTTGGGAAGTCCCAAATTTTAGGAAGATAACTCATACATATAAAATAACAATTTTTAATTCAAATATCTTTTTGAAGAAATTCGGTATATTTCTGTTTCATTCACCAAAAAATTACACATAAATATGGCAGCGACTATTTACTATACGACGTGTAAAAACTTTCCTGTGAGGAATTGCTTTCTTTTTAGCTATTCTACAAGAAATATGAGCAAGATTTTCTTCTCACTAAAGTGGTTTTAGGAGAATTTGGAAGTCCCAAATTTTAGTAAGATAACTCATACATATAAAAAACACTTTTTAATTCAAATATCTCTTTGACGTAATTCGGATATTTATGTTTCATTCATCTAAAAATTGCACATAAATATGGCAACGACTATTTACTATACGACGTGTAAAAACTTTCCTGTATGGAATTGCCTTCTTTATAGCTATTCTACAAGATATGAGCAAGACTTTATGCTCTAACTGAAGTGGTTTTAGGAGATTTTGGAAATCCCAAACTTTAGTAAGGTAACTCATACATATAAAAAACTCTTTTTAATTCAAATATCTGTTTGAAGTAATTCGGTATATTTATGTTTCATTCACCTAAAAACTGCACATAAATATGGCAACGACTATTTACTATACGACGTGTAAAAACTGTCCTGTATGGAATTGCTTTCTTTATAGCTATTGTACAAGAAATATGAGCAAGATGTTCTTCTTTCATTAAAGTGGTTTTAGGAGATTTTGGGAAGTCTCAAATTTTAGTAAGATAACTCATACATATACAAAACACTTTTTAATTCAAATATCTTTTTGAAGTAATTCGGTATATTCATGGTTCATTTACCTAAAAGTTGCACATAAATATGGCAACGATTATTTACTATACGAGTGTAAAAACTTTCCTGTATGGAATTGCTTTCTTTATAGCTTTTCTCCAAGAAATATATGTAAGCTTTTCTGCTCTCACTAAAGAAGTTTTAGGAGAATTTGGAAATCCCAAATTTTATTAAGATAACTCATACATTTAAAAAAAGCCACTTTTTAATTCAAATATCTCTTTGAAGTAATTCGGTATATTTATGTTTCATTTACCTAAAAATTACACATAAATATAGCAACGACTATTTACTATACGACGTGTAAAAACTTTCCTGTATGGAATTGCTTTCTTTCTAGCTATTCTACAAGAAATATAAGCAAGATTTTCTTCTCTCCCAAAGTGGTTTTAAAGAATTTGGAAGTCCCAAATTTTAGTAAGATAACTCAAACATATAAAAACACTTTTTAATTCAAATATCTTTTTGACGTAATTCAGTATATTTATGCTTCATTCACCTAACAGTTGCACATAAGTATGGCAACGACTATTTACTATACGACGTGTAAAAACTTCCATGTATGGAATTGCTTTCCTTATAGCTGTTCTATAAGAAATATGAGCAAGATTTTATGCTCTCACCAAAGTGGTTTTAGGAGATTTGTAGAGACATAAATTTTAGTAAAATGATCAAAAATTGAATTTTTTTAAATATTACACTCTGTATCAGAAATTTAGAGCCTTTTTTTAAATGATACGTCAGATTGAAATGAGGTAAAATTGCGTTACGTAATTCTGGTGGTATTAATTCCTATTCATTACAACAGCTTTCTTTGCAGTTTAATATATATATGTCTCTTTTTATAACCTTTTTTACGCATAGCTATTCACCCTCTATTTATCTGTTTTCGATATTTATCGGGTGTGACTGCGTTACTAGTGCCTTGTATTCCCCTATTGCTAGAAATACAGAGAAAACAGTTCACTTTATGGCAATCCTCTTTTATTCTCCTTACATCCACTGTAACATTCAGTTATATTTTGGCGAAAATATGTTTGGCTCTCTTTATGTTAAAAATGGAAGTCTATTACTTAGAACTGTGATGCTCTACACTCAGTCTGTGTAAAGAAAATGTGAGCTATGATTTGATACGATAGTCGTAATAAAATCTGGAATTTATGCTTCCATTTTACACAGAACCTAATGCTATATAAAGGTGGTTTTAAGGAACTATAAAAGGCTAATGCTATTCTGGTATCCAGTTCCCACATTATATGTAGACTTAAATATTCGGGTCAGAAATTTGTTTGCTATATACAATATTTCTTTTTCATACGACATAGACAGCATTTGTCATAACGTTCCATTTAGTTTACTTTAATTCTACGAAGTTTGCCTTAAACAAAAATACCCTGTATGTATCTTCCCTGCCAGGTTCTCAATTATTATGTTGGTGAGACGAAAAGTTACTTTTTTATTGCATAAGCCGCTCTGGATTTTCAATCACACTTGTCCAAGATGACTTCACGCATACCAAGAGCGTCACTTGGAGTTCTGATAAGCTTACTGGCCTATTCTTTTGTATTAGCGTGCAGTAAAACATGATAATTCAGTTAACAATAACAATCTATTGTCATAAAAAACAATAAAAAACTTAAATTACAACTCTAAACATATCTCCTAACACATCTCCAAACTGAACTAAACTTAACAGAAATGAACTCTTACTGGAGGACGGGGGGGGGCAACCTGTTAAGATAATTAAGAATCTATAATTTAGCTTAAAATCAACTAAAATATTTTTGAATCAGCATAGTGCATATATCTAATTTTTATATATGCACTATGCTGTTATACTGGTTTATATATTTATACTCGTTAAATATAAATATTTAACGAGAAAAATTAATAAAAATTTGAAATATTTTTTAAGTAAATATTCGGAAAATAATTAAGAAGCTTTAATTTTTCTTAAAATTAAGTATTTACGGATGAGCATAGTGCCTTTACCTTATCGTAATTCTTAATTGAGAAAAATTAATAAACGTTTAAAGTATTTTTAAAGTTGTAAATATCCAAAACGTAATTAAGTAACGTAAAATTTTGATTAAAATCAAGTAAAATATTTTTGGACCAAAATCAAAAATTGCTTTATTGATAAGAAATAATATTATTCTCTTAAAGCATATTTTGCATTTATTTGCATATTTTGCATTTTGAGAATTATTTTTTTTTCGCTGTCTTTTCTATATAAACTTTTCATACTTGTAGTTTATTTTCCCTGCTGTACTCTATTTTCATCACATTTTGTATGAGTCTGCGTTATAAATATCTCTTATTCACTATTGCCGTAAATACAGAGAAAATAGGTCCCTTTATGGTGATACTATCTTCGTTTTCTCATAAGCATTATAATGTTTAGTTATATTTCGTCGGAAATATGTTTCTCTCCAGAAAGATGGTGTATTGCTTTGAACTATATTACCCTGTACCTAGTCGGCCGGAATAATACGCAAGCCATGTGATTTTATACGATAGTCGTTATAAAAGCTAGAATTTATGCTTCTGGGAGGTAAATTTTATATAAGGGTTGTTTTAATGGACCATAAAATGCTAATGTTATTATGGTCCCCCTTTCACAGCTTATGTTTATACCAATGGTATAATTAATTCCCAGGCAGTTAAATTTGTTTGCTATGGGACCGGTTCATATTTTACAGTATTTTAAAGAGGGGATCGACGAAGTTTGTTATATCAGGATAAACAAAACACTGAGTTTGAAATTAAATAAATTCAAGATGCATAGGAATGTGTTTGGACGACATTTTCTCTCCAACTGTTGGTCGTAGGCTTCAATACGTCATTGTTCCCAAATAGAAACATATAATTTAAAATTCAATCTAGGATTTTATTGAAACTTCATTGATTTAAGATAAACAAAACATTGAATTTGAAATGAAATAAATTCAAAATGCATAGTAATGTATTTGGAAAGCATTTTCTCTGCAACCGTTGGTCGTAGGCTTCAACACGTCAATGTTCCCAAATGGAAACATATAATTTAAAATTCAAGCAAGGACTTTATTGATTTAATATAAACAAAACACTGAATATGAAATTAAATAAATTCAAGATGCATAGTAATGAATTTGGATGGCATTTTCTTTGCAACCGTTGGTCGTAGTCTTCAGTGCACCAATGTTCCCAAATGGAAACATATAATTTAAAATTCAATCTAGGACTTTATTGAAATTTTATTAAATTGGGATAAACAAAACACTTAATTTGAAATTAAATAAATTCAACATGCATAGGAATGTGTTTGGACGACATTTTCTCTCCAACTGTTGGTCGTAGGCTTCAATACGTCATTGTTCCCAAATAGAAACATATAATTTAAAATTCAATCTAGGACTTTATTGAAACTTTATAAATTAGGATAAACAAAACACTTAATTTGAAATTAAATAAATTCAAAATGCATAGGAATGTGTTTGGACGACATTTTCTCTCCAACTGTTGGTCGTAGGCTTCAATACGTCAATGTTCCCAAATGGAAACATATAATTTTAAATTCAATAAAGGACTTTATTGAAACTTATTGATTTTGGATAAACAAAACATTGAATTTGAAACTTAAATAAATTCAAGATGCATAGGAATGTATTTAAATAACATTTTTTTTCTCTGCAACCATTGGTCGTAGGCTTCAATACGTCATTGTTCCCAAATGGAAACATATAATTTCAAATTCAATCTAGGACTTTATTGAAACTGTGTTGATTTAGGATAAACAAAACACTTAATTTGAAATTAAATAAATTCAACATGCATAGTAATGTATATGGACGGTATTTTCTCTGCAACCATTGGTCGTAGGCTTCAATACGTTAATGTTTCCAAATGAAAACATATAATTTCAAATTCAATCTAGGACTTTATTCAAACTTTATTAAATTAGGATAAACAAATCAATGAATTTGAAATTAAATAAATTCAAGAAGCATGCTAATGTATTTGGACGGTAATTTTCTCTGAAACCGTAGGCTTCAATACTTCAATGTTTCTAAATGGGAACATATAATTTCAAATTCACTCTAGAACTTTATTGAAACTTTATTGATTTAGTATAAACAAAACACTGAATTTGAAATTAAATAAATTCAAGATGCATAGTAATGTATTTGGACGGCATTTTCTCTGCAACCGTACGCTTCAATACGTCAATATTCCCAAATGGAAACATATAATTTAAAATTCAATCTAGGACATTATTGAAACTTTATTGATTTAGGATAAACAAAACACTGAATTTGAAATTAAATAAATTCAAGATGCATAGTAATGTATTTGGACGGCATTTTCTCTGCAACCGTACGCTTCAATACGTCAATGTTCCCAAATGGAAACATATAATTTAAAATTCAATCTAGGACTTTATTGAAACTATATTGATTTATGATAAACAAAACACTGAATTTGAAATTAAATAAATTCAAGATGCATAGTAATGTATTTGGACGGTATTTTCTCTGCAACCGTTGGTCGTAGGATTCAATACGTTAACGTTCCCAAATGGAAAAATATAATTTCAAATTCAATCTAGGACTTTATTGAAACTTTATTGATTTAGGATAAACAAAACACTGAATTTGAAATTAAATAAATTCAAGATGTATGGTAATGTATTTGGACGACCATTTTCTCTGCAACCGTAGGCTTCAATACGTTAATGTTCAGAAATGGAAACATATAATTTCAAATTAAATCTAGGACTTTATTGAAAGTTTATTAATTTAGGATAAACAAAACATTGAATTTGAAATTAAATAAATTCAAGAAGCATAGGAATGAATTTGGAAGGCATTTTCTCTGCAACTGTTGGTCGTAGGTTTCAATATGTCAATGTTCCCAAATGGAAACATATAATTTTAAATTCAATCAAGGACTTTATTGAAACTTTATTAATTTAGGATAAACTAAACACCGAATTAGAAATTAAATAAATTCAAGATGCATAGTAATGTATTTGGAAGGCATTTTCTCTGTAATCATAGGCTTCAATACGTCGATGTTCCCAAATGGAAACATACAAGTTAAAATTCAATCTAGGACTTTATTGAAACTTTATTGATTTAGTATAAACAAAACACTGAATTTGAAATTAAATAAATTCAAGATGCATAGTAATGTATTTGGACGGCATTTTCTCTGCAACCGTTGGTCGTAGACTTCAATACATCAATGTTCCTAAATGGAAACATATAATTTAAAATTCAATCTAGGACTTTTTTGTAACTTTACTAATTTAGGATAAACAAAACACTGAATTTGAAATTAAATAAATTCAAGATGCATAGAAATGTATTTGGAAGGCATTTTATCTGTAATCATAGGCTTCAATACATCAATGTTCCTAAATGGAAACATATAATTTAAAATTCAATCTAGGACTTTTTTGTAACTTTGTTGTCACAAAGACATTCTTGGTTTTTTATATAGTGCTTTCCTGGGTTGTAATCTTGAATTTGTTATATGGTAATACCTTGGAGATAACATGTGAAACATGTGACTGTAATATATATAAAACAAACTTTCTTATGCTCGCTCAGTGCAAGAATAAACGGTCAATCATATCACTTTTATAAGTTATAATTTGCTTCAAATTTTCGAAACAGTCCTGAAAGTGTATTCAAAATACTATATGATGTTCATATTTATGTATAACTAGATAGAATAATGGGCTGGAAGAGGATATTTATAGATAAAAGTGCCACGGGTAGCAGCAAATTCTTGAATCTTTAGTATCGAGAAGTGTGAATGAATCAAGACACCACGTTAAGTTAATTTAGGTAACTGAGAAAGTTAAAATTAAGAAAAATAAAACAAAAATTAGGAGAATTTTGAAACCCTTTAGCTGCAGTAATTTTTGATACATTATAGACATACACATACATACATATATATGTACACATATTGTAGCGAAACTACTCCGGAGAGAGCGAAATTTTCCTGTTGCAGATTGCCAACGGCGATACACACGCCGGTGGAATGTAGAGAATGGCGACATTCCTACTGTGACGAGTTTCCTCTTTTTGAAAAGACAAAGACATCATCGACGATTTGTTTACGACGTTTGTTCTTAATCTCAGCAAGTGTTAATTGTTAATGTGATGTAATAAATGTCTGCCCATATTCAAAAGAAATTTTTATCGTTAATTGGAATCTCAGAATACACATTTCTTGGTGACAGACCACGAAAGAGTCAAGAGACGTAACGTCGGAAGGATGTACACAGCAAAAACAAATTAAGGCGGAAGAAGATCAGGAAGAAAAAGTTTACTTAAGCAACTTTTGGCACACTTTTGAGTCAGAAGCTAGACTGGGAAATACCCTTTACTCTGCTCGACGATGTAATTGAATAAAGGAGTACATTTAATGGCGTTGCCAAAGTTTAACGAAAGGACTGAATTTAATAAAGCTTGTTTAAAAAGACGAGACTTGTGATTAGTTGAATACATTTACAGAACTCTACTACTGATATTTATATATATATATATATATATATATATATATATATATATATATATATATATATATATATATATATATATATATATATATATAACCTATCAAAATTATTATGCTTAAACTATCTCTCTAAAAATCTCCTCTCTCCCATTTTTATTTCCTTCAAATCTTATTTCCCAGCCACAAAGTATCTTATCTAAAGGAATGTCCGCGACTTAAAATTTTTCCAACCCATTTCTCAAAGCTTTCTCTACAAAAAATTCAAATTTTCTGTCCACTCTCCATATTTTCCAGTTTTCTGTCCACTCTCCATATTTTCCAGCTTTCTCTGCAATTAATACGAATTTTTCTGTCCACTCTCTATATTTTCCAGCTTTCTCTGCATTAAATACAAATTTTCTGTCCACTCTCTATATTTTCCAGCTGTTCTCTGCAATTAATACGAATTTTCTGTCCACTCTCCATATTTTCCAGCTTTCTCTGCATTAAATACAAATTTTCTGTCCACTCTCTATATTTTCCAGCTGTTCTCTGCAATAAATACAAATTTTCTGTCCACTCTCCATATTTTCCAGCTTTCTCGGCAATTAATGCATATTTTCTGTCCACTCTCCATATTTTCCAGCTTTCTCTGCAATTAATACGAATTTTCTGTCGACTCTCCATATTTTCCAGCTATCTCTGCATTAAATACAAATTTTCTGTCCACTCTCTATATTTTCCAGCTTTCTCTGCATTAAATACAAATTTTCTGTCCACTCTCTATATTTTCCAGCTTTCTCTGCAATTAATACAAATTCTCTCTCTCTCACACACACACACACACACACACACACACACACACACACACACACACACATATATATATATATATATATATTTATATATGTGTATATTTGTGTGTCAGGGTATTTTAACGGAACTAATTATTTAATTAAACTAAATTATTTTATTTGAAAATAAATTTCTGACGATTGTATGCCTCAAATAACATCCTTTAGTGAAAGTCTTTATTTATCGCAATTCTGCTAAGCTTTGGCGATTACGTAATTAATTTCTGTTTAATTGATATTATATAACAATTTAAATGAGTTGCGGTTAGAGCTCCTCCCCCATTAATGTGAACCTTAACAGCGTTGGTTGGCTGGCTACTTTACGCTCTCATTGCACTAATTAAAGTGAATACTAAAAGCTGAGTACCATAGACGGATGTTTTAATTTTCAAATTAAGCTCTTTTTAATGCGTAACAACTGTTTTTAATCCAACATAGATAAACTTTTAAGTTTGTAGTGAGTAGAAAAAGACATTACATATATAAAAGTAGAATTTATTACTACACCTTTGTGCTTATTTGAAAAGAAAAGTTAATCTACAAACTCATTTAATTATATAATCACTTTAATCACGGTCGACTTGACGTTTTTTCGGTGTCCATATAATGTGAAGTCAAACAAATCTTTCAAACTAAGAAATAAAAAAAGGTAAGTATTGAAGGAAAAGTTAAGAAATTTCTTTAATTCGGTTTAATCAATTTGTATTTTAATGCTTGACTTCTGCAGTTTAAAATTTTTCAGAAAGATAAATCCCCCCTTTTTCTTATTAATTGTTCGTAAAACAAACTTTTTTTTCGTTTTTTTTTAAAGTTGAGAAATTTTAACTTTCCTTGCTGCTAGTTTCAAATGAAAGAACTATCGCTTAGTTTTTCCGGTCTAAATCATTTTTAATGCTATTCTAAACACATGAGCAATATTTTATGCCTTTTAAACATTCAAGTTTGGTTAAGACCGCATTTTTTTTTCTGTCGAGAAAAAGGAAACGTTAAAACATATATTTATTCAGGCATTTTCGAATTACGTCAGGTGTGGAAAAGGAATAAAATTGTTCGATTAATAATACATTTTAGCATTACTCCTTCAATAGTTAATGCAAGTACTTACACTGATTTTGTTTTTGTCGCCAATGCTCCTTGGACGATCGA
>CM063509.1:45434753-45437253 GCA_032207245.1 Pardosa pseudoannulata
AGGGATAAGGATTGTCACGTTGACGGTCTCAAGGCGGGGTTGAAGCAGACCAATGAAATTCTTAAAACTATCCCGATTGGACGACAAAAAGGAGGAGGGGGCAAGGTTGAAATAATTAAATATGAAAAATCTAAAAGATTAGAGACGAAGGGTTCGGAGGTCCCAAAAGAAGGTGTTCGAAAGTCGGGAGTCCAGTCGGATCCGACGGAAGTTGTTCGTGAGTTCAGAGGAGAAGGTGCTCGATAATCCAGACTAGGGGAGTCCAGCCAAGTCCGACAGGAAGTGTTCCTGCACCAAATAGTACGGCCGCACCCCAAAGACTAAGGAGGAAGCCCTTGACGAGACCAACGGATGATATATAGATTCCCTCTCCTGATCAGCCATAGATACCCTTCAACCAGAAGTGTTCGGGACCAACATTTTAGACCCACAAAGGTACCCCAAATTTACATACCTTTTTGAAATTGAGATTAGGTCCTCTATCTATTTACACAATTACTTAAGTATATAAAAAAATTTGTCAGAACTAATTTAAAAGATGTTGACAAAGCTCATTTTATGAAAATTAGCATCAGTTTTGTATGTAAATAAATGTATATATATTATAATAAATTAATTTTTTTCTTTTAATATTAAGCTAGTCTCGGTTGCTGTCAATTTAGCTATTAGTTTATTTTCATTTTTATGTCTGTAGTTTCTCAGAACCTGTGGTTAAATTTAGTACAAAAATACTTAACACAACGCAATAAAAAATAAATCACCACTATACATTTGATCACAGGTTGATACTCAAATATAAACGAGGACTACACGACAGCGTTTAAAATGACAAATAGATGTCGCTACATGAGTAACCCCCAATGAAAAGGGATGACGACAAAGTAGAGAAAATACCAATGAAAAAAATATATAAATATGTATAAAATGATATGATGTTATAAAATATGGATATTTGCTAATACAATAAAATACTGATACTAATACACTCAAAAACAATTATAATACAATGCAATAACACAATGAAATATACAAGAAAATTTTTGTATGTACAAAAATTACATAACAGTAATTAACTTTTGGGAAAATGAACATGATGTTTAAAAATGACAAATAGATGTCGCTACGCTCCTATTATGTTTCAAAAAGTTCAAGTGTACGAGTAAACGTAGGAATTAAAGAACTAACCATGCAGAAAGAATTATTCATTTCTTCCATAGTTCGCCTTTATAATAACGAAAGTATTAATTTTCGTGATTTTATCCTACCCCCAGAAATAGTGTATATACCTATTTCGAGGATTCGTAGATTTTTTTCCTAAACTCCTATTACGTTTCAAAAGGTTCATGTGTAGGAGTAAACGTTGGAGTCCCAGCACCAATCATGCTAAAGGAGTTTTTTATGTCTTTAATAGTTCGTATTTACGAAACGAAAGTATTAATTTTCGTGATTTTAGCCTACCCCCAGAAATAGTGTATATACCTATTTTTAGGATTCGTAGATTTTTTCCTAAACTCCTATTACGTTTCAAAAGGTTCATGTGTACGAGTAAACGTTGGAGTCCCAGCCCCACCATGCTAAAGGAGATTTTTGTATCTTTAATAGTTTATATTTACGAAACGAAAGTATTAATTTTCGTGATTTTAGCCTACTCCCAGAAATAGTGTATATACCTATTTTTAGGATTCGTAGATTTTTTCCTAAACTCCTATTACGTTTCAAAAGGCTCATGTGTACGAGTAATCGTTGGAGTCCCAGCCCCAACCATGCTAAAGGAGTTTTTTGTGTCTTTAATAGTTCGTATTTACGAAACGAAAGTATTAATTTTCGTGATTTTATCCTACCCCCAGAAATAGTGTATATACCTATTTTGAGGATTCGTAGATTTTTTCCTAAACTACTATTACGTTTCAAAAGGTTCATGTGTACGAGTAAACGTTGGAGTCCCAGCCTCAACCATGCTAAAGGAGTTATTTGTGTATTTAATAGTTCGTATTTACGAAACGAAAGTATTAATTTTCGTGACTTGAGGCTACCTAAAAATAAGTGTACATACCTTTTTCCAAAGATTCGTAGGCTTTTCCTAAATTCCTCTTACGCTTCAAAACATTTATGTGTACGAATAAACGCCGGGATTAAAGGAAAAAATATGCAGAAAATGTTATTTTTATTTTTAATGTTATGACTGTTGTAAAATACTTACAACACTCACCATATGTATATATGCATATATACATATGCATATATATACATAAATATATATATACATATATATGTATATATATACATATATATATAATATACATATATATAATATATGTGTATGTATATATATGTATATATGTATATATACATATATATATAATATACATATATATATATAATATACATATATATATATATATATATATATATATATATAATATACATATATATATACATATATATATATACATATATATATATATATATATATACATATATATATATATATAATATATAT
>CM063509.1:45449753-45484753 GCA_032207245.1 Pardosa pseudoannulata
ATAGACTATAGCGCAATTAACGAACAAAATATCTGTAACTTTGACCTTACATTTGACAAAATCTTAATTTAAGGGAAGTTGAATCCATTTTGGACGAATACAGTTAGCAGAATACACCCAAATTTGGCCTACCACCCCCAAGGGTCCCGTTTGAGAACTTGGAGGACATTTTAACCACGAACATATTTTACGTGCCCCAGTCTCCATTAACGAACATGGAGGATCTTAAGCCAGCTAGAGCGCCAAATCAACAACTCTCCAGTTACGAGATCGCAGTTTTTGAAGACAGATTTGACGGCTTTTAGTAGAACTTTTGCGTCTCTACGAAAGACGCAACTTTATGCTTTAAATTAAGAGCCTTACTTGTCCAAATTGCCTTAGAAACAGCAACTACAACTGCTGTTGTCATCTGTAATATTGCATCGAACAGTGGATGAACAGGTAGGACTGCTCTCTTTGGTACCAGACTTTTTGGATTCACTTCACACAGCTGAATGAGCAGAATGTTAACTGTTGAAAATTTGCCTTTAGTAGTAGATCCGTCTCTAATAACACCTCTTGTAGCAGGACAATAGACTATAGCGCAACTAACGAACAAAATATCTGTAATTTTGACCTTCCTTTTGACAAAATCTTAATTTAAGGGAAGTCGTGTCAATTTTGAACAAATATAGTTAGCAGAAGACCTCCAGATTTTACCTACCACATCCAAAGGTCCCTTTTGAGAACTTGGAGGACATTGTGACGATGAACTTATTTTATGTGCCCCAGTCTCCATTAACGAGAACTGTGGATCTTTGTCTGGCAAGAACCCCAAACTAACAATACTCCAGTTACGAGACAGCAGTTTTTGATTTGACGACTTTTCAGAGAGCTACCACGTCTCTACTAAAGACGCATCTTTTCGCATTAAATTAAGAGGATTACTTGTACAAATTGCCTTAGACACGACAACTATAACTGCTGTTCTCAACTGTAATATTGCACCGGACGATAGTTGAACTGGTAGGGCGGCTCTCTTTGGTACAAGAGTTCTTGGGTTTGATTTACACAGCTGCTCTGGATGTTCGTAATTGTTCAAAACGGATTTTATTGGTCCGGCTCTAATAAGACCTCATGTGATAAGAGAGTAAACCATAGCACTCGTAACCAACCAAATATCTGTAACACAGATTTCACTTTTGACAAAATCTTCCATTTAAGAGAAGTTGCGTCCGTTTTGGAACGATTACAGTTAACAGAAGACCCCCAGAGGTATCGTTTAAGAACTTGGAAGACATTGTGACCACGAATATATTTTACGTGCTCCAGTCACCATTAACGGACACGGCTGTTCTTAGTCCGGCTAGAGAACCAAACCAACAACACTCCAAGTACAAGATCGCAGTCTTTGATGACTTTTCATAGACCTACCACGTCTCTCTGAAAAACGCAAGTTTTAGCCTTGAACAAAAAGAGCCTTTCTTGTCCAAATTGTCTTAGAAAACCACAACTACAACTGCTGTTGTCATCTATAGTACTGCACCGGACGATGGTTAAACTGGTAATTCGACGCTCTTTGGTACCAGAGTTCTTGGGTTCGATTCACACAGCTGGCATGGATGCTCATAACTGTTCAAAATTGACTTTAAGTACTATGTCCAGCTCTCATAAGACCTCGCCTGAATTCAAGCATCAAGTTCTGTTTTAAGATTGTCTTCATTTAACACATTGTGTGCGCGTACATTTCGCAGCGGAATTTTACCGGGAGCAGGCGTTTTGCGCGTCAATTTAGTTATTCAGTTAAATCTCAATAGATAGAAAATTATTAAATTTTTAAATTTTCTTATTTTATATTGAAATATATAAACAAATATATAAATAGAAATATATAAATAACAACCATAAGATTTTTGTAAACAAAAAATATATTTATTGTGGATAAACTTATAAAAGTATCATAAATATGAAAAATCAAATAAAATAGTAGTATATAGTTTTAACTTTTTCCCGTTCTGTGGTTCGGCATCGACTGATGTAAAAACTAGTTTTCATTTGTCTAATTTTTTCCAAAATCTATGTAGTAGACAAGACCATTCGGCTTCGTTTTCCTGTATATACCGTTATTTTTGTACTCACAAACAAAACATGTTGTTACACTAACCCGTACTAGTATGTGTCCCGCGTTCAAGAGTATAAATCGTCAGAAAACGTACTAGTACGTGTTCCGAGCTCAATTATCAATCGTCGGATAATTTACTAGTACGTGTCCCGCGCTCAAGTATCAGTCGTCAGAAAACGTGCTAGTACGTGTTCCGCATACAATGTGTTAAGTAAGTACATTTGCTTTTTGACGTACTGTAAATGAAAGATTAAGAGACATATTTAGTTTACGCGATACAGATATGCTTAGGTTTTGCAATGAATACATAAAATAGAAATATACGTCAATAAAACTACTCTGTATTTGAAAAGTTTAATTTAGTAAGTTTAAAGATACATAAAATCTTTCGTACAATTCCTTTTAAGAAACTCTTTTCAAAATGCATATTGCCGTAAACAAATCAAGCTTCACTTAAAAATGCAATACCTTGAAATTTCCTTTCGCATGTTATTAAAATCCTCTACATGGTTAACAAGTTTTCATCGAGTCGATTAACTTCATTGCATCCAAAGGAAAAAAAGGAAAGCTTTTAATTCCACCATCTCTCCCCCACACAAAACTGCTTAAATTAGGATAACCTACCAGAAATGCACTCCCTCTCTCAGATCTTCACTACAACTTCGATTTTCATTCTGGGGAATGAGTGTGTCTGCTTAAAAGTGACGCTTAAAACCAAAGTTTGCATTAAATGTAGCAGCAGCTTTGCTTTAATGATTCGTGGAAATGACTTGGAGTTGAATCGAGAAAATTTCAGCAGAGAGATGTCAGATGTTGGGAACAGTGAGCAACTTTTGTTGCTTTTGAATTCGAAAGCAAGCGTTTAACAAGGCGTCGGTGCAACAATGTGTTTGCCATTTAGGACATATTTTGAATCAACTAAACGGGCATTTTAAGGGGATACGTCACGTTTAAGCATATTTAAATTGAAGATTTTTCATTAATTTTTTGCCTTATCAAGTAGTTTTTAAGTATCGAAAATGCGATTTTGTTCTGTATTTAATTAGTTTTGCTGAATTTACTTTGTTTCTAAAAAATAACATCTCTAAATATAAAGTAAAAAACGAGAGTTTGTTTAGAAAAAACCAAAAATTTCTGACACACTGTGCTCAGACCTACAGCAACACTTAGCCCTCGTGTTGCAAAAAGTAGGCTGTAGCGCTCCAAAACCAAACCAAACCAAAACCTATAGCAACACAAAGTGAGTTATATTAATAATTGTTCCTGTTTTGTTATGATAATTATTACGTATTTTTCTATACCTATTTCATTAGCCCTCGTGTTGCAAAAAGTAGACCGTAGCACACCAAACCAAACCTGAAACCTGATCTATACCTATTTAAATTTTTAAAAAGTACGAAAAATATTACATAAAGGGATTGAAATTTAAACAACAACAACAACTAAAATATTGTTTAATGATTCCATTGCAAATAATATAAATAACTAGCTGTGCTCGGCCATGCGTTGCTGTGGCTCAGTGTAGTTAACCCCTCAACGTGCATGCTCGAGTTAACTCGAGCGAGCTAAACTGGCCAAACGGTGCACACTTGAGATAATTCGAGCGGCGTTGTACTTTTGTAGATATTGCGTTGTGTGTTGTGCTAAAAGAGATAGCAAAGGAAAAAGGAAATGAAAACAGAGTGGCTACATGTGTAATAGTTGCAATGTTGGGCTATTACGTGCACACGGTGCACACTCGAGATAATTCAAACGGAGTTGTACTTTTGTAGATATTACGCTGTGTGCTGTGTTAAAAAGAGATAGCAAAGGAAAAAGGAAAAGAAATGAGAGTCGTTACATGTGTAATAGTTGTAATATTGGGCTATTGGGTGCACACGGTGCACACTCAAGATAATTCAAGCAGAGTTGTACTTTTGTAGATATTACGCTGTGTGTTGTGTAAAAGAGATAGCAAAGAAAAAAGAAAAAGAAAAGAGAGTCGTTACATGTGTAATAGTTGCAATTGCTACAGGATGTTATTTCTTTGGGTTCCTTTTCGACTCTCCCATCTAATGGGGCCATTTCTTTTCTGTATTGGACTGCAAAGCGTCATATACTCGAAAGAGTTCAGACGGGCGTAATATATATATATATATATATATATATATATAAATGCTGGGCTATGTGCTGCACCTTGTTTCGAAATATATCACACAAAAGAAAATTTTGATTAATTTTATAACTAGTTGTATTGTTATTATTTATGTTTCAAAAGTTTAAATAATTATTTTTACTGACAATAATCATTATTCTGAAATGGGGATTAGAAAAGAAACATAAAAAAAAGTCGATGTGCGTGTAATATTACAATATTCGACTATTTTCTGCAATGTTATCAAAATTCAAAATTGTAATAAAAATTTTGATTATTTTTGTATTTTTGTAATTTTTTTGGCAAGACAACGTTCTAAATTGTGTTTTTTAAATTAAAAAAATTGATTTTATTGGGCAACCTTTTTAAAAATAATTGTGCCTTAAGGGGTTAAATGGAAATGAAAGAAAAACCCGCTTGTCTTTAATATGTTTAATTTAACAGCACTGCGTCTGGTGGGATTCGAGCCACTGGCTTCATTCCTATGTGGAAGGAGCTTTACCACCGAGCCAAACACACCGCAGCCAATCGAATTGGTGGGAGACACACAAAGTGATTTTAAACTTTATATATAAATGATGTGGATATAAACATACCCGGATTCTAGTACAACGTTATGCCAAAATTTCAAGCCAATCAGTGCAATATTTTCAGAGATTTTAAGTTACGCACAAACATTTAAATTTTTTTTTATAGATAACTGAAATAAGCAGCGAATATTATAATGGTGTTTTGTTTTAAACAATTTAGTAATGTTCAGAGATTTTGAAAATCTAAAAATCAAAAAATAAAATTTTTAAAGTTTTAAATATGAGTGTCCGATTATTGTTTATGAGACAAAAATTGCAATTTCTTTTTAGTAAAAAAATTAACTATATTAATTTAAGATTAGTGCAAGCCTAATTATCACAATTTGATAACACGAATTTGTAAAAGATTTCGGGAATTATTAGGTCTACTTAATTTTATTCATATTATTTTTCGAATTAATTATCGAATTACATCAGTTCCTTTACTTTATAGGTGTAAGTAAATTTGGAATCATTTTATGCAATTTACGAAAATTATAAAATTTTCCAATTTATCATTATATTTCGAATTTTACGATGATTGCAAAGCTTTACTTTATTTTTTATTCTTGTGTACCGGGAAGTTAAAAGAAAATCACTTAACTGTTAAGTTAACGACAGTGATTTATACGATAAAATACCGTTCTCCCAATCAATAAAGCTCAAGTGTAGTTCTAAACTGATTGCTTCGAATACGTGTAGTTTCTCTGATTTCCAATTATTTTTTAACACACTTATATATTTTTAAAAAAGAAGCATTAAAAGATATTAAACTGCCTGTATCTTACAGATCCGTTCTTACTGCGAAAAAATTAATGTGCTTCAATGCTATTGAACATCTAAAATACATTTCATTTATTAGATATTTTCTGGCAGAAAATAAGAGAGAAAGAGATAAAAAGAAAAGAGAGAAAAGCAGATCTGCCATGGAAAAACTCTTCTCCCAGTTTTATTTCTCTGTAAGAGAAAATTCGTCCTGTACTCTCTGCACAAGACAGAACTAATATTTATTGTACGAGACTACGACCGGGTTTATTCGTTTTGTTATAACAAATTTCTTGATAGGTAAGAGAGGGAAAAGAACATATGGATTACAGGTAAAACTGACATTCATTTTTTTTCTCTTTTTGACATGTCTTAATATTGATACTTTGCTATTTTTTATTTACATGTAAGTTATGTTACCTTTTCTTTCAAACTGAGATAGTTTAAATCTTTTTCAATTGAAAAATATTTAGGTAAACTCTGAGGACATGTTTGTAGCAAATATCGTTTAACAGTACTATACAACTAAATTTCTATAACTTTATAGTCTGCAATTTTGAAATCATTCTTTTAAATTGAATATTATCAGTGTATTTGAATATACAAATAATGTATACACAGACTATATTTGTATTTGTATATAAATATATGAAGGTTAGGGCTAAACTATTTGCAACTATTTTTTTTCTTGTAAATATGTGAAAGAATCAAAAATGTATATGTATTCGATCCTTGGAATTCTTGTTGTAGCCCTTTGCGTTATTTTATTTATATTGATAAATAAAATAAACAGCAAAAATTATCATGGGGTTTTGTTTTAAACGATTTAGAAATTTTCAGAGATTTGGAAAATATAAAAATAAAAAAATAAAATTTTTAAAGTTTTAAAAATGAGTGTTCATTTATTGGTTATACGACAAAAATTTCAATTTCTTTTTAGGAAACAAATTAACCGTATTAATTTAAGATTAGTGCAAGTTTAATTACGTGAATTGTATAATAAAAAATTATAAATTATTCTGGAAAATATTAGGTCTACTTAATTTGATTTATTTTATTTTTTATTCATATATTTTCTTTGAATTAATTTTCGAATTACACCAGTTCATCGATATCAACAGTGGAAGTGAGTTAAATGATTTAGAAATGTTCAGAGATTTTGAAAATCTAAAAATCAAAAATATTTTTTCTTAAAGTTTTAAATATGAGTGTCCGTTTATTGGTTATGGGACAAATATTGCAATTTCTTTTTAGGAAACAAATGAACTGTATTAATTTAAGATTAGTGCAAGACTAATTATCAGAATTTGATAATAAAAATTTATAAATGATTTCGGAAATTATTAGGTCTACTTAATTTGCTTTGCTTTATTTTTTATTCATATATTTTCTTTGAATTAATTTTTGAATTACACCGGTTCATTGACATCATAAATAGAAGTGAGTTAAATGATTTAGATATGTTCAGAGATTTTGAAAATCTAAAAATCAAAAGATTTTTTAAGTTTTAAATATGAGTGTCTGTTTATTGAAAAATATTGCAATATCTTTTTAGGAAACACATGAACTGTATTAATTTAAGATTAGTGCAAGCCTATTTATCTGAATTTGATAATAAAAATTTGTAAATGATTTAGGAAATTATTAGGTCTACTTATTTTGATTTGTTTTATTTTTTATTCATATATTTTCTTTGAATTAATTTTCGAATTACACCAGTTCATTGACATCATAAGCGGAAGTGAATTAAACGATTTAGTAATTTTCAGAGATTTAGAAAATCTAAAAATAAAAAACAAAAATTTTTAAATTTTAAACATGATTGTTCTCTTATAGATTACTAGACAAAAATCGCAACTTCTTTTTATAAATGAATTATATTAATTTGAGATAAGTGAAGCCTAATTATCCCAATTTGATAATAAGAATTTATAAATGATTTCGGAAATTATTACGTCTACTTGATGTGATTTACTTTATTTTTTATTCATATTTTTTTTTAATTTTCGAATTACATCAGTTCCTTTACTTTATAAGTGGAAGTAAATTTTGAATCATTTTATGCCATTTACGAAAATTATAAAATTTTTCAATTTACCATTATAGATCAAATTTTACGATGATTGCAACGCTTTACTTTTACCTCGTGTACATGGAAGTTAAAACATAATCACTTAACTGTTAAGTTAACGACAGTGATTTATACGATAAAATACCGTTCTCCCAATCAAAAAAGCTCAAATGTAGTTCTAAACTGATTGCTTCGTATATGTGTAGTTTCCCTGATTTCCAATAATTCTTTAACACACTTATATAATTTTTAGAAAGAAGTATTAAAAGATATTAAACTGCCTGTGTCTTACAGATCCGTTCGTATTCCGAAAAAAATCTAATGTGCTTCAATGCTATTGAACATCTAAAACACATTTCATTTGTTAGATATTTTCTGTCAGATAATAAGAGAGAAAGAGATAAAAAGAAAGGGAAAAAAAGCAGATCTGCCATGTAAAAACTCTTCTCCCAGTTTTATTTCTCTGAAAGAGAAAATTCGTCCTATACTCTCTGCACAAGACAGAACTAATATTTATTGTACGAGACTACGACCGGGTTTATTCGTTTTGTTATAACAAATTTCTTGATAGGGAGGAGAGGGAAAAGAACATATGGATTACAAATAAAACTGACATTCAATTTTGTTTTCTTTTTGACATGTCTTAATATTGATACTTTGCTACTTTTTATTTCCAAGTAAGTTATGTAACCTTTTCTAACAAATTGAGACAGTTTAAATCTTTTTCAATTGAGAAATGTTGTGGTAAACACTGATGGCTTGTTTTGTAGCAAATACAGTTTAACAATATTATACAACTAAATTTCTAAAACTATATATTCGGCAATTTTGAAATCATTCTTTTAAATTGAATACTATCAGTGTATTTGAATATACAAATAATGTATACATAAACTATATTTGTATTTGTATATGAATATACCCCCTCAGGGGCTTACTCAATTTTTGAGTGAGTACGGGGTGTGGCTTCCCCGAGGTACCTGAGCCAACCCACTGTCCGGGGGTATAACTGGATACCCCTGCCTCCAGGGGGTTTATAAATATGGAGGCCTGGTCCTCCAGGTTGGGGGTTGGGCGTGAGGCTAACAACCTCACCCCAGAAAAAATTTAAGGTTCAGAAATCTCAAGAAGCAAAAACCGGACGGATCACATGGAGACGACCTGGACTGAAAACGGTACTGAGTATTGGATCATGGAATGTACGAACTCTCTATAGAAGTGGAGCTCTGAAAAATCTTATGGAGGAGGTGGAAAGATATAGAATAGATATTTTGGCTGTGCAGGAGATGAGATGGGTTGGAAGAGGCAAACTGGACAAAAGAAATGGCAGTGTATATTACAGTTGTCATGATAATAAACACAATTTTGGCACAGGATTTGTGGTGAATAAAAGAACAAGAGATAAAGTTATAGATTTTGAGCCAGTGAACGAAAGAATATGTAGAATTAGGGTCAAAGCCAACCCCCATAATTTGAACATCATTTGTGTGCATGCGCCAACAGAGGATAAAGAGGAACTTGAAAAAGAGTTTTTTTATGAGAAATTGGAAGAAATTTATCATAAATGTCCACAAAGTGATATTAGATTGGTGATTGGAGACTTGAATGCAAAAGTTGGTAGAGATGATAATACACGTGATTTTACTGGAAAACACAGCCTACATCATGAGTTTAATGACAATGGAAATAGGCTTTTGGACTTTGTAATAGGAACAGAAATGATCATAGGAAGCACGTGTTTTGAGCACAAGGATATACACAAATATACATGGCGCTCACCAGATGGAAATACAGTAAATCAAATTGACCATGTTTTAATCGACAAGAGACACAAAAGTAACTTACTGGATGTAAGAAGCTACAGAGGAGCAAATGTTGACTCTGATCATTATTTGGTTATAGCAAAGACGAGAGGAAAGATTTCAAGGCGCTTCTACAAAAGGAAAGAACAAAAGGAAAAGGCATTGGATACAGATGCTTTGAAGTCACCGAACATAATGAATATGTATAGAAATAAAGTTAAAGACAAACTCTCATCTATAGAAGATGGGAATGATAATGTACACTGTTGGGAAAATCTCAAACCCATCATAATTGATGCTGCTAAAGAAACTCTGCCAACCATTGAAAAAAAGAAATCTAGGGATTGGTTCGACGAAGAGTGTAAAATAATTAACGAAAAGAAAAACCGAGCATACAGTCAGATGGTACAGAAACGTTACACCAGAAACGCAGAGGAAGAATATAAAGTAATCAGAAGACAGGAGAAAAAATTATTCAAACAGAAGAAAAGAAAGCATTGGGAGGAGATATACAAAGAAATTGAGCATCTTAAAAAGCAAAAAGAAGCGAGGAAGTTTTATAATGTAGTAAACAATGCAAGAAGAGAGTTCTGTCCTAGAACTCTCACCTGCCGGGATGAAAATGGTGAACTTCTGAATGAAAAAGCTGAAATATTAAGAAGATGGAGAAATCATTTCAAAACTGCTCTGGAAGGTAAAGATAATATAGAGGGAATGGAGGAAGATATAAACACCACCCTACAGGATGAAGAACTAGAAATACCTTCCATAGATGAAGTTAAAAGAGCTATAAGTAAGCTAAACAACAACAGTTCGGCAGGACCGGATGGTATCAAAGCCAAGCTCCTGAACATTAAGGAGCCTAAACTCATCGAAGAAATTCACACCATAATCGTTGGCGTCTGGACCATGGAAAAAATGCCCATTGAATGGGAGGATGGTTCCATTTGCCCAATATACAAGAAAGGGGACAAGCTAGAGTGTAAGAACTACAGAGGAATTACACTCCTCAACACAGCTTACAAGATATTCTCGAACATCTTAGCAGAACGACTCTGCTCTTACACTAACTCTGTAATTGGGGAATATCAGTGTGGATTTCAAAAGGGCAGATCATCCACTGACCAAATCCACTGTATTAGACAACTACTTGAGAAAACCAGAGAGTATAACATCGATACTTTTCATCTCTTCATTGACTTTAGAACAGCGTACGACAGTATAAACAGAGAAAAATTATACCAAGCAATATTGGAATTAGGAATACCCAAAAAATTAGCTAACCTCATAAAAATGACATTAAACAAAGTTAAATGCAGAGTGAAGCTAGGATCGGAGCTATCAGACGCTTTTTATACTGATAAGGGACTTAAACAAGGAGACTCCCTATCGTGTCATTTATTTAATATAGCCCTAGAGAAAGCAGTAAGAGATTCTGGTATACAAACCAAGAAGACAATTTTTACTAAATCGGTACAACTGCTAGCATATGCTGACGATATTGATATTGTTGGAAGAACAAAAACAGCTACAATTGAAGCCTTCTGTGCACTTGAGGCGGCTGCAAAAAACATAGGATTAACGGTAAATGAAGAAAAAACTAAATTTATGGTGGTAACAAGTAGAACTTCCAATCTACAGCCTCTGAGAATAAATGAATACGAATTTGAACAAGTAAACCAGTTTAAATACCTAGGCACTATAGTTAACATAAATAATGACGTAAAAACTGAAATTAAAGAGAGAATTAACATGGCTAATAGATGCTACAATGGTTTACGGAACCAGTTGAAATCTAAGTACATCAGCAGCAAAACTAAAGTACAACTATATAAAACACTAATTAGACCAATTGTACTCTATGGCAGCGAATGCTGGACCATCAACAAAGAAGACGAGGAGAAGCTGCTAACTTTTGAGAGAAAGATCTTAAGAAAAATCTATGGAGCAACGAGAGAAAATGGGGTATGGAGAATTCGATATAATCACGAACTCCAACTAAAATACAGGGAGCCCAACTTAGTAAAAGTTATAAAGGCCTCCCAAATAAGGTGGCTAGGGCACATCTACCGATATGATGAGGAGAACCCGGTTAGAAGGGTGACTTTCCAAACACCTGAAGGAAAGAGAAGGAGAGGTAGACCAAGAACAAGATGGTTAGACAGAGTGGAGAAATGGTTATTGGATGTGGGAGTAAACCGATGGAGGAACTTGGCGTCGAATAGATCTGGATGGAGAAAGCTAACGGAGACAGCCTTGGCCGGTAACCGGCTGTAGAGCTTGTGAAGAAGAAGATATGAATATACGGTGGTTAGGGCTAAAGTCTTTGCAACTATTTTTTTTCTTGTAGATACGTGAATGGATCAAAAACGTATATGTATTCGATCCTTAGACTTATTGCTGTAGCACTTTGAGCTGTTTTATTTATATAGATAACTGAAATTAACAACAAATATTATCATGAGGTTTTGTTTTAAATGATTTAGAAATATTCAGAGATTTGGAAAATCTAAAAAAAAAATAAAATTTTTAAAGTTTTAAATATGAGTGTCCATTTATTGGTTATACGACAAAAATTTTAATTTCTTTTTCATAAACAAATGAACTGTATTAATTTAAGATTAGTGCAAGCCTAATTATCTGAATTTGATAATAAAAATTTATAAATGATTTCTGAAATTATTAGGTCTACTTAATTGGATTTGCTTTATTTTTTTACTCATATATTTTCTTTGAATTAATTTTCGAATTACACCAGTTCCTTTACATCATAAGTGGAAGTGAGTTAAATGATTTAGAAATGTTCAGAGATTTTGAAAATCTATAAATAAAAAAATAAAATTTTTAAAGTTTTAAATAAGAGTGTCCGTTTATTGGTTATGCGATAAAAATTGCAATATCTTTTTAGGAAACAAATGAACTGTATTAATTTAAGATTAGTGCAAGCCTAATTATCTGAATTTGATAATAAAAATTTATAAATGATTTCTGAAATTATTAGGTCTACTTAATTGGATTTGCTTTATTTTTTTTACTCATATATTTTCTTTGAATTAATTTTCGAATTACACCAGTTCCTTTACATCATAAGTGGAAGTGAGTTAAATGATTTAGAAATGTTCAGAGATTTTGAAAATCTATAAATAAAAAGATAAAATTTTTAAAGTTTTAAATAAGAGTGTCCGTTTATTGGTTATGCGATAAAAATTGCAATATCTTTTTAGGAAACAAATGAACTGTATTAATTTAAGATTAGTGCAAGCCTAATTATCTGAATTTGATAATAAAAATTTGTAAATGATTTAGGAAATTATTAGGTCTACTTAATTTGATTTGCTTTATTTTTTATTCATATATTTTCTTTGAACTAATTTTCGAATTACACCAGTTCATTGATATCATATGTGGAAGTGAGTTAAACGATTTAGAAATTTTCAGAGATTTAGAAAATCTAAAAATCAATAAACAAAATTTTTTAAATTTTAAATATGAATGTCCCCTTACTGATTACGAGACAAAAATCTCGACTTCTTTTTATAAATGAATGATATTAATTTAAGATTAGTAGGAGCCTAATTATCACAATTTGATAATAAGAATTTATAAATGATTTCGGAAATTATTAGGTCTACTTGATGTAATTAACCTTCTATTTTATTCATATTTTTTTCTAATTAATTCTCGAATTACACCAGTTCCTTTACTTTATAAGTGGAAGTAAATTTAAAATAATTCTATACAATTTACGAAAATTATAAAATTTTTCCAATTTTCCATGATAGTTCAAATTTCACGATGATTTCAACACTTTTCTTTTACCTCGTGTCCGTGGAAGTTAAAACAAAATCACTTAACTGTTAAGTTAACGACCGTGATTTATACGATAAAATACCGTTCTCCCAATCAATAAAGCTCAAGTGTAGTTCTAAACTGATTGCTTCGAATACGTGTAGTTTCCCTGATTTCCAATTATTTTTTTACACACTTATATATTTATTAAAAAGAAGTATTAAAAGATATTAAACTGCCTGTTCTTCTAGATCAGTTCGTATTACGAAAAAAAATTAATGTGATTGAATGCTATTGAACATCTAAAACACATTTCATTTGTTAGATATTTTCTGGCAGAAAATAAGAGAGAAAGAGATAAAAAGAAAGGGAAAAAAAGCAGATCTGCCATGGAAAAACTCTTCTCCCAGTTTTATTTCTCTGGGAGAGAAAATTCGCCCTGTACTCTCTGCACAAGACAGAACTAATATTTATTGTACGAGACTACGACCGGGTTTATTCGTTTTGTTATAATAAATTTCTTGATAGGGAGGAGAGGGAAAAGAACATATGGATTACAAATAAAACTGACATTCAATTTTGTTTTCTTTTTGACATGTCTTAATATTGATACTTTGTTATTTTTTATTTCCAAGTAAGTTATGTAACATTTTCTAACAAATTGAGACAGTTTAAATCTTTTTCAATTGAGAAATGTTGTGGTAAACACTGATGTCTTGTTTTGTAGCAAATACCATTTAACAGTACTATACAAATAGATTTCTAAAACTTTATATTCTGCGATTTTGAAATCCTTCTTTTAAATTGAATATTCTCAGTGTATTTGAATATACAAATAATGCATAGATAGACTATATTTGTATTTGTATATGAATATACGAATGTTGGGGCTAAATTCTTTGCAACTATTTTTTTTTTCTTGTAGATATGTGAATGGATCAAAAACGTATATGTATTCAATCCTTGAAACTCTTTCTGTAGCTCTTTGAGCTGTTTTATTTATATAGATAAATAAAATAAACAACAAATATTATCATGGTGTTTAATTTTAAACGATTTAGAAATTTTCAGAGATTTAGAAAATCTAAAAATCAAAAAACACATTTTTTAAAATTTTAAATATGATTGTCCCGTTATTGATTACGTGACAAAAATCGCAACTTCTTTTTATAAATGGATTATATTAATTTAAGATTAGTGCAAGCCTAATTATCACAATTTAATAATAAGAATTTATAAATGATTTCGGAAATTATTAGGTCTACTTGATGTGATTTAATTTATTTTTTATTCATATTTTTTTTTAAATTAATTTTCGAATTACACCAGTTCCTTTACTTGATAAGTGTAAGTAAATTTGGAATCATTATATGCAATTTACGAAAATTATAGGATTTTCCAATTTAGCATTATAGATCAAATTTTACGATGATTGCAACACTTTTCTTTTATCTCGTGTACGTGGAAGTTAAAACAAAATCACTTAACTGTAAAGTTAACGACAGTGATTTTTAAGATAAAATACCGTTCTCCCAATCAATAAAGCTCAAGTGTAGTTCTAAACTGATTGCTTCGAATACGTGTAGTTTCCCTGATTTCCAATTATTTTTTAACACACTTAGATATTTTTTAAAAAGAGGTATTAAAAGATATTAAACTGCCTGTATCTTACAGATCCGTTCGTATTACGAAAAAAAAAATTAATGTGCTTGAATACTATTGAATATCTAAAACACATTTCATTTGTTAGACATTTTCTGGCAGAAAATAAGAGAGAAAGAGATAAAAAGAAAGGGAAAAAAAGCAGATCTGCCATGGACAAACTCTTCTACCAGTTTTGTTTTTGTGTAAGGGAAAATTCGTCCTGTACTCTCTGTACAAGACAGAACTAATATTTATTGTACGAGACTACGACCAGGTTTATTCGTTTTATTATAACAAATTTCTTGATAGGGAGGAGAAGGAAAAGAACATATGGATTACAAATAAAACTGACATTCAATTTTGTTTTCTTTTTGACATGTCTTAATATTGATACTTTGCTATTTTTTATTTCCGAGTGAGTTATGTAACCTTTTCTAACAAATTGAGACAGTTTGAATCTTTTTGAATTGAAAAATGTTGTGGTAAACACTGATGGCTTGTTTTGTAGCAAATATCGTTTAACTGTACTATATAACTAAATTTCTATAACTTTATAATCTGCAATTTTGAAATCCTTCTTTTAAATTGAATACTATCAGTGTATTTGAATATACAAATAATGCATAGATAGACTATATTTGTATTTGTATATGAATATACGAAGGTTGGGGCTAAAGTCTTTGCAACTATTTTTTTTTCTTGTAGATTTGTGAATGGATCAAAAATGTATATGTATTCAATCCTTGAACTTCTTTCTGTAGGTCCTTGAGCTGTTTTATTTATATAGATAAATAAAATAAACAACAAATATTATCATGGTGTTTAATTTTAAACGATTTAGAAATGTTCAGAGATTTGGAAAATCTAAAAATAAAAAAATAAAATTTTTGAGCTTTTAAATATGAGTGTCCATTTATTGGTTATACTACAAAAATTGCAATTTCTTTTTAGAAACAAACGAACTGTATTAATTTAAGTTTAGTGTAAGCCTAATTATCGCAATTTGATAATAAAAATTTATAAATGATTTCTGAAATTATTAGGTCTACCTAATTTGATTTGCTTATTTTTTATTCATATATTTTCTTTAAATTAATTTTCGAATTACACCAGTTCCTTTACATCATAAGTGGAAGTGAGTTAAATGATTTAGAAATGTTCAGAGATTTTGAAAATCTAAAAATTAAAAAATAAAATTTTTAAAGTTTTAAATATGAGTGTTCGTTTATTGGTTATGTGACAAATATTGCAATTCATTTTTAGGAAACAAATGAACTGCATTAATTTAAGATTAGTGCAAGCCTAATTATCTGTGTTTGATAATAAAAAATTATGAATGATTTCATAAATTATTAGGTCTACTTAATTTGATTCACTTTATTTTTTACTCATACTTCTTTTTCGGATTAATTTTTGAATTACACAAATTCCTTTCCTTTATTAGTGCAAGTAAATTTAAAATAATTCTATATAATTTACGAAAATTATAAAATTTTTCATTTTACCGTTATAGTTTAAATTTTACGATGATTGCAACACTTTTCTTTTACCTCGTGTACGTGGAAGTTAAAACAAAATCACTTAACTGCTAAGTTAACGACAGTGATTTATACGATAAAACACCGTTCTCCCAATCAATAAAGCTCAAGTGTAGTTCTCAACTGATTGCTACGAATACGTGTAGTTTTCTTGATTTCCAATTATTTTTTGAGAAACATATATTTTTTAAAAAGTAGTATTAAAAGATATTAAACTGCCTGTATCTTACAGATCCGTTCGTATTGCGAAAAAAAAATCTAATGTGCTTCAATGCTATTGAACATCTAAAACACATTTCATTTGTTAGATATTTTGTGGAAGAAAATAAGAGAGAAAGAGATAAAAAGTAAGGAAGAAAAAACAGATCTGCCATGGAAAAACTCTTTTCCCAGTTTTATTTCTGTGTAAGAGAAAATTCGTCCTGTACTCTCTGCACAAGACAAAACTAATATTTATTGTACGAGACTACGGCCGGGTTTATTCGTTTTGTTATAACACATTTCTTGATAGGGAGGAGAAGGAAAAGAACATATGGATTACAAATAAAACTGACATTCAATTTTGTTTTCTTTTTGACATGTCTTAATATTGATACTTTGCTATTTTTATATCCAAGTAAGTTATGTAACTTTTTCTAACAAATTGAGACAGTTTAAATCTTTTTCATTTGAAAAATGTTGTGGTAAACATTGATGGCTTGTTTTGTAGCAAATATCGTTTAACAGTAATATACAACTAAATTTCTATAACTTTATAGTCTGCAATTTTTAAATCATTCTTTTGTTGTTGTTTCTCAGGCTACCTTGGCCAAACGATGGCCGAATGGTTATGGTGCTGACCTTCGGAACCGGAGTTCGTGGGTTCGAATCCCACTGCGTCATAAATGTTCTTAACCGTATGGATTCGGCTTTAAGCTGTAGGTCCTGGTCTCATTAGCTCTCGAATAAAATTCAAGTGTAGTTCTAAACTGATTACTTCCAATATTATATATGTTCGAATTTAAATTTTCCATTATAGTTCAAATTTTACAATGATTGCAACACATTTCGTTTACTTCGTTTACGGGGAAGTTAGAAAAAAAATGACTTAGCTTTTTAGTTAACTACAGTGATTTTTAAGATAAAATACCGTTCTCCCCATCAATGTAGCTCAAGTGTAGTTCTAAACTGACTACTTCCAATATTCTGTAATTTTCAATTTAGATTTTTCAGTTTTCTATTATAGTCCAAATTCTACGATGATTGCAACACTTTTCTTTTACCTCGTGTACTGGGAAGTTAGAAGAAAATCACTTAATTGTTAAGTTGACGACAGTGATTTATACGATAAATTACCGTTCTCCTAATCAACACAGCTCAAGTGTAGTTCTAATCTGATTACTTCCAACATTCTCTAATTTCTAATTTAAATTTTCCATTTTTCCAGTATAGTTCAAATTCTACGAGGATTGTAACACTTTTCTTTTACCTCGTGTACGGGGAAGTCAAAAGAAAATCACTTAACTGTTAAGTTAACGACAGTGATTTATACGATAAAATACCGTTCTCGCAATCAACATAGCTCAAGTGTGGTTTTAAACTGATTAATTCCAATATTCTGTAATTTCCAATTTAAATTTTGCAATTTTGCATTGTAGTTAATATGATACGATAATTCCAACAATTTTCTTAATTTAAGATTAATTAAAACCTAATTATCGGAATTTGATAAAAAAATTATAAATGATTTCGGAAATTATTAGGTCTACTTAATTTGATGTGCTTTATTTTTTATTCATAAATTTTCTTTGAATTAATTTTTGAATTACATCAGTTCCTTTATTTTATAAGTGTAAGTAAATTTGGAATAATTATTTGCAATTTACAAAAATTATAAAACTTTCCAATTTTTCAATGTAGTTCAAATTTTCCGATGATTGCAACGCTTTTCTTTTACTTCGCGTATGGGGAAGTTAAAAGAAAATCACTTAACGTTTTAGTTAATGACAGTGATTTTTATAAAATTCCGTTTTTCCAATTAAAATATGTCATGTGTTGTTCTAAACTTATTACTTCTAATATTCTGTAATTTTAAAAAATGTTTTTAATGCACTTGTATATTTTTTATAAAGTATTAAAAATATTAAACTACCCATACCTTGTAGACATGTTTACATTACTAAAAATAATTAATGTTTTCGAATGCCATTGAACATCTAAAACACATTTCATTTGTTAGATATTTTCTGGTAGGAAATAAGAGAGAAAGAGATAAAAAGAAAAAGGAAAAAAGCAGTTCTGCCATGGAAAAATTCTTCTCCCAGTTTTATTTCTCTTTGAAAGAAAACTCGTCCTGTACTCTCTGCACAAGACAGAACTAATATTTATTGTACGAGACTAAGACCGGGTTTGTTCGTTCTTTTATACCAAATTTCTTGAGAAGGAGGGAGAGGAAAAAGAACATATGGATTACAAATAAAACTGGAGTTACATTTTTTTGACAAGATGTCTTAATATTGTTACACTGTAATTTTGTATTTCCGTGTACGTTAAGTAACCTTTTCTATCGATTTAAAGCAGCTTAAATCTTTTTTGTATCAGTGAGATACATTAAAGTGAAAACGAAATGAGTGTTATGTATTAAATATCGTTAGATAGTATTATACAATTAGACATATATCACTTTAGTTCTGCAATTCAAAAACTTGGCACAGATTAAAAACTTAAAAAAAAGTGTTTAAAATTGAATGTTATCAATATATTGGAATATTTAAACAAAAATAATGCAGACTAATAGTGTTTATATATTGATAAATGCATTTGTAAATGTATGTATGTGTGTATAGTTATACACTCAAGCGCCAAAACATTATTACCACCCCTACATTTTGCAATGAACTGCCTGGATGAAGTGGAAGGCACGTGATCAGGTTGAAGTGGTATTTAACTGCTGCTGGAGAGTCTGAAGAATCATTCTTTCACTTACTTCTGTGTGTAATAAGAAAGGCTGCGGATCTAAGCGATTTTGATAGAGGGCAGATTGTAATGGCTCGAAGGCTCGGAACAAGTATTTCCGAAACTGCACGACTCGTGGGTTGTTCGCGATCTACAGTTGTTAGTACTTATGCAAAGTGGATGAATGACGGTGAAACCAGCAGTAGACGACATGGTGTTGGACGTCCACACGCTATCAAAGAAAAAGGTCGTCGGAGACTGTCTCGCATGGTGAAGCAAAACCGGAGCCAGACAGTGGCTCAGCTGACAACCCAATACAATGCAGGGCCAAGTAGAATAGTATCAGAGCACACTGTTCAGCGGACACTGTTGGATATGGGACTACGCAGCAAACATCCCACTCGTAAAACTTTGTTGACCAAGCGCCATCGCCAACTGCGCCTACACTGGGCCCGGGAACATCGCGACTGGTCCATGGATCAGTGGGAGAGAGTTGCCTGGTCAGATGAATCACGGTTTGTCATTCATCACGCCGATGGCCGTGTCAGGATACGCCATCTTCCAGGCGAACAGTTGCTCCCTCAATGTACAGTAGGTCATACACAGGCCAGTGGTGGTGGTATTATGCTTTGGGGGACGTTCTCTTGGGCGTCTCTGGGACCCGTGGTTGTGGTAGAGCAGACCATGAATGCTACAGGGTATCTGAACATCATTGCAGACCAGTTGCACCCTTACATGGCCTCTGTTTTTCCAGCTGGAAATGGAATGTTCCAACAGGACAACGCCCCGTGTCACAAGGCTAAAATTGTGTTGGAGTGGTTCCAGGAACATGATGCTGAATTCCAGTTAATGTCCTGGTCGCCTAACTCACCAGATCTCAATCCGATAGAACACATTTGGGATGTCATGGGACGGCAGCTCAGAGTTCAAAGACCACCAATTCGCAATATCTCGGATTTGCGTAACCGTTGCTTAAACATCTGGTACAATCTGTCTCCGGCCATCTACCAAGGACTTGTGGCATCCATGCCAAGGCGGATTGAAGCTGTGTTGCGAGCCAAAGGTGGGTCAACTCGTTATTGACAGGTGGTCATAATGTTTTGGCTCTTGAGTGTATGATGCTTTTATATATATATATATATATATATATATATATATATATATATATATATATATATATATGCATAATTCATACACATTTACTGCCTCTGTCTGTTACCACCACACATAATGGAAAATTGTATCCGCTTTGGCTGTGATGCAATCGACTGGTTGAAAAAGAATACATCGAAATTTAAGAATAATAACTTAAATTAATTTTAAAATCTAGTCTTAAAAAAAACTTAAAAAAGGTCTTAAACATTGTAACTAAGTGAGTGGATTCGAATTCCGCCGTAACATGGATATTTGTAGGATGATAGCCTTTAAGCAGTAGGTATCGGCAGCATTATACCTCGGTTTGCAAAAAAAGAGACAGCACCACAAAACCAAACGAAAAATATGCATATATGTAATTATAAATAGATATGTAAATATCTTTTCATTTCGCTATAGTGCCATTTTTTTGCCGTAATCCGTCTTAAAATGTTAAAAATTTCAATCTCTTTCTATGCAACACTAACGTCTTGATTTATTCCTAAAGTGCTTACATCGGAAAATCTACTCCCCTAAAAATAAGTAAGACATAGATATCCTCTGATGTTTATCTATAGTCTTCGGAGAAATCGCTCAGCCAATAAAAGCAGTTGCTTTTATCTGTTAATAAAAAAAAGAAAGAAAAAAGGCAGACCTCCGGCAAAAATGGATGTTTTCCTAGCAATTTTTATTTCCCTAATTGCACCTTTGTGTTTTGGACTTGTAGATTACTACTGAATGCTAACATAAAGAAATTAATCTTTAACACTCTATCTTACTTAAGCATGCGGTTCCACAACTTTTGGTTTTATTTTATTTTACTTTTACTTTTTCCCAGCACGTGTTAATGGCACCCACTACGGATTTTCTCTCTGTAATTGTTTATACAACGTATTTAACTTTTATTTAATTGTAAAATAATTAACTTTCCAATGTTTTTGATATTAAGGACTCTCTAAGGTATCTGTTAAATACTTAAGTATTAATTGCATATTAGTCTAATTCAGTGTTCTATACTTGCGTACCGCAGAAGTCTAGTGTGTCTTAAGACATGTTTAAGTATGCCTCGAGGATTTTTGTCATATTATTAAAGTTATTTATTATTTTACAGTTAGTATGAAGTTTTCCTCACAAGTTTTGATTGTTTTTCATTACAACTATTTATTTTTATTTTTCCCTGCACGTTTAAGTACACTTACAAGCGATTTCTTTTGTTTACACAACGGTTTTCTTTTTATTTGCATTTAAAATACTTAGCACTGCTATGTCCTGCTATGTTTTTACATAAAAGATCACTCAAGATCTGTGCGAAATACTTTAGTATAATTCACACATTCGTCTAAATCAGTAATATTCAACGCTAGAATGCCATGAGAGATTTTCAAAAGTACCTCACGGACTTTTGGTAAATTATTAAAAGTGCCGCACTGATTTTTGGTAAATTATTAAAGCTATTTAGTATATAAATAGTATTATTATATTATACATAATTATGTATTATTATGCTATTATTAATATATTATTAGTATTATTAGTATATTATTATATATTAGTGTATTATTAGTATGGGACTTTCTGAACAAGTTTGGATTTTAATTTTAATGTTCAGCTATTTCTTTTTATTTTTTCCATCACCTTTTTAATATGCCCACTATAGATTTTCTCTCTGTAATTGTTTATACAATGTATTTAACTTTTATTTAATTTTAAAATAATTAACATTACAATGTTTTTGATATTAAATACTTTGTAAGGTATCTGTTAAATACTTTAGTATTAATTGCATATTAGTCTAACTCGGTGCTCTATACTTGTGTACTGCAGTACACTAGTGTGTCTTAAGACATGTTCAAGTATGCCGCAAGGATTTTTGTCATATTATTCAAGTCACTAGAATAGCCGGTCACATGACGGGATTAGTAAAATTTTTGGACTTGTAGATTACTACTGGATGCTGACATAAAGAAATTAATCTTTAACACTCTATCTTACTTAAGCATGCGGTTCCACAACTTTTGGTTTTATTTTATTTTACTTTTACTTTTTCCCAGCACGTGTTAATGACAGCCACTATGGAGTTTCTCTCCGTAATTATTTATACAACGTGCTTAACTTTTATTTAATTTTAAAATAATTAGCATTCCAATGTTTGGATATTAAGGACTCTCTAAGGTATCTGTTAAATACTTAAGTATTAATTGCATATTAGTCTAATTCAGTGTTCTATACTTGCGTACCGCAGAAGTCTAGTGTGTCTTAAGACAGGTTGAAGTATGCCTTGAAGATTTTTGTCATATTATTAAAGTCATTAAGTATCGCACCGTTAGTATAAAGTTTTCCTCACAAGTTTTGATTTTTTCATTACAACTATTTATTTTTATTTTTCTCTACACGTTTAAGGACACTTACAAGCGATCTCTTTTGTATATACAACGGTTTTTCTTTTATGTGTATTTAAAATACTTAGCACTGCTATGTCCAGCTATATTTTTACATAAAAGACAACTCAAGATCTGTGCGAAATACTTTAGCATTAATCACACATTAGTCTGAAACAGAAATTTTCAAAGCTAGAATGCCATGAGAGATTTTCAAAAGTTCCTCACGGACTTTTGGTAAATTATTAAAAGTGCCGCACTGATTTTTGGTAAATTATTAAAGCTATTTAGTATATAAATAGTATTATTATATTATACATAATTATGTATTATTATGCTATTATTAATATATTATTAGTATTATTAGTATATTATTATATATTAGTGTATTATTAGTATATTTTCTTAACAAGTTTGGATTTTAATTTTAATGTTCAGCTATTTCTTTTTATTTTTTCCATCACCTTTTTAATATGCACACTATAGATTTTCTCTCTGTAATTGTTTATACAACGTATTTAGCTTTTATTTAATTTAAAAATAATTAATATTCTAATGTTTTTGATATTAAAGACTTTCTAAGGTATCTGTTAAATACTTTAGTATTAATTGCATATTAGTCTAATTCAGTGTTCTATACTTGCGTACCGCAGAAGTCTAGTGTGTCTTAAGACATGTTTAAGTATGCCTCGAAGATTTTTGTCATATTATTAAGGTCATTTAGTATTGTACCGTTACTATGAAGTTTTCCTCACAAGTTTTGATTTTTTTCATTACAACTATTTATTTTTATTTTTCCCTGCACGTTTAAGTACATTTACTAGCGATCTCTTTTGTTTATATTACGATTTTTCTTTTATATGCATTTAAAATACTTAGCACTGCTATGGCCAGCTATATTTTTATATAAAAGACAACTCAAGATCTGTGCGAAATACTTTAGTATTAATAACACATTCGTCTGAATCAGAAATACTCAACGCTAGAATGCCATGAGAGATTTTCAAAAGTGCCTCACGGACTTTTGGTAAATTATTAGAGCCATTTAGTATTTATTAGTATATTATCAGTATTATTATTTTATACATTATTATGTATCATTATGTTAGTATTAGTATATTATTAGTATTATTAGTATATTATAATATATTAGTGTATTATTAGTATGAGATTTTCTTAACAAGTTTGGATTTAAATTTTAAGGTTCAGCTATTTCTTTTTATTTTTTCACCACCTTTTTAATATGCCGACTATGGATTTTCTCTCTGTAATTGTTTATACAACGTATTTAACTTTTATTTAATTTAAAAATAATTAATATTCTAATGTTTTTGATATTAAAGACTTTCTAAGGTATCTGTTAAATACTTTAGTATTAATTGCATATTAGTCTAACTCGGTGCTCTATACTTGTGTGCCACAATACACTAGTGTGCCTTAAGACATGTTCAAGTATGCCGAAAGGATTTTTGTCATATTATTCAAGTCACTAGCATATAGCCCGTCATATGACGGGATTAGTAAAATTTTTGGACTTGTGTTTTGGACTTGCAGATTACTACTGAATGCTAACATAAAGAAATTAATCTTTAACACTCTATCTTACTTTAGCATGAGATTCCACAGTTTTTGGTTTTATTTTATTTTACTTTTACTTTTTCCCAGCACGTGTTAATGACAGCCACTACGGATTTTCTCTCCGTAATTGTTTATACAACGTATTTAACTTTTATTTAACTTTAAAATAATCAACAGTCCAATGTTTTTGATGTTAAAGTCTCCCTAAGGTATTTGTTAAATACTTTAGTATTAATTGCATATTAGTCTAACTCGATGCTCTATACTTGTGTACTGCAGTACACTAGTGTGTAATAAGACAAGTTCAAGTATCCTGCGAGAATTTTTCTCCTAGAATTAAAGTCATTTTACCGTTAGTATAAAGTTTTCCTAACAAGTTTTCATTTTTTTTTTCATTACAAAAATTTATTTTTATTTTTCTAACTTTAGTATTAATCACACATTAGTCTGAATCAGTAATATTCAATGCTAGAATGCCATGAGAGATTTTGAAAATTTCGCACGGACTTTTGGTAAATTATTAAAGTAACTTAGTATATATTAGTATATTATTAGTATTATTATATTATACATTATTATGTATTATTATATTAGTATTAGTATATTATTAGTATTATTATATTATACATTATTATATATTATTATATTAGTATTATTATATTATACATTATTATATATTATTATATTAATATTAGTATATTATTAGTATTATTAGTATATTATTAGTGTACTATTAGTATGAGATTTTCTTAACAAGTTTGGATTTTAATTTTAATTTTCAGCTATTACTTTTTATTTTTCCATCACCTTTTTAATATATCCACTATGGATTTTCTCCTTGTAACTGTTTATCAAACGGATTTAACTTTTATTTAATTGTAAAATAATTAACTTTCCAATGTTTTTTATATTAATGGCTCTCTAACGTATCTGTTACATACTTTAGTATTACTTGCATATTAGTCTAACTCGGTGCTCTATGTTTGCGTACCGTAGTACACTAGTGTGCCATAAGACCTGTTCAAGTATCCCGCAAAAAGTTTTGTCATATTATTAAAGTCATTTAGTACTGTACCGTTAGTATGAAGTTTTCCTCACAAGTTTTGATTTTTTTTTCATTACAACTATTTATTTTTATTTTTTCCTCACGTTTAAGTACACTTACCAGCAATCTCTCCTGTTTATACAATGATCGTGTATGTAAAATTTAAAATACTTAGTTTTGTATGTGTTTAAACAACAATTTGTTCTTTATTTGAAATTAAAATAATTAGAATTCCAATGTTTTCGTTATTAACACTAGATTGCCCGAGATTTCTTGTATACCTATATTGCCCAAAAACAGTCAAAATGACTGCATTGTGAAAAAATAACAAATATGTAAAGAAATTTGTTTAAAATTAATTTTTAATATTATATAATAAAGGAGGGCGGAAGTAACTACAATTATTCATAAACCCATTTATATGTTATAGAAAAAGTCATCAAATTCTAAGAAATTGTGTCATTATATTTCATAATTGTTTTTCTAATTGAAATTAAAAAACAGTCAAAATGACTGCCTTAGGCAATCTAGTTTTAAATATCATTTAAGATCTGAGCAAGGTAACTTTTGACTCAGCATTAAAAATATTTCTTCGTTATTAAAATTAACTAACCCAACTCTGAGACAAAACATGCAAGAATATCAGAACAAAATTTTAGATTTAAATCTTGAATAACAGTTAAGTTATATTAATTCCAAGTAGGCAGTTCACAGAAAAAAATAATTCGTGGTAAACATAATTTAACTTCTAGTAGAGGGTATTGCTTTAACTGTCTTACACAGGAAGATAAATACCTGCTTACGTAAGCAACGTTGAACCATGCTGTTTTTACAATTTCATTTTAAAATACCTGCAATATTATTTAAGCTGAAAAAAAGTAAAATTGTGATTATTCCGAGAATCTTTTGTCCCAGAACTCCTTTAAAAGAGTAAAATTTCAAAACCGAAATAAAAAAATAAACCTATTCCCCAGTTTGAACAAGAAAGAAAGTGGAATATTGCAGCCAATTCTGGGGAAATAAATGGAATTTAAAAAAGGATACGGGGTACTGCTAGGAGATATTTTTAGAGATAAACTTAACTGCAATCTGTAGAGTGAAACTCGATATTCTGTCTAGAATAATGTTGAAAATGTCAGAAATAATATTCGACATTCGTGTAGATTCTGTCATAAAGAGGTCATTTATAAGGTGATTTTTTAAGTAATAATTTTGAATAATATACTTTTAAATTATACACCCAATTCACAGAAATTGAATTATTGAGCACTAATACAAAAATTAGTGAAAAATCTGCAAACTAACGAAGATAACTTATTCTATGCGACCTATTTTTAATCAAGTGTTGTATTTAGTAGTAATACAAAAATTAGTGAAAAATCTGCAAACTAACGAAGATGTTTTATTCTATACGCCCTATATATATCAAGTGTTGTATTTAATACTAATAAAAAAGTAGTGAAAAATGTACAAACTAACGAAGAGGGTTTGTTCTATACGACCTATATATAATCAGGTATTGTATTTAGTACTAATACAAAAATTAGTGAAAAACATTTGCAAACTAACGAAGATGATTTATTCTATACGACCATAATCAAGTGTTGTATTTATACTAATACAAAAATTAGTAAAAAATCTGCAAACTAACAAAGATTTTTATTCTATACGACCTATGTATAATCACGTGTTGTATTTAGTACTAATACAAAATTAGTGAAAAATCTGCAAATTAAGATTTTTTATTCTATACGACCTATGAATAATCAAGTGTTGTATTTCGTAATAATACAAAAATTAGTAAAAATCTGCAAACTAACGAAGATGATTTATTCTATACGACCTATAGATATCAAATGTTGTATTTAGTGCTAATACAAAAATTAGTGAAAATTTTGCAAACTAACGAAGATGATTTATTCTATACGACCTAATCAAGTGTCGTATTTAGTACTAATACAAAAATTAGTAAAAATCTGCAAACTAACGAAGATGACTTATTCTATATGACCTATATGCAATCAAGTGCTGTATTTCAAACTATACAAAATTAGTGAAAAATCTGCAACTAATGAAGATGATTTTATCTATTATATATCAAGTGTTGTATTTAGTACTAATATAAAAATTAGTGAAAAATCTGGAAACTAACGAAGATGTTTTATTCTAGACCTATATATATTTAAGTGTTGTATTTAGTACTAATACAAAAATTAGTGAAAAATCTGCAAACTAACGAAGAGGGTTTGTTCTATACGACCTATATATAATCAAGTATTGTATTTAGTACTAATACAAAAATTAGTGAAAAACATTTGCAAACTAACGAAGATGATTTATTCTATACGACCATAATCAAGTGTTGTATTTATACTAATACAAAAATTAGTAAAAAATCTGCAAACTAACAAAGATTTTTATTCTATATGACCTATATATAATCAAATGTTGTATTTAGTACTAATACAAAATTAGTGAAAAATCTGCAAATTAAGATCTCTTATTCTATACGACCCATCAATAATCAAGTGTTGTATTTAGTACTAATACAAAAATTAGTAAAAATCTGCAAACTAACGAAGATGATTTATTCTATACGACCTGTATATAATCAAGTGTTGTATTTAGTTCTCATACAAAAATTATGTGATTTTGCATAACGAAGATATTTATTCTATATAATCAAGTGTCGTATTTAGTACTAATACAAAAAATTAGTAAAAATCTGCAAACTAACGAAGATGGTTTATTCTATACGACCTATGAATAACCAAGTGTTGTATTTTGTATTAATACAAAAATTAGTGAAACATCTGCAAACTAAGGAAGATGATTTATTCTATACGACCTTAATCAAGTGTTGTATTTATACTACTACAAAAATTAGTAAAAAATCTGCAAACTAACGAAGAGGATTTATTAAACTATTATATATTTAAGTGTGCATTTTAGTACTAATACAAAAATTAGTGAAAAATCTGCAAACTAACGAACATGATTTATTCTATACGACCTATGTATAATCACGTGTTGTATTTAGTACTAATACAAAATTAGTGAAAAATCTGCAAACTAATGATGTTTATTCTATATGTTATAATCAATGTTGTATATAGTTTAATATAAAAATCAATGAAAATTCTGCATTAGGAAGATGATTTATTCTATAGACCTATATTAATCAAGTGCTGTATTTAGTATAATACAAAAATAGTGAAAAATCTGCAAGCTGACGAAGAGGGTTTATTCTATTCGGCCTATATATAATCAAGTGTTGTATTTAGTACTAATAAAAAAGTAGTGAAAAATGTACAAACTAACGAGATTTTTTATATAAGACCTATATTCAAGTATTGTATTTTAGTACTAATACAAAAAAATAGTGAAAAATCTGCAAGCTGACGAAGTTTTAATATTCGTAATCAAGTGTTGTATTTCGTAATAATACAAAAATTAGTGAAAAATCTACAAACTAACGAAGAGGGTTTGTTCTATAAGACCTATATATAATCAAGTATTGTATTTAGTACTAATACAAAAATTAGTGAAAAATCTGAAAACTAACGAAGATGATTTATTATACACGACCTTAATCAAGTTTTGTATTTATACTAAAACAAAAATTAGTAAAAAATCTGCAAACAAACGAAGATGTTTTATTCTATATGACCTATATATAATCAAGTGTTGTATTTAGTACTAATACAAAAATTATTGAAAAATCTGCAAACTAACGAAGAGGATTTATTCTATACGACCTATATATATCAAGTGTATTTAGTACTAATACAAAAAGTAAAAGTAATTGAAAAATCTGCAAACTAATGAAGATGACTTATTCTATACGACCAATAATCAAGTGTTGTATTTAGTACTAATACAAAAATTAGTAAAAATCTGCAAACTAACGAAGATGATTTATTCTATACGACCTATAGATATCAAATGTTGTATTTAGTGCTAATACAAAAATTAGTGAAAATTTTGCAAACTAACGAAGATGATTTATTCTATACGACCTAATCAAGTGTCGTATTTAGTACTAATACAAAAATTAGTAAAAATCTGCAAACTAACGAAGATGACTTATTCTATATGACCTATATGCAATCAAGTGCTGTATTTCAAACTAATACAAAAATTTGTGAAAAATCTGCAAACTAATGAAGATGATTTATTCTATACGACCTATATATAATCAAGTGTTGTATTTAGTACTAATATAAAAATTAGTGAAAAATCTGGAAATTAACGAAGATGTTTTATTCTAGACCTATATATATTTAAGTGTTGTATTTAGTACTAATACAAAAATTAGTAAAAATCTGCAAACTAACGAAGAGGATTTATTCTACACGACCTATATATAATCAAGTGTTGTATTTAGTACTAATACAAAAATTAGTGAAAATCTGCAAACTAACAAAGATGTTTTATTCTATACGTCCTATATATAATCAAGTGTTGCATTTAGTACTAATACAAAAATTAGTGAAAAATCTGCAAACTAACGAAGATGATTTATTCTATACGACCTATATATAATCAAGTGTTGTATTTAGTACTAATACAAAAATTAGGGAAAAATCTGCAAACTAATGATGTTTTATTCTATACGACCTGTATATAATCAAATGTTGTATATAGTACTAATATAAAAATCAATGAAAAATCTGCAAAATTAAGGAAGATGATTTATTCTATAGGACCTATAAATAATCAAGTGCTGTATTTAGTACTAATACAAAAAATAGTGAAAAATCTGCAAGCTGACGAAGAGGGTTTATTCTATACGACCTATGAATAACCAAGTGTTGTATTTTGTATTAATACAAAAATTAGTGAAACATCTGCAAACTAAGGAAGATGATTTATTCTATACGACCTTAATCAAGTGTTGTATTTAGTACTAATACAAAAAATAGTGAAAAATCTGCAAGCTGACGAAGAGGGTTTATTCTATTCGGCCTATATATAATCAAGTGTTGTATTTAGTACTAATAAAAAAGTAGTGAAAAATGTACAAACTAACGAAGAGGGTTTGTTCTATAAGACCTATATATAATCAAGTATTGTATTTAGTACTAATACAAAAATTAGTGAAAAATCTGAAAACTAACGAAGATGATTTATTATACACGACCTTAATCAAGTTTTGTATTTATACTAAAACAAAAATTAGTAAAAAATCTGCAAACAAACGAAGATGTTTTATTCTATATGACCTATATATAATCAAGTGTTGTATTTAGTACTAATACAAAAATTATTGAAAAATCTGCAAACTAACGAAGAGGATTTATTCTATACGACCTATATATATCAAGTGTATTTAGTACTAATACAAAAAGTAAAAGTAATTGAAAAATCTGCAAACTAATGAAGATGACTTATTCTATACGACCTATATATAATCAAGTGTTGTATTTAGTACTAATACAAAAATTAGTGAAAATCTGCAAACTAACGAAGATGATGTATTCTATACGACCTATATGTAATCAAGTGATGTATTTAGTACCAATACAGAAATTAGTGAAAAATATGAAAGGTAATGAAGATGTTTTATTTTATACGACCTATATATAGCCAAGTGTTGTATTTAGTACTAATACAAAAATTATTTAAAAATCTGCAAACTAACGAAGAGGATTTATTCTATACGACCTATATATATCAAGTGTTGTATTTAGTACTAATACAAAAATTAGTGAAAAATCTGCAAAATAATCATTTATTATTAAAACTAACGATGATGATTTATTCAGTAAGACCTGTATATAATAAAGTGTTGTATTTAGTAGTAATACAAAAATTAATGAAAAATCTGCAAACTAACGAAAATAATTTATTCTATACCATCTATATATAATCAAGTGTTGTATTCAGTACTATTGCAAAAACTAGTTAAAAACATTTGCAAACTAACGAAGATGATTTTTTCTATACAACCTATATGTAATCAAGTGTTGTATTTAGTATCAATACAAAAATTGGTGAAAAATTTGCAAACTAATCATTTATTATTAAAACTAACGAAGATGATTTATTCAGTACGACCTATATATAATAAAGTGTTGTATTTAATAATAAATTTAAGATGGGCGTACTGAACTGTACACAATTTATACTTCAAGCAACTTTGAAGGGAATATTTTTTCTCTTGTTTTATCTTATGATATCTTTTTTTAATTAATATCGTAAATATATGGGATTTTTAGTATTTAATCTTAATATTTTAAATTAGTTTTACTGTATTTAGTTCTTTCCTAAATTAAAAACTTTTTATATACATTTAAAAACGAGAGCTTGTTTAAACACTAGAACCACCTGATGGGTCATTTTGATACTGAATTTTTAACAGGAAATTATAACACAAAATAATTTATACTCTGTTTTTAAATAAAGTATAAATAAAGGTACATATACGAAAAATTTGCAAAATTAAAATTCTTTTATTAATTTCAAAATGGTTAGCTTCCTTGCTTATTCAGTTAAAAACTGCTAATGTGGTGTATCAGTTATGCACCATAACTATCTCGTGAAAGGTAAATAAGAAGAGTAGTGGAAGCGGAGAGCATAACTGCATAATTCTTTAAAACTTTCGTTTTACTGATATTCAAATAAATTTATTTTGTGAGAATTGTTTTGTTTTTGCTATAGCGTTAACTTAAAAAAATGATCGTATAATGCAATAAAAATATAATGCAAAAATTATTCATATTTGGTTCAATCACAAAGATTGGATAAGACTCCAATATGTATCGAAAAGGAAAATGAAATTAGTAACTAATTTCTAGACTTCTTAAACTTCTAAAAGTTTATGATTAGTTTACCTTGAAAAAAAATCTTTGTTGGAAGAAGTATGATGTCATTAAATAAGCATAGATTTTCGTGGGATAGCGTATTTTCACACGACTGCAAAACGAAACGAAAGAATTGCCCGTATTTTCATCTAGTGTGATAAGGCCTTAAGGATCCTACTCATGTCACCAATGTAGACGGACGGTCTCCCTCGTGAAACTTTTAGATAGCCGTTCTTACGCTGTTTGTTTCTTTATGATTGTTTTAGACTCAAAAGTGAGGCACTGAGAGAACTGTCCAGCAGTCACATTCCTAGGACGCTTTGCATTTAAAGCCTCCGAAATTTTAATGATCTTTAGCTGACCTTGTACTGTCCTCAAAATGATATTACCCATTGTCTGAAGCTGTTGCTTGATCTGGAGACCACTATACGCAACATTTATTGCCAAAGAGCTTCTTTCACCTATGACTGTTCACCTTCTAGATCCTATTCACGTCTCCAATGTAGACAGTCTCCCTCATGAAATTCGCAGCTGGCCTTTCACACACTGTTTGTCTCTTTATGATTGTTTCAGACGCCAAAGTGAGGTCTTGAGAGAACTGACCAGCGCTCTCATCTCTAGGATGCTTTGCATTTAAAGCCTCCAAAAATTTTAATGACACTTAGCTGGCCTTGTCCTGTCCTCCCAATGATATTACCCATTGTCTAAAACAGTTACCTTAATCTGGAGAGCACTATACGCAACATTTATAGCCAAAGAGCTACTTTCACATATGCTGTCCGTCTTCTAGATTCTACTCACGTCTCCTATATTTAGACGATCTCCCTAATAATACTATCAGCTTGTCGTTCATACACTGTTTGTCTCTTTATGATTGTTTCAGACGCAAAATTGAGGTCTTGAGAGAACTCACCTGCGCTCCCATCTCTAGGATGCCTTGCATTTAAAGCCCGTCCTCCCAATGATATTACTCTTTGTCTCAAACTGTTTCCTTAATCTGGAGACTATTAAAGCAACAATTATAGAAAACGAGATGCTTTCACTTGTGACTGTCCATCTTCTAGCCTACTATTGGCTATTTATTGCAATTGATAGTTTTAAAGATTTCGTGTAGCCATTGTAATTGCAATCTGTGCTGATAGTGTTGTTTTATTAAAGATGATCTTCACACAAATTGGCTTGAAATTATGAAAGCTACCAATTTTCAAATTTAAAGTACACTTACATTTTTTAAAAGCCCTTCTTAACTATTAGACAGACATTAGAAGTATCTATTGCAGTTCAAGACCGTGAAGGCCTTCAAGGCGATGAATCGACTGGATTACCTGTGTCGAGCCCTCTATTCCAGAGGTTTCTAACAGTAAGCATATAAATGACAACGAGCAAAAAATAAAACAGCTAAAAGATGAAAGAAGGGCATAGGAAGATGGATTCGTGAATTCATAACACAAACAACTAGAGACTAGAAATCTTAGATATGGGAAACACAAATATTTTTGCGACTAGGGACATCCACACTCTGCTCTTAGGATGTGCCAGAAGCAACTAACAACGGGGTCAAGGCCTTCAAGGAAGGTGGATCATCTGGATTACCCGAGCTGAGAACTCTTATCCAGAGATTTCTGAGAGTAAGCATAAAAATGACGATGGACAGAAGATAAAACAGCTAAAAGACGAAAGAAGGGGATAGGGAGATGGATTCGTGAGTTCATAACACAAACAACTAGAGACTAGAAATCTTAGATATGAAAAACACAAATACTTTTGTGGCCAGAGACATCCGTACTCTGCAACGACAGGCGATGGAATGAGACGTTTTGTCATTTCTAGGTGAACCAAACGGCCTCGAGAGTACAGATTTGATTGCTGATTCGTCCAATCAAATTTCTCAGATTTGTGATGTTGGAAATGAGTACGAAAGTTGATGTTTGGCCAGATCTTGATTATTTTAAAGTTTTCTCTTACATTTTATGACAATTTTATATATTTTATGGTAGTTTTTTTATATTTTTTATAGTTGAGAAACACAAATATTAAGGTTCTTAGGCGATAATGGCCAAAGGCCTTCTGCTATTGACAGCATCGGTGGGGTCATAATTGACAAGATATTAGGTCATTATTTTATTAAGTTTTTATAGAATATTATTATTAATTTTATAGTAAGATTATATAGAATTTTATATTTTAAGTTTTTACAGAAATTAATTTTATTATTTCTAAAATGCCTGCGAGAATTAATAATTTCCCTAAGAATTAAATTTTGGATAATAGTTAAAATCTTAATTTTGGAATCTACTGACGACCACACTGGTGTCGCATAGGTAATAATTGGACTTAGAAAACAAGTGATCATATGCAGCATATTGCAATACTAAAATTTTATATTGCAGTTGTTGACCAAATTATACTATATATTATCAGCGTTTTAGATAACAGTGGTAGATATTTCAATTCAATTCAAAAAATGTGTCTGTAAATTTAATATTGGAAACAAATATAATAAATAAACCTGGGCGTTATAAGTATATGGAAAGTTAAATTGTTAAATATGATAGACCCAATCAGCTAATTATTAGTTTGGATTATTAAAAATTAGTTTTCTAAAATGAACCCGAATATATATTTTAATATATTACTTAAAATAAAATGTAAATTCATTTGCATTACAATTAGCCCAGAAAATTTAATTTAAACCGCGTCACTATTACAAAA
>CM063509.1:45487253-45494753 GCA_032207245.1 Pardosa pseudoannulata
TAGAATTGTAAAGTACCCTATAAGGCAGATAAAAAAGGGTTTTTTTTAAGCTGAAAATTATCTGGTACATGCTCAGTAATTTGTTTATCTTTACTGACCGCATGTTAGTTGCCAATTTTAATTTATCTTGTCATATCACGTCATACGATGGACAGGAGAGGTTTTATTATTGACAGTGATTATTTGGCGGAATTTATGAATGATGTCCAAAATTTAGCAAATCGATCGCAAACCGTGTGGTTATGTATAAAAAACAAACACACAAACGAACAAACTTTTTAATTTTCAAAGATATATAACTTAAACTCTAGATATTTATTAGTCCGTGAAATAGACTCCTAGACTTTTATGAAAAGAATTCATTGTTAATACCGGTGATAAAATTTTCATTGCAAAAAAATAATTCATGATGAAATTTAAAACAATCCCATATGTGCCTCATCTATTATTTAATACAAATATAAAAGAAAATTATTTACGTCATATATAAGTTCAGTGGTAAAACGTATGAAAATAATGCAGACGATATTTAAATAATTTAAAATAAGAAATGATTAAATGAGATGGTTAAAGGAATGACGTCATAATGCTAGAAAAAATGTTATTTTTACCTATTTATTATGTGACAAATTGATACATTTAATCGTCTGCTCTTAACCGTGGAAAATAGGGCTTGAAATAAGAGTATCAAATGCTCGAAAAGGGAGAAGGAGTGGATAAAATCCAATATGGATGCCTCTATCCATTCCAGGTTGTATGCGTTTCATTTAGAAAGATAATTCAGAGTTTTCTTTGCTACGTCAGAATTATCGTTAAGTTCTTCCCAATATTTTTGCCACAGTAATTAATGGAAATAAAGAAATGAAAATGTCATTTCCACTGCACCCTGGATGTAGATAGAGTTTGTTGTTAATACCGGTCATAAATTTTAATTTCAACAAAAAACAATCGATGATTAAATTCCGAATTATCACATATGTACTTAATCTATTATTTAAGCCAAATGTAAAAGAAAATTACGTAATATCTAACTTAAGTGATAAAACGTATGAAAATAATGCAGACGATATTTAAATAATTTAAAATAAGAAATGATTAAATGAGAGAATTAGATTGATGACGTCATAATGCTAGAAAAAATGTTATTTTCATTTACTTATAATGTGATAAATTGATGAATTTAATCACCTGCTCTTAACCGGGGAAGATAGGACTTGATATAATGGCATTAAACGATCGGAAAAAGGTCTAAGGGGTGGATTTCGAATGTTTCCGAACTCGGTTTGAATTTTGCTAAAACTAACTTATCAAAAATTCAATATGGATGCCTATATCCATTTCAGGTACAACCTCTTCATAAATTCATTGACAGACGGTCAGATGGGCAAACAACTTAGGCTGTTATTATATAAGTGATTAGTAAGTTCTGGAAAGTTGTTGTCTTCTATACAGAAAATATGTACGTCCTTTTATACTTTATTTATTTTCTTTTTATTTCACTTATTTGACGGAATTTTTCCTCTTTAATATGGAAAAAGTATTGAAATTAACAAATTATGTTTATAAAGGAATATTCAAAATGTTTAAATAGAAGAATCTAAGGTTTATTATTTAAAACTAGCTGTTTTTAAAGTTGAAAAGATATATTCCCACGAGAATCTACCGCGATACATTTCTTTAAAAATGGCAGTTTTCTGTGTCACTTTAGCAAGTATAGAATTTTAAAGTACTGTTTAGAAAAATGCTAATTGGAAAAGAGTTTCTAATCAACTCATTATATTTACCTACGCATATTTAACGAAATTAAAGTCATCCTATATATAGCTTGATATATTAGTAGGTTAAGTACACCTGCCTATCTTATAATCGTTGATAATATAGAAAAGGTAAACAATACCAATTTAAAAATTAACTAATTGGTGGCGTCTCTTTCATTTCTATTTTAAATTTAGAGGAAATTCTAATATCGTAGAATCGTCTGCTTTTGTTTCATATTATTTAAGAAAAAAATATCAGTTATTCACGGTTCAGTAAATTGTTATTGGCAACTGAAATACCATTAACAGTTTCTCATTTAGATGATAATTTCTAATTTAATTCTGTCACTTTGAAGTTTTAAAACCTAATCTTTCCGTTAAAGTATAAATTATGAATTACAGAAAGTGTGAATCAATTTAATGAAAACTCGAATATTTTAAGGGAAGAACGGAAAAATAGTTTTGAGTTTTCATAATGGGAAATTTCTTAATTAAACTCAAAATATTTTGTGTCGATGTATTAAAATTATTTTTTCAAAAGAATATATTCTTTAGAAATTTGATATTTATATTGTTTGCATTTAGAGAATAAATATAACACTTTATGTAACTTTAAAAAATTATTGAAATTTATGATTTTTTATTTATGTTTATTAAATAAGCTCCGAATTGAAATACTGCAGCTACAGTGCTGTGTTATACTATAAAACGAAAAATATTAATAAAACATACATTAAAGATGCTGGTTGGCATCAGGTGAATGTAATAATTTCAGAATTGTGTTTCTACACTGCTCTCGAATGTTGTTTATGGTATACAGATTTTCACACAAGAGGTAGGTCTGAACTAAGAGATTTAATTAAATCTAGAATTGAGTTCCATACCCAGGTTGCCAATATATCTTTATGACCGATGTGCCATCTTTAAACTTAAAAATATTTTGTAAATATTTTTATATCTTATTTTCATTTATGACATCTAAATGGTGATTTAATTTATGTCTCAAATCTCTAATATTAAGTCTCTAGAATTGAGTTTCATTCCCAGGTTGCCAATGAATCTTCATGACCGATGTTCCACCTTTTAACTTAGAAACATTTTTATAAAATGTTTTATATATTATTCCCATATATGTCATCTAAATGGTGATTTATGTCTCAAATCTCTAATATTAAGTCTCTAGAATTGAGTTTCATCCCCAAGTTGCCAATAAATCTTCATAATCGATGTTCCATCATTAAACTTAAAAACTTTTTTGTACATATTTTATAACTTATTCCCATTTATGACCTCTAAATGGTCATTTATATTATGTCCCAAATCTCTATTATTAAGTCTTTAGAATTGAGTTTCATTGCCAGGTTGCAAAGTCTTCATGACCGATGTTCCATCTTTAAACTTAAAAATATTTTTGTAAATTTGTTTGTATATTATTCCCATTTATGTCATCTAAATGGTGATTTAATTTGTGTCTCAAATCTCTAATATTAAGTCTCTAGAATTGAGTTTCATCCTCAGGTTACCAATAAGTCTTCATGACCGATGTGCCATCTTTAAACTTAAAAACATTTTTGTAATTTTTTATATCTTATTCCTATTTATGTCATCTAAATGGTGATTTAATTTCTGTTTCAAATCTCTAATATTAAGTCTCTAGAATTGATTTTCATCCTCAGGTTGCCAATAAGTCTTCATGACCGATGTTCCATCTTTAAACTTAAAAACATTTTTGTAATTTTTTTTATATCTTATTCCCCTTTATGACATCTAAATGGTGATTTAATTCATATCTCAAATCTCTAATATTAAGTCTCTAGAATTGAGTTTCATCACCAGGTTGCCAATGAATTTTTATGATTGATGTTCCATCATTCAACTTAAAAACATTTTTGTACATTTTTTATAACTTATTCCCATTTATGACCTCTAAATGGTCATTTATATTATGTCCCAAATCTCTATTATTAAGTCTCCAGAATTGAGTTTCATTGCCAGGTTGCAAAAAGTCTTCATGACCGATGTTCCAACTTTAAACTTAAAAACATTTTTGTAAATTATTTTATATCTTATTCCCATTTATGTCATCTAAATGGTGATTTAATTTATGTCTTAAATCTCTAATATTAAGTCTCTAGAATTGAGTTTCATCCCCAGGTTGCCAATGAATCTTCATGACCGACGTTCCATCTTTAAACTTAAAAACATTTGTGTAAAGTTTTTATATCTTATTTCCATTTATGTCATCCAAATGGTTATTTAATTTATGTCTCAAATCTCTTATATTAAGTTTCTAGAATTGAGTTTCATCCCCAGGTTGCCAATGAATCTTCATGACCGATGTTCCATCTTTAAACTTAAAAGCATTTTTATAAATTTTTTTATATATTATTCCCATTTATGACATCTAAATGGTAATTTAATTTATGTCTCAAATCTCTAATATTGAAACTCTAGAATTGAGTTTCATCCCCAGGTTGCCAAAAAGTCTTCATGATCGATGTTCCACCCTTTAACTTAAAAACATTTTTATAAATTTTTTATATATTATTCCCATCTATGACATCTAAATGGTGATTTAATTTATGGGATGCATATTTTCTGACGAGTAATAAATCCGAAATTTCTTATTTAAGATATATATATATATCTATATCTATATATAATATATATATATATATGTATATATATGTATATGTATATATATATATATATATGTATATATGTATATATATATGTATATGTATATATATATGTATATGTATATATATATATATATATATATATATATAATATATATATATATATATATATATATATATATATATATATATATAGATATATATATATATATATATATATATATATATATATATATATATATATATATATATTATATATATATATATATATATATATATATATATATATATATATATATATATATGTATATATATATATATATATATATATATATATATATATATATATGTATATATATATATATATAATATATATATATAATATATATATATATATATATATATATATATATATATATATATATATATATATATATATATATATATATATATATATATATTATATATATGTGTGTGTGTGTGTGTGTGTGTGTGTGTGTGTAAATATGTATATATAAAAGTTATACATAAACATAATATGTTTGTACAAACTAAATGAAATATATTTAACTGGTTGAGACATTTGAATCATCAGGTTTATAGAAATTCTGGAGACCATTTTTTTTAGCACATCTTATATATTGTAAAAAAAGTTTCTTAAGAAAAAAAGGGAAATTCGAATATAGCGACGGAGCTAAATCCCTTAATAAGATTTTTCTCGGAAATCATTTTGAAACCGACTCGTAAAGATAAAAATCTGGTTTCTAATCCTTTAATTTATACCCCCGTCACATAAAATCCTCTCCGTTAATGACATGAAATGCCCTCCGCTAATTAAATCAACAGTTGACCGAAAGTTCAATTACCAGAGGGAAAGTAACAGAGAAATTGAACGATTTCAGAATCGGAGGTTAACTTTACAAGCTAACCTAAGCGGATAGTCGGTACATATGCTGCTCTTAGCATTAAATGGCAACTTAATGTCCCTCTAATAATATTATTTGGTTAGGAAATGGTTACATGGTACTGAATTAAGATAAGACTTATTTTTGTAATGTTTCTACACTACAGTTCACGATAATTTAATTATATAGGATGTACATTTGCTCTTTAAAAATGAAATATATTTATTTAAAATTTTAATAAAATTATTGTTTTAAATTAATTTGTAGTTTATTCATAGAAATATGCATGACTGAAACCATATTATCATTTTGATATCAGGAAAGATGATAATATATAGACTTTATATAATATATAAACTTAACAAGCTAACCTAAGCGGGTAGTCGGTACATATACTGCATATGCATCAATCACTGAAACCATATTATCATATAGATGTCAGAACCGATGAGAATATATCTACTTTATATACTATTTTAACTTTACAAGCTAACATAAGCAGGTAGTCGGTACGTATGCTACTCTTAGTTTTAAATGGCTCCTTAATGTCCCTGTAATAATATTATTTGGTTAAGAAATGATGATAATATATCAACTTTATATAATATATTAACTTTACAAAGTAACCTAACAGGGTAGTCGGTACATATGCTGCTCTTAGGTTTAAATGGCTAGTTAATGTCCCTCTAATAATATTATTTGGTTAGGAAATGGTTACATGGTACTGAATTAAGATAAGACTTATTTTTATAATGTTTCTACACTGTAATTCACGATAATTTAATCATATAGGATGTACATTTGTTCATAAAAATGAAATATATTTATTTAAAATTTTAATAAAATCTTTTCTTTAAATCAGTTTGTAATTTACGCATAGAAATATGCATGACTGAAACCATATCATCATTTAAATGTTATTAACTTTATATAATATAATAATTTCCCATGCTAACCTAAGCGGGTAGTCGGTACATATGCTGCTCTTAGCATTAAATGGCTCCTTAATGTCCCTCTAATAATATTATTTGGTTAGGAAATGGTTACATGGTACTGAATTAAGATAACAGTTATTTTTATAAGGTTTCTACACTGTAGTTCACGATAATTTAATTATATAGGATGTACATTTGCTCTTTAAAAATGAAATATATTTATTTAAAATTTTAATAAAATTATTGCTTTAAATTAATTTGTAGTTTATACCTTAGAAATATGCATGACTGAAACCATATTATCGTTTGTATGTCAGAAAAGATGATAATATATAGACTTAATATATTATATAAACTTTACAAGCTAACCTAAGCGGGTAGTCGGTACATATACTGTATATGCATCACTGAAACCATATCATCATTTAGATGTCAGAAACGATGATAATATATCAGTTTTATATAATACATTAACTTTACAAGCTAACCTAACAGGGTAGTCGGTACATATGCTACTCTTAGTTTTAAATGGCTCGTTAATGTCACTCTAATAATATTATTTGGTTAGGAAATGGTGATAATATATTAACTTTATATAATATATTAACTTTACAAGCTAAACTAAGAGGGTAGTCGGTACATATGCTGCTCTTAGCATTAAATGGCTCGTTAATGTCACTCTAATAATATTATTTGGTTAGGAAATGGTTACATGGTACTGAATTAAGATAAGACTTATTTTTATAATGTTTCTACACTACAGTTCACGATAATTTAATTATACAGGATGTACATTTCCTCTTTAAAAATTAAGTATATTTATTTAAAATTTTAATAAAATTTTCGCTTTAAATTAATTTGTAGTTTATGCACAGAAATATGCATGACTGAAACCATATTATCATTTAGATGTCAGAATCGATGATAATATATAGACTTTATATAATATATAAACTTTACAAGCTAACCTAAGAGGGTAGTCGGTACATATACTGCATATGCATCACTGGAACCATATCATCATTTAGATGTCAGAAACGATGATAATATATCTCTTTTATATAATATATTAACTTTACAAGCAAACCTAAGTGGGTAGTCGGTACATATGCTGCTCTTAGCTTTAAATGGCTCCTTAATGTCCCTGTAATAATACTATTTGGTTAGGAAATGATAATATATCAACTTTATATAATATATTAACTTTACAAGCTAACCTAAGAGATTAGTCGGTACATATGCTGCTCTTAATTTTAAATGGCTC
>CM063509.1:45509753-45522253 GCA_032207245.1 Pardosa pseudoannulata
ATTGTTTTGTAAATAAAGTACAAGTTCAAAAAAGTTAGATCTAATAGATTACAAATAGTTTGGTACTGCCGGATATATGGATTGAGAAATAAACCAACCGAAAGAAATAGACTGTTTTAATATTTTTGGCTCGTTACTTTTGAGCACTTTAACCCGTAAATATTACACGCTTTACAAATAGAGGAATAAACAATGTCTCGTTATTTTGATGGTAACGAGAAAGAAAGAGTTAAACTAGTAAATGAAATTAACAGCAATAAAAATTGAAATACTAGGTTGGGGAAAAAGGAATCCATTATTTTTGCGTGAAATTAATGACTTTATTTAACATGTTTCGATTGTCCGATTTGATTCAACTATGCACCGTTTTATTGTATAATTTGTTGCCATTTTAAAGGTTGCTTCATAATGCCTCTCTCATAGCTTATCTTAGTCCTTATTGGCGAAAAACTCTAGTAATCAAAGTTCACAATCTTCTCTTAATCCCAATTTCTTATCACTGAGGAAGTTTTGTAATGCCAGAAAAAGGTGGTAATCGCTTGGTGCCAGGTCCGGACTATATGGTGGATGCATTAAAACTTACCAATCAAGCTCCGTGTGTTTTTGGAGAGTCACTACGTATGTGGACTGGTATTGTTCTGATGGAACACAACACCTCTTCTGTTGGCCAATTCTGGCCGTTTCTGGTCAATCGCTAGCCTCAAAGGGTCCAGTTGTTGACAGCAGAGATCTGAATTTAGTGTTTGGCTACACGGAATCAACTCATAATAAAGCATTCCCTTCCAGTCCCACCAATACACTGTAAAATCTTCCTGGCTGATAGTCCTGGTTTGGTCACCGATTGAGCTGCTTCACCGCGCTTTGACCACGATCATTTTCACACAATATTGTTATATTTGACACATTTCTCATCCCCAGTCACCATCCGTTTACGAAATGGGTAGATTTCATTCCGTTTGGTCAAGTCTTCAGACGGCAATTCGGTCTATCATGTATTTGGGTGTTAATTGGTGTTGCACCCAAACGACGAGCTTCTTTTTGAATCCAGCTTTGCGCAGATGGTTTAAAACTGTTTTATGGTCGATCTTTAGCTCCTGGAAGATGCTACGACTACTAACGTGCCGATCAACTTCGATTATTTCTGTGATTTTATCGACATTTTCGAAGACGGGCCTGCCTGTCCGAGGTTCATCTTTAACATCACAAATGCCTGAATGGAATCGACGAAACCAAAATTACACCTAATTAGCTGTTACAATATCGGCATTATAAACATCATTCACAATTTCAGCCGCCTGGCTTGCATTTTCGATCTTATCAAAGAAAAACTGTAAAATGTACCAAATTTTCTCTTTGTTGACTTCCATTTTTAACACCCTGTAATTCACAACTGAATGGACCAAACAAAAAACAGTAAACAAAATTGTTTAGTGTGAAATATCACCTTGACAACGAACATAAATTTGAAATTATTTTATGTATACTTTATGAGATATCAATCACTACAGTCATCTACCGAAAAAAATAATGGATTCCTTTTTCCCCAACCTAATATTTATATAAATGGAAAAAAATCTGAAAAAAAACCGAGGGATTTATAAAAAAAAGATTTTTTAAAGAGATAATATATCAATTAACGGTAGGACTGATAAAGATATTAATACAAGTACTGAAAAATCACAATATACCTATAAAATTCTGTCAGTATCGAAAAAAAAATTTAGATTTTTGTTGCTACAGTTCGAGAAAACTTTTTAACAATATACACAAATATTCATCATATTATTTTGTAGTTTACAATTTTGTACTTTCCAACTAAATGATAGTTTGCCTTATTTAGTTGTAAAAATCAAGCATTATATTACATCTATTTAATATTCATTACTGTGTCAATCTGTAACAAATGTATCAATTGCTAATACATGTCAGATCTAATTAAAGTTTTACTATATGTTTTTAAAAATAATGTCTTTGTTAGTAAGTATATTTACCACAGACTTAGAAAGAGTTATTGAATTTTTAAAACTTTAAGTAACTTTGTAGTTCTTTGTGTATAATTCACAAAATGGTTTTTATTAAAATTTTAGTAACCTTTAATTTATAGACATGCACATGACAATTACAATATTTTTAGAATATTTATGTAAATTTAATATGCAATAAAGTAAAAAAAAAATATTAATATGCTCTTGTAATGGAAATGCTATTCATTCAAATTAAGCTAACATTATCGAGAAATTTCATTCTCTTGAAAACTGGCTACTTTCCGTTAAAAGATTTAATAAATAATATTTTAGAAGAATTTCTAACATTGCTTTTATCAAGAACTTACCAGAAGAGTCTTCTAAAATGTATTACAATATGACTTACACAAGTATATAATTCTGAAACACGCGTTATTTTAAAAATTCTCTCGCTGGATTTCCGAGCATATGCACATCTAAATCCCATTATAAAGATAATAATCAGTATTCAATGCATAATTAAACTCTGAGAATTCCTTGGGTTTCAATTTTTTGTTAAAGTATTACTCGAATTTCACTTCTTTTTAACGGAGATGGGAGATTAGCTATCCCATAATGAAACTATTTCAGTATTTAAAAAGTCTTGCGTGAGAGACAAGTGAGATATATTTAACATTTAGTGGAAAATGGATTCTGAATAAAAAAGTAACACTGATGAATAGTAGGTAGAATTCCATTTGAGCTTTAATACAGTAGTTTCACTAATACTTTTCATCATAAGGTCATACATGTACTTTATTCAAATCTATTAAAGTAACCTAGGTCAATAAAATTGAAGAAGTGTTTTGCACTTTAACTCGTAAGACCCGCACAATCAGTATTCAATGCATAATTAAACTTTAAGAATTCCTTGTGTTTCAATTTTTTGTTTAAGTGTTACTCGAATTTCACTTCCTTTTAACGGAGATGGGAGATTAGATATCCCATAATGAAAGTATTTCAGTATTTAAAAAGTCTTGCGTGAGAGACAAGTGAGACACATTTAACTTTTAGGTGGAAAATGGGATTCTGAACAAAAAAGTAACATTGGTGAATTGTAGGTTCCATTTGTTTTAATACAGTAGTTTCACTGATACTTTTCATCATAAGGTCATACATGTACTTTATTCAAATCTATTAAAGTAACCTAGGTCAATAAAGTTGAAAAAGTGTTTTGCACTTTAATTCGTAAGACGCGCACAATCAGTATTCAATGCATAATTAAACTCTAAGAATTCCTTGGGTTTCAATTTTTCGTTTAAATGTTACTAGAAATTCACCTCCTTTTAACGGAGATGGGAGATTAGCTATCCCATAATGAAAGTATTTCAGTATTTAAAAAGTCTTGCATGAGAGACAAGTGAGACATATTTAACTTTTAGTGGAAAATGGATTCTGAACAAAAAAGTAACACTGATGAATAGTAGGTTCCATTTAAGTTTTAATACAGTAGTTTCTCTAATACTTTTCATCATTACGTCATGCATATACTTCTTTAATTAAACTTCCCAAATTTTCAGTAAATTCCATTATAAAGATAGTAATCAGTATTCATTGCATAATTAAACTCTAAGAATTCCTTGGGTTTCAATTTTTCGTTTAACTGTTACTAGAATTTCCCATCCTTTTAACGGAGGTGGGAGATTAGCTATCCCATTTTTCAATTTTTTGTTTAACTGTTACTCGAATTTCACTTCTTTTTAACGGAGATGGGAGATTAGCTATCCCATAACGGAAGTATTTCAGTATTTAAAAAGACTTGTGCGAGAAACACGTGAGACATTTAACTTTTCGATGGAAAATGGGATTTTGAACAAAAAAGTAACACTGATGAATAGTAGGTTCCATTTAATACAGTAGTTTCAATAATACTTTTCATCATGAGGTCATACATATACTTTATTAAAATCTATTAAAGTAACCCAGGTCAGTAAAAATTGAAAGAAAATTTTGTAGTTTTACCCGCGAGGACGTTCACAGGACCTCTGAGGCCCGAGCGTTATAAAAACATTCCACCCAAAATTACCCGATAGAAATAAACTTCCCAAATTTTCAGTAGCTGTCTTAAAGGTCTTTTAAACCCCAATAACAGAAATTTCATCAATTTTATTTGAATAATTTTCTCAGAAAGAGATACTTTAAATTTATTTGCTGGAAAGTGAAGATATCACTCGAAAGGATTGGTCAACTTACTTAACTGATTTAAATCCCATCGAACTTTTGTGGGATGCTTTGGGGAGGCGCATTGCAGCATTCTTACATCCTCCAGAGAACACCCAATAACTCAGACAGATGCTGATTGTGTAATGGGCACTCCTACGGCAAGAAATGTTGGACTAGCTGGTTGTGAGTATGCGGAGACGGTGAGAAGCAACCATTGCAGTTAGGGGAGGGCATATCCCATATTAAGGAACATCTGCTTGTTGTTCTTCCTCTTGGATAGACAATCATGCGTCACGATAATACGCTTTCAATAAAGCTTGTTTTAGTTTGATTCCATACCGTATGCATCGTATTTCTTTTTCAGCGCCGATGATTTTGTCATCCTTTACGTACATAATACTCTCCCTCATTTCTGAATGTCATGTTTCTCAGATGATTTCCCGTGGAGTTATGGCAAAACCCAACCTGTTGCTTAAGTTTTGCACACCAGTGTAATGGTGCTTTATTATCGAGATATTGGAATACAATATCTCGATAAAAAAGCATTCGGAAATTGCACTGTAGGTTGCAATTGGGGTAGATAACTTGGTTGTTCTTTCACCTGCTCACTTGTTTATTTGAATAGTATAGGGATATATAAAAACTATTGACCTTGAGTACTTGACCACAATAGTCACTTTTCTCCACAACGAAGCACTCGCTTCAAGACCGACAAAAGCCACTGCTCACAATAGGAACTGGATTATTCGAATAATATACAAACTACTGCTTGATCGCCGCAGTCAGTGATTTTTGCACATATTGTTATATTTCGATAACTTACTGCTTGCTGAAAAATAGCTAAACAGCTAAGGTTATTCAAAAATAGTACTATCTGATTTAGTAAATAAAGATAGTAATGTATCCTCCTACTTTAAAGTATTATTGCAATATATCAATGATATCAATATCAATTTAGGCATATATCATGATATTAAATTTACTCGAGCACTCGCGTATCTACGGGGACGCGCGTCTTCACAAATTAAATTTAATTCTTGTATAATGATTTTATTCCTATCACTCCATAAGGAATCTTCCAGAAATATCGAGTCAAAGCACTTTTTTCTAATCTTACAATTGGCTAATAGCCAAGGACTATCATGTAACCCGTTATATGACAGGATCAGTAAAATTTTTAATTTTCCAGAATTGTAAAGTACCCTATAAGGCAGATAAAAAAATGGTTTGTTTTTCGGTTGAGAATTATCTGGTACTCGCTCAATAATTTGTATATCTTTATATTCCTCTAAAGTCTACCTATACTGTGAATGTGGTTTACAATTAAGTTGAATTCGTTTAAAAAAATAATTCAAAGTTTTCTTAGCTACGTCGAAATTATCATTGAGTTCTCCCGAATTTTTTCCTCAGTAATTAATGGAAGTAAAGGAATGAAACTATCATTTCCTCTACACCCTAGAGGTAGATAGAATTTGTTGTTAATACCTGTGATAGAAGTTTCAATGCAACTAAAAATAATCGATGATTAAATTTAAAATTATCACGTATGTACCTAATCTATTATTTAAGTGAAATATAAAAGAAAATTATTTTCGTCATATCCAAGTTCAGTGATAAAACGTATGAAAATAATGCAGACGATATTTAAATAATTCAAAATAAGAAAGGAATAAATCAGATGGTTAAAGGAATGACGCACACAAGCTAGAAAATTTATTTTTTAAGATTATCACGTCGAGTCCAGGGTCTTTTGTAGTATATCCCGATATCTCGATAATGAAGCATTCGGGTCAAGACCGGAAATTACACTGATCGGAATTGGCGTACATAACTCGGTTGTTCTCTCACCTGCTCACTTGTTTATTGGAACAGTATGGGGATATATAAAAAGTATTTGACCTTGAGTACTTGATCACAACACTCACTTTCCTTCATAACGAACCGAACAATGACCGAATGGTTAGGGTGCTGGCCTTCGGAACCAGAGTTCGTAGGTTCGAATCCCACTATGGCATGGGTGTTTGTAGCCGTTCAGAATCGGCTTTAAGCAGTAGGTCCCGGTCTCATTAGCCCTCGTGTTGCAAAAAGTAGACCGTAGCACTCCGAAACCAAAACCAAATCAAAACCTTCATAACGAAGCACTCGCTTCAAGATCAACAAAATCTACTGCTCGCAATAGGAACTGGATTATTCGAATAATATATAAACGACTGCTTGATCGCAGCAGTCAGTGATTTTTGCACATGTTGTTATATTTCGATAACTTTCTGCTTGATGAAAAATAGCTAAAAGCTAAGGTTATTCAAAAATAGTACTATCTGATTTAGTAAATAAAAATAGTAATATATCTTTCTATTTTAAAGTATTATTGCAATATATCAATGATATCAATATCAATTTAGGCATATATCATGATATTAAATTTACTCGCGCTCTCGCGTATCTACGGGAACTTCATGTCTTTACGGGTTAAATTTAATTCTTATGTAATGATTTTATTTCTATTACTGCGCAAGGAAACTTCCAGAAATATATAGTCAAATCACGTTTTCTAATCTTACAATTGGCTAATAGCCAAGAATGATTTACTTTTAACTAAATGTTGTAAGAATACGTAAAAAGATAGTGTTTTGGTATCGTTTAAGGCACAATAGTCAAATAATTAACACATTGCGTGAGTGTATATTTCTCAGCTGAATTGTACCGGGAACGGGCGCTTTGCTCGTAAATTTAGTTATTCAGTTAAATCTCAATAGATCGAAAATTATTTAATTTTTTAACCAACTTTTCGTATTTTATATTGAAATATATAAACAAATATATAAATAGAAATATATAAACAACAACCATAAGAATTTTGTAAACAAAAAATATATTCTTTAGTGGATAAAATTATAATAGTTATCGTAAATACGAAAAATAAAATACCAATAGTAGTATAATCTATCCTGCATTTTACGCTGCTTTTGGCACATGTAAAAGGGGCTACTGTTTGAATCGGTACAAACATAGGTGCAGATGTAATAATCTTTGACACTTAAAAATATCAGAGAAGCATTCCAAATTAAATCTACAACTGAGAATAAACACGGCATCAGTCTGAATTCAAGCATTAAGTTCTTCATTTAACACATTGTGTGCGGGTACATTTCGGAATTGTACCGGAACGTTCGTTGCTCGTAAATTTTATTCAGTTAAATCTCAATAGATCGAAAATTATTTCATTTTTAATCAAGTTTTCGGATTTTATATTGAAATATATAAACAAATGTATAGATAGAAATATATAAATAACAACCATAAGATTTTCGTAAACAAAAAATATTTTTTTGAGTGGATAAATTTATAATAGTATCGTAAATATGAAAAATCAAATAGAAATAGTAGTATATAGTTTTAATTTTTTCCCGTTCTGTGGTTCCGCATCGACTGATGTAAAAACTAGTTTTTATTTGTCTAAATTTTTCCAGAATCTATGTAGTAGACAAGAACATTCGGCTTCGTTTTCTTGTATATATCGTTATTTTTGTACCCACAAACAAACCGTGTTGTTACACTAACCCGTACTAGTACGTGACCCGCGCTCAAGTATCAATCGTCAGAAAACGTACTAGAAGTTGTTCCGCATACAATGTGTTAAAACAGAGGACTCATTAGACCAAAAGCTCTTAATGTTTACTGCAGCAGGGGGATTTGAACCCACGGACTTCAGAATAAAATGACTTTAAAATCTGTTTCTTAAGTTACGAAAAGAAATTTAGGATTGCAAGGGTAATTCTAAAATTTTTGTATGTCTGTCTTAGTATGATAGCTAGAGTATTTTAACGATATAGGCAATTTTTACTGAAACTACAAGATACACTCAAAAGGCAAAACATTATGACCACCTGTCAATAACGAGTTGGCCCACCTTTGGAGCACAACACAGCTTCAACCCGCCTGGGCATAGATGCCACAAATCCTTTGTAGATAACCGGAGACAGATTGTACCAGATGTTTAAGCAACGGTTACGCAAATCCGAGATACTGCGAATTGGTGGTCTTTGAACTCTGAGCTGCAGTCCCATGACATCAGAAATGTGTTCTATCCGATTGAGATCGGGTGGGTAAGCTGCAAGGATATTAACCGGAATTCAGCATCATGTTCTTGGAACCTCTCCAACAGAATTTTAGCATTGAGACACGGGGCATTATCCTATTGGAACATTCCATTTTCAGCTGGAAAGACGGAATTCATGTAAGGGTGCAACTGGTCCGCAGTGATGTTCAAATACCCAGTAGCAATCATGGTCTGCTCTACCCCAACCACGGGTCCCAGAGACGCCCAAGAGAACGTCCCCCAAAGCATAATACAGCCACCACCGGCCTCTGTATGACCTACTCTACACTGAGGGAGCAACTGTTCGCCTGGAAGACGACGTATCCTGACACATCCATCGGTATGATGAATGACAAACCGTGATTCATCTGACCAGGCAACTCTCTTCCACTGATCCATGGACCTGTTGCGATGTTCACGGGCCCAGCGCAGGCGCAGTGGCCGATGACGGTTGGCCAGCAAAGTCACACGAGTGGTACGTTTGCTGCGTAGTCCCATATCCAACAGTGTTCACTGAACAGTGTGCTTAGATAATATTCTACTTGGGACTGCATTGTATTGGATTGTCAGCTGAGGCACTGTTGTGTCCTGTTTTGCTTCACCATGCGAGACAGTCTCCTTCGACCTTTTTCTTTCATAGCGTGTGTACGCCTTACACCATGTCGTCTACTGTGGTTTCACCGTCATTGATTCACTTTGCGTAAGTACTAACAACTGTAGATCGTGAATAACCCACGAGTCGTGCAGTTTCGGAAATGCTTGTTCTGAGCTTTCGAGCCATTACAATCTACCCTCTATCAAAATTGCTTAGATCCACAGCCTTTCCCATTACACACAGAAGTGAGTGAAAGAGTGATTCTTCAAACTTTCCAGCAGCAGTTAAATACCTTTTCCAACTGATGACGTGCCTTCCACGTCATCCAGGCGAATTTATTGCAAAATGTAGGGGTGGCTCTTGAGTGTATTTTCATAAAAATAGTTTTCAACTAAACTTACTAATCATACTAATTCATGCTAATCAATAGAGTGAATTTTGTATTACATGTTCAAAATTTATATAGGTACTAAACGGGATATTGACTTTTACCCATGTTAAATGCAATATTTATTAGACTGTTATTTCAAATTTCAAAACATTTAAAAATTTCTTTATTGTTGCATGGTATTTAACTCTTAGTAACTTGAGAAAATTTTTAGAGAGAAAAATGTACATTTTTTGAAAAAAACAGGACGAAAGATAGTCCAAATATTTTAAGAAATGGTGAAAAAAATAATTCTTTGTAAAATTTTAATGTATGTATTATTCTATGATATTTTGTAAAGAGAATTTATGAATTATTTATATTTTTTTATTTTCCCCGATATGTCATTTAATTTCCTCCAAAAGTGTAAACTGCAGTGATATTGCATCAGATTTTGTAAAACAATAATTTACAGTCTTGAAATGATTTCAAACATGCTGACGTTTGCAGTTCGAAATTTTGTATTCTGTCCAGTATGTTAGCTAGTATTTTAACAAAAAGGCAATTTTTACATATATCAAAAATAGTCCTCCAATAAAATTTACTTATAAGCACACTTTGTAATTCATGTAATCAAGTCACTGCATTTTTTACTATATGTTCAACATTTATATAGAAACTAAACGGGATATTGATTTTTATGATCTTTTAAAGTTCTCTACATAAATTCTTGGAATTTAATGATTACTTATAATATTATGTATTACTCTTATAAGAAGTTTTTTTACAATCTTTAAATTAATTGGAATTCCTGGAAGTATTGTATTAAATGACAACTTTCTTGAGCTGAAATATTTCTTTAATAGTTTATTTATATGAAGTACTAAATAGTGTTCTTAAAAAGCATAAATTAAATATTCAACAATTGTTCACAATTCAAATTTGTATGTATATTTGTTATAAATGAAATAAATAGAATTACTAGCTTTTCCAATACAGCATGTATGATAACATTTTTCAGAAAAAATTCAAACTTTTTTATCTATTGTCAGTTTTATGTCAAAACAAAAAAAGCGGAAAGTAAAAATTCATATTCTCCAATTAGTGAAAAAATATGTTTTTCCATGTAAAAATAGATAGGTGAATGTTGTTGTTCAATTTTATATAGGTACTAAACGGGATATTGACTTTTACCCATGTTAAATGCAATATTTATTAGACTGTTATTTCAAATTTCAAAACATTTAAAAATTTCTTTATTGTTGCATGGTATTTAACTCTTAGTAACTTGAGAAAATACTTTACAATGACAAAAATGTACCACTTTTTTGAAAAACAGGACGAAGAACTATGTCCAAAGAATGGTAAAAAAGATAATGATTTGTTTTAAATTATAATGTATGTATTATTCTATACTAATTTTGTAAACTTATGAATTTATAAAGTATTTTTTTTTATTTTCTCCGATATGTCATTTAATTTCCCCTCAAAAGTAAGGAAACTGCAGTGATATTGCATCATAGATTTTGTATGCAAACTTAAGTGACTTTACAAATCACTTGAAATGATATATAACAGTTGCTGACGTTGCAGTTTTTACGTCCGATGTTGGGAACGGAAAATAGAATTATTGGATTTCTTTAAACGGAGAATTTGGTTAAAAAATCTTCCTAAAACGTATTTTCTCTAGGAAATGAAGATTTGCCATTAGAGAAGCGAATGGTGATGAAGATAGATTGATGATTCTATTATCCAACTATCTTTGCTGAGGGAGACCCCATTTCATGTAATCTCTTCCCCCAAGATGAAGTTTTTCCCGATCGAATCAGTTTTAACGAATAACTTACTTTCCGTCGAAATGAAATACGAATTGCCCAGTTAAAATAAAAGGAACTTAACTTTTTCTTAATTTTATTTTTTCCCCATTTTTTAACTTTAGATCGATTCTGTTTTGGGGTAGCTTTGAAATTAGGAAAGAATTTGAATTTACTAAGTGCTCTCAAATTGTAACTAACCGATTATTGAGATGTAGTACTTATCAAGGCTTTAAATATCCCCTATATAAAAATAGCCTAAGTTAACTATCCATCTGTCCTCGAATTTATGAAGCGGTTGGACCTGAAATGCATAGAGGCATCCATATATATCATGATGAGTTAGGGTTGGCAAAATTCAAAGCGAGTAAAGTTTATCTTATCCTAAACTATCGATTCCATTCTAAAATAAGTTGGCATAAATATGCTTCATATCACAGTAAAAAATACTGTTGTCTTTTAATCATCGCCTGATCGATTCTGTTTTGGGGTAGCTTTGAAATTTGGAAAGAATTTGAATTTACTAAGTGCTCTCAAATTGTAACTAACCGATTATTGAGATGTAGTACTTATCAAGGCTTTAAATATCCCCTATATGATAATAGCCTAAGTTATCTATCCGCCTGTCCTCGAATTTATAAAGGAGTTGGACCTGAAATGTATAGAGGTATCCATATTGTATTCATTATGAGTTAGAGTTGGCAAAATTCAAAGCGATTAAAGTTTATCATCTCCTAAACTATCGATTCGATTCTAAAATAAATTGGCATAAATATGCTTCATATCACAGTAAAAAATACTGTCGTCTTTTAATCATCGCCTGATCGATTCTATTTTGGTAGCTTTGAAATTAGGAAAGAATTCCAATTTACTAAGTGCTCTCAAATTGTAACTAACCGATTATTGAGATATAGTACATATCAAGGCTTTAAATATCTCCTATATAATAACAGCCTAAGTTATCAATCCGTATGTCCTCGAATTTATGAAGGAGTTGGACCTGAAATGGATAGAGGCATCCATATTGAATTCTTGATGAGTTAGAGTTGGCAAAATTCAAAGCGAGTAAAGTTTATCTTCTCAAACTATCGATACGATTCTAAAATAAATTGGCATAAATATGCTTCATATCACAGTAAAAAATACTGTCGTCTTTTAATCATCGCCTGATCGATTCTATTTTGGTAGCTTTGAAATTAGGAAAGAATTCCAATTTACTAAGTGCTCTCAAATTGTAACTAACCGATTATTGAGATATAGTACATATCAAGGATTTAAAATATCCCCTATATGATAATAGCCTAAGTTATCAATCCGTATGTCCTCGAATTTATGAAGGACCTCAAATTCACCAATCTCAACCTCAAATTCAATTTGGACCTGGAATGGATAGAGGCATCCATATTGAATTCTTGATGAATTAGGGTTGGCAAAATTCAAAGCGAGTAAAGTTTATCTT
>CM063509.1:45527253-45539753 GCA_032207245.1 Pardosa pseudoannulata
TACACCGGAGTACGCCGAAAACATACGGACAATTTCAGCCAGTAGCTTGAACATGGTTTGTGTTTACATTTATGAAAACTAATAAAATTATGTTCGTCACGTATTTTTGCAACAATATAAAATTTTAATTATCTATCTATATTTTAAATTAAACAAACAATTATACATGTTTTCTATTTATTGAAGATTTTTAATTTATCAAAATAAGTTGTAATTTTTTTCTACGAAGTTTTTTTTTTTAAATGAAAATATTATTGTGCCTTCCGTGGATATTTGTGCCAGAACCGCACTTAAGGAGCAAAACAGCCACATGCGGCTCTGGATCACCACTTTGCCGACCACTGGTCTAGTCTATTATATAACTAAATTTTACATGTAATAATAAATATTTTTTTAATGTTTCCCTATTTCATAAATGGCATCTTAGGATGATTAAAAGCTGATCACTAACGTGACGTACTGTATGTAGATTAAAGAGTTGTTTAAATTTCATATTTATTTTATTTTGTGCAGTTATTTTGTTGGAAAGGCTTATCGATAAGAAATATCGATACAAATTTTCATTTCGGTATTAACTGCATTTCCTCCTATGCAAATGTATTTTAAGTGTGAGGCATGGTATAAACGGACTTTTCCGGTTAGCTTCTGGGCTGTTTTGTTACTCCGATTGTTTGGTGCTGCTAAAAATGCTGTCTTGGTAAGTCAGACGTAAGGAAATACGACGTAATATGTTGGAAACTGCTTCAGTTTATTTTAATACCGTAAAACCATCTTCGAAGATCACCATCAGGAAGTAGTGAAGAATTGGCCATAGCGTGGAGGCTACATTACATTCACACACTGGGCCATTAAATAAGCCGAGCGAGTGTATTCGTCCCCAAGGTCTACTGCGCCATTTGGTTGTGCATCTGGCTGCCTTTGATCTTTGGAGAAAAACCGCTTTCGAAGCCATCCTTCACCAAGGCCATTTTATCGTTTCCCATCGTCAACCTCGATAAGGCATGACACTTCCAGACGGTGGTAATGGCTTGCAGTGGACCATAGTGTGGAGGGGCCTTAAGTCTTGGTGTAGTGACATCACAGCGCGAGATCTTCAAACCATCATCTGCTTGCTCTAAAGAATAATATATACTTGGTCTTTCGGTCGAACTAATGTTCAACGCCATTTGCAGCTACCTGTTTAACAATAAATTTAATCTAGAACATAATACAAAATTAACTTAAACATTGTGTACGTATTATACTTTAAGTACATAATATGCAAGGAAATTTTAAAAATCTATATTGTCTACAAAATTGATAATTTTAAAAACAAAATAAAATTCCAACTTAAAGAGAAATGAAGAAACTGAATCTGAGCAGAAGTTTGTAAAGTAGTTTTTTTGCCAAGGCTCTTGGAAATCATTTCTTTTGCCTCCGTGTTTACATTATCTCTACTGCCATTTCCTTCTTCCTTTGTCTATATTCTTTCTCTATAATCTACAAAAGCCTGCTTTCGGGCAGTTCGTTTAGCAGTTATAATTTCACAGTAATCAGTTTTAATATAAATTATTACAGTGGACTCCGCTTAATGTGATCGCAGTTAATGTTTTCAATCGTTTATTGTTATCGAAATCACTTGGTATCGATATTCTCTATTCATTTATATGTTAAAATTATCGCTTTATGTGATCGTTACATCGGTTAATGGGATCAACTTTTGAACCTCATTTTAACTGGCAAAGGAATATCGCAATGTATTCGGAAGGAACCGAAAAGCGAAATCATTTAACATTAAAACAAAAGATTGAAATTTTAAATCGTTATGACAGGTTACGAAAAATGAGTCAGCGCAATACTGATTCAGTTAAACATTTCCCAGTTCAATACTGACTCAGTTAAACATTTCTCAGCCTCTATTGTGCAAAACTTTTAAAAATCATACTCTATAAAATAGAGAACACACAAAATCTTAATGATGTTGATTTTGCCAAGAAAACTAACATTCCTGTTAACAACTTCTTGGAATCGAGTTTCTGCTCAAATGATCAGAAACTGTTTCGACTACGAAGGATTTTACGAAAACAAAAATGACCAGAAATTTCAAAAAATGATTAAAAATCCTTCGGATATGACCCCTAAAGAGTTCGAGTCATGGGTGGGAGTAGATCAAACCTAATCCAGTAGCTTCCACATTAACAGAATCTGCAGTCTATCAGATTGACATAGGAAAACAGACGAATGATGGAACTGAAGAGTTAGATGAAGAATCTCTTGATACTGAGCCACCTCCTAAAAGTGTCGAAATGAGAAATGCATTAAAAGTGTTAAAACGTGGAGTACAATACCGCTTCAATGACTTTAAAAAAAACATTATGATTACGAATGATTTATCAATGAGATTCTTAGAAAAAACTGTAGACAGTCAACAATTGATCAATTTTTATAATTTTGTATATAATTCTTATGCTTTAAAGGATAATATGCAGTACATAAATATAAGGTGAGTTTTTTCCTTTTATTTTGAAATTTAGTGCATGTAAATTAAAGGGGGTAAATTTATCTAATTTTGCATATCGTTTATTGTTATCAATCGGTTATTGTTATCAAAATCACGGTGTCTCAAACTGATCACATTAAGTGGAGTCCACTGTATCATGTTTATATTTTTTATCGTTCAAGCTGAATGAATAAACGCTTAACCCATGAAATGAACTGCGTTTTTGAACTTCCTACGTATGTCCAGACCACACGCATAACAATATGCTGTTCATTCTGCAAATAAGTTAAAATTTAACGTAACATATTTTATTCTTTAGATTTAAAATATGCATTGATATGTAAAGGGCAGAAATATCTCTTTCATTAATGGGCTAAACAATTCACACAAAGAAGAATAATTTTGAAAAGCTCTGCCTTTTCTATAATTTAATCTCTTGTTTACGTTTAATCCATGAAAATGAACTACGTTTTCGAACTTTCTACGTATCTCCACACCACACGCATAATATGCTCCTTCTACAAATAAGTTAAAATTAACCTAACATATTTTATTCTTTAGATTTAAGATATGCATCGATATGTAATCGGCAGAAATGTCTCTCTTATTAATGGGATAAACAATTCACACAAATAAGAATAATATGAAAAGCACTGCCTTTTCTATTATTTCAATGTCTTGTTTATATTTTTATCGTTCGAGTAGAATGAATAAACGTTTAATCCGTGAAATGTATGGTTTTTGAACTTTCTACGTATCTCCCCACCAAACGCATAACATTACTCTGTGCATTCTGCAAATAAATTAAAATTTAACCAACATATTTTATTCTTTAGATTTAAAATATGTATCGATATGTAAAGGGCAGAAATGTCTCTTTTATTAATGGGTAAACAATTCACACAAAGAAGAATAATTATGAAAAGCACTGCCTTTTCTATTATTTAATATCTTGTTAATAACTTGTTTATATTTTTATCGTTCGAGTAGAATGAATAAACGTTTAATCCGTGAAATGTATGGTTTTTGAACTTTCTACGTATCTCCCCACCAAACGCATAACATTACTCTGTGCATTCTGCAAATAAATTAAAATTTCGACCTAACATATTTTTCTTCTTTAGATTTAAAATATGCATCGATATGTAAAGGGCAGAAATGTCTCTTTCATGAATGGGCCTAAACAATTCACACAAAGAAGAATAATTATGAAAAGCCTGCCTTTTCTATTATTTAATATCTTGTTTATTTTAATATCTTGTTTATATTTTTAGCGTTTGAGCTGAATGAATAAACGTTTAATCCAGAAAATCAACTGCGTTTTTTAACTTTCTACGTATCTCCACACTACAGGCATAACATGACGTTGTGCATTCTTCAAATAAGTTAAAATTTAACTTAACATATTTTATTCTTTAGATTTAAGATTGCATCGATATGGAATCGGCAGAAATATCTCTTGCATTAGTGGGCTAAACAATTCGCATAAAGTGGAATAATTATGAAAAGCACTGCCTTTTCTATTATTTTAATATCTTGTTTATATTTTTATAGTTAGAGCTGAATGAATAATTGTTAAATCCGTGAAATTAACTGTATTTTCGAACTTTTCACGTATCTCCACACCACACGCATAACATGTGCATTCTGCAAATAAGTTAAAATTTAACATGTTATTCTTTAGATTTAAGATTGCATCGATATGGAATCGGCAGAAATATCTCTTGCATTAGTGGGCTAAACAATTCGCATAAAGATGAATAATTATGAAAAGCACTGCCTTTTCTATTTCCCAGTAAATCTAATACCAAACTGTCTAATTTTCACCACCAGTCAAGCGCTCGACACCGTGTAACAAAGAAGGGCGGTTAAAGTGACACTTTTCCTCTCATTTCCGGAGGCTGGAAGATATATCAACACGGCTCCCATTTGTTATCTTCAACAGCGCATTCGTCTACACAATACATATATTTCACCTCTCCCTCCGTTCCCCTGGAGAGTGCCAGAGAAACAAAATCAATCAAAAACTTCGTGGCCGGAGAGTGCGGTTAATTTAGCTCGGCTTGTTACTTTCACTTACTTCCTGCGCGGACGGCTTCCAACGTATCAAAATACTTGTTACACGTGTCGGGAGGGGAAAACGAGCAGTGGCAGCGCATTTATTTGGAGCCTAAAGTGAATTTATGGTGTGGAAAATTTAAAACAGAGGTCATAGTTTAGAAGACGAGGGGGGGATTCAGTCACCGTTTATTTAATTGCTACCGTATCAGGAAATGTAGTTGGGAGGAGTGAATAAACTGTAATAACTTATGAGGAACGACTAAGGTAACGGAAGGTTTATGTTTATGAACAAAGAAAAGAAAGTTTAAACTTGAAGTTTGTGATTAACTGTTTTTGTATCGCTGTTTCGTAGAACTCAGTCTGATATTTCTAGTGAATTTCTAAATTATTTAATCCTGTGTGCTCATGTACTCACTTCTGGAGTACAGTTGTTTTCACTATATATTGCTTGAAATTAGCTGATTAAACAGTATTATAGTGCTTACATTTAAAGAAAAATTTAATAGATTTATAGGATGTTCCCAATTGGGAAAAAAGGCTTGGAAAGTATGTACAAATACTTGAAACTGAGTTTTATCCATTGTATAACAAAAAACAATCGAATATTGAAAGGGCTTACCTATCCGGGGAAAGCACACTAAATCGAAACATCGAAACTATTCAGCTGGTGGGACCGTAAACAATAACATGTTGCCAGATTCGTGATTCGATGGATGGATTCGATACATGGAGTGAATAAACTGTAATAACTTATGAGGAACGACTAAGGTAACGGAAGGTTTATGTTTATAAACACGAAAAGAAAGTTTAAACTTCAAGTTCGTGATTAACTGTTTTTGTATCGCAGTTTCGTAGAACTCAGTCTGATAGTTCTGGTGAATTTCTAAATCATTTGATCCCGTGTGCTCATGTACTCACTTCTGGAGTACAGTTGTTTTCACTATATATTGCTTGAAATTAGCTCATTAAACAGTATTATAGTGCTTACATTTAAGAAAAAATATTAATAGATTTATAGGATGTTCCCAAATGGGAACAATGCTTGGAAAGCATGTACAAATTCTTGAAACTGAGTTTTATCCATAGTATAACGAAGAACAAACGAATATTGAAAGGGCTTACCTATCCGGGGAAAGCACACTAAATCGAAACATCGAAACTATTCAGTTGGTGGGACCGTAAACAATAACACGTTGCCAGATTCGTGATTCGATGCACGGATTCGATACATGGAGTGAATAAACTGTAATAACTTATGAAGAACGGTTAAGGTAACGGAAGGTTTATGTTTATGACCAGGAAAAAGAAAGTTTAAACTTGACGTTTGTGATTGACTGTTTTTGTATCGCAGTTTCGAAAAACTCAGTCTGATATTTCTGGTGAATTTGTAAATCATTTCATCCCGTGTGCTCATGTACTCACTTCTGGAGAACAGTTGTTTTCACCATATATTGCTTGATATTAGCTCATTAAACAGTATTATAGTGCTTACATTTAAGAAAAAAATTTAATAAATTTATAGTATGTTCCCAAATGGGAACAATGCTTGGAAAGCACATACAAATTCTTGAAACTGAGTTTTATCCATAGTATAACAAAAAACAAATGAATATTGAAAGGGCTTACCTATTCGGGAAAAGCACACTAAATCGAAACATCGAAACTATTCAGTTGGTGAGTACGTAAACAATAACACGTTGCCAGATTCGTGATTCGATACATGGAGTCAATAAACTGTAATAACTTATGAGGAACGACTAAGGTAACAGGAGATTTATGTTTATGAACAGGAAAAAGAAAGTTTAAACTTTAAGTTTGTGATGAACTGTTTTTGTATCGTTGTTTTGTAGAACCCAGTCCGATATTTCGGGTGAATTTCTAAATCATTTGATCCTGTAAGCTCATGTACTCACTTCTGGAGTAAAATTTGTTTTGACTATATATTGCTTGAAACTAACTCATTAAAGAGTATTAAAGTCCTTACATTTAAGAAATAAAATAAAATAGATTTATAGGATGTTTCTAAATGGGAACAAAGCTTGGAAAGTATGTACAAATTCTTGAAACTGAGTTTTATCCATAACATAACAAAATAAAAACGAATTTTGAAAGGGTTTACCTATCCGGGGAAGGCACACTAAATCGAAACTTCGAAACTATTCAGTTGGTGGGCCCGTAAACAATAACACGTTGCCAGATTCGTGATTCGATGTATGGATTCGATACATGGAGGGAATAAACTGTAATAACTTATGAGGAACGACTAAGGTAACGGAAGGTTTATGTTTATGAACAAAGAAAAGAAAGTTAAAACTTGAGGTTTGTGATTAACTGTTTTTGTATCGCTGTTTCGTAGAACTCAGTCTGATAGTTCTGGTGAATTTCTAAATCATTTGATCCCGTTTGCTCATGTACTCACTTCTGGAGTACAGTTATTTTCACTACAGTTGTTTTCATTATATATTGCTTGATATTAGCTCATTAAATAGTATTATAGTGTTTACATTTAAGAAAAAAATTTAATTGATTTATAGGATGTTCCCAAATGGGAACAATGCTTGGCAAGCACGTACAAATTCTTGAAACTGAGTTTTATCCATTGTATAACAAAAAACAATCGAATATTGAAAGGGCTTACCTATCCGGGGAAAGCACACTAAATCGAAACATTGAAACTATTCAGCTGGTGGGACCGTAAACAATAACATGTTGCCAGATTCGTGATTCGATGGATGGATTCGATACATGGAATGAATAAACTGTAATAACTTATGAGGAACGACTAAGGTAACGGAAGGTTTATGTTTATGAACAGGAAAATAGAAAGATTAGACTTGAAGTTTGTAATTAACTGTTTTTGTATCGCTGTTTCGTAGAACTCAATCTGATACTTCTGGTGAATTTCTAAATCATTTGATCCCGTGTGCTCATGTACTCACTTACAGTTCTTTTGACTATATATTGCTTGAAAGTAGCTCATTAAACATTATTATAGTGCTTACATTTAAGAAAAAAATTTAATAGATTTATAGGATGTTCCCAAATGGGAACAATGCTTGGAAAGCATGTACAAATTCTTGAAACTGAGTTTTATCCATAGTATAACAAAAAACAAACGAATATTGAAAGGGCTTACCTATCCGGGGAAAGCACACTAAATCGAAACATCGAAACTATTCATTTGGTGGGCCCTAAATAATAACACGTTGCCAAATTCGTGATTCGATGCATGGATTCGACAGATGGAGTGAATAAACTGTAATAATTTATGAGGAACGACTAAGGTAACAGAATGTTTATGTTTATGAACAGGAAAAAAGAAAGATTAGATTTCAAGTTTGTGATTAACTGTTTTTGTATTGCAGTTTCGTAGAACTCAGTCTGTTAGTTCTGGTGAATTTCTAAATCATTTGATCCCGTGTGCTCATGTACTCACTTCTGGAGTACAGTTGTTTTCACTATATATTGCTTGAAATTAGCTCATTAAACACTATTATAGTGCTTACATTTAAGACAAAAAATTAATAGATTTATAAGATGTTCCCAAACGGGAACAATGCTTGGAAAGCTTGTACAAATTCTTGAAACTGAGTTTTATCTATACTATAACAAAAAACAAGCGAATATTGAAAGGGCTTACCAATCCGGGGAAAGCACACTAAATCGAAACATCGAAACTATTCAGTTGGTGGGACCGTAAACAATAACACGTTGCCAGATTCCTGATTCGATACATGGATGCCAGATGCACTGAAAATATAACACACTGTCCTTACTACCATGTGCAGGCCTTCATCACACAGGAATCGACAGCTGCGCTCCCTACCGAACAATCTTGCTTCAGCACATCGAATATTGGCCAGGGATTTCCGTTCACTTCTTAAAGTGGCCGGCCAAAGTTGCATATATGCTATTCATTTGGTAGCTATTCATTTTACATAGTTTATTGGCCATGTACCCCGCCAATGGGCAATTTGGCCAGCCAATGCGGGAACTGGCCAAACTTCGGGCTTTGCCAGTAACATATATATTTACCTCCTCCATTTAATGTAACCATACTACCTTAAAGAAACGACTCCCATTGGTTGAGTGGTTTTATATTTTATATCAGAATGTAGTTTAACTTTTTTCTCAGTAAAGTAATCAATAATTTTATTAAAGATTTGTTTTTAATATGCTTGCCTCATTCATTTAATGTTCTTACACTACCTTAAGGAGAAGAATCCCATAGGTTGTCTGTGGAATCTCTAGTTAAATACAAATTTCAGACCTACAGCAATATAACGGTAGGGCCCAAAATTTTATTCTGCTAAAATGTATTTTTCTATTTTCTCTAAAACTATTTTAATAAAAGTTTAATTTATCGATATACTTACCTTCTCCATTTAATGTAATCATACTACCTTAAAGAAATGAATCCCATTGGTTGAGTATATCTGGTTAAAAATACTTCAGACGTTGTGATGTTAGGGAATGGCGCAGAAAATTACTCTCACGTCTGTAATTTAAGACGACTAAGATCTGTCTCCGCTTTTAATTTCAGTTTTTACGTCATACTCACGTCTTATACTCTAAAACATCCGATTACAAATGAAAGAAAAAATGCATTATTACCAAAAGCTAATGGAAAAAGAAGCTCCTTACAAAATAACGTTGTACAAAAGTGTAGTTGTGTAACAATACATTATATTCATATATATTAAAACGTATAAGGAGTCATAAAATATAAACCTATGCGAAGAGAATACCATGTTAATTTACTCCATGAAAATAATTTCGTTAAGCAATGATATCTGAGTCTGGTTGAAGATCAGGATGACGATGAATATAACGCTGTTGAATATACAGAATTTTTTTAGATGTATGTGACGAAGCCTTTTAGTTTGTAATTCAACTGGATGTATTTAAAAAAATATTCTTCTCTTTTCTTTCTATCTGCTAATATAATTTAGATATATTACATCTTAACAGAATACAGAACTCATATTTATTTTTAAGCAATTTCACTAACATATTAAAAATATGAAATAAATATCATCACATAATAGAATTCTAAGGAGACATGATCTCTAAGATAAATATAGAGTTTTTTACGTCTAGAAAGTGAATTAACGTAGTCTGAATTGTGATTATATATATATATATATATATATATATATATATATATATATATATATACATACAGCTGTATACGCATACACACATACACATATTTATATGTCAGAATATATATATATATATATATTTTAATTTTATTCTGCTAAAATGTGTTTTTTCTTTTTTCTCTAAAACTATTTTAATAAAGGTTTAATGTATCGATATACGTACCTTCCCCATTTAGTGTAATCATACTAACTTAAGGAAATGAATGCCATTGGTTGAGTACCTCTGGTTAAAAATCTTCAGACGTTGTGATGTTAGGGAATGATGTAAAAAAATTACTCTCACGTTTGTAATTTAAGACGACTTAGATCTGTCTTCGCTTTTCCTTTCAGTTTTTACGTCATATTTACGTCTTATACTCAAAAACATCCGATTACAAATTAAAGAAAAAAATGCATTATTACCAAAAGCTAATGGAAAGAGAAGCTCCATACAAAGTAACATTGCATAAAAGAGTAGCTGCATAACAATACATTACATTGATATATATTAAAACGAATAAAGAGTCATAAAAAAATCTATCCGAAGAGAATACCATGTTAATTAACTTCATGAAAATAATTCCTTTAAGCAATCAGAATTTCTGAGTCGGGATGAAGATCCAGAGGACGATGAATATAATACTGTTGAATATACAGAATTTTTTTAGATGTATGTGACGAAGCCTTTTAGTTTGTAATTCAACTGGATGTATTTAAAAAAATATTCTTCTCTTTTCTTTCTATCTGCTAATATAATTTAGATATATTACATCGTAACAGAATACAAAACTCATACTTATTTTTAAGCAATTTCACTAACATATTAAAAATATGAAATAAATATCATCACATAATAGAATTCTAAGGAGACATGATCTCTAAGATAGAGTTCTTTACGTCTAGAAAGTGAATTCACGTAGTCTGAATTGTGATTATATATATATATATATATATATATATATATATATATATACATACTTACAGCTGTATGCGCATACACACATACACATATTTATATGTCAGAATATATATATATATATATATATATATATATATATATATATTATTGTGCTAAAATATGATTTTTCTTTTTTTTCTAAAACTATTTTAATAAAAGTTTAATTTATCGATATACTTACCTTCCCCATTTAATGCAATCATACTACCTTAAAGAAATGAATCCCATTAGTTGAGTAACTGTGATTAAAAAAACTTCAGACGTTGTGATGTTAGGGAATGGCGCAGAAAATTACTCTCACGTCTGTAATTTAAGACGACTTAGATCTATCTCCACTTTTACTTTCAGTTTTTACGTCATACTCAGGTCTTATACTCAAAAACATCCGATTACAAACGCAAGAAAAAATGCATTATTATCAAACCCTAATGGAAAGAGAAGATCCATACAAAATAACGTTGCACAAAAGAGTAGTTGCATAATAATAACAACATTTATCAGTGTAAATAAGAATTTCATATTTTATATCAGAATGTAGTTTAACTTTTTTTTCAGTAAAGTAATCAATAATTTTATTAAAGATTTGTTTTCAATATGCTTGCCACGCTCATTTAATGCTCTTACACTACCTTAAGGAGAAGAATCCCATAGGTTGTCTGTTGAATCTCTAGTTAAATACAGATTTCAGAACAAGAGCAATATGACGGTAGGGCCCAAAATTTTATTCTGCTAAAATGTGTTTTTCTTTTTTCTCTAAAACTATTTTATTAAAGGTTTAATTTATCGATATACTTACCTTCCCCATTTAATGTAATCATACTACCTTAAAGATATAAATCCCATTGGTTGAGTAACTTTGGTTAAAAATATTTCAGACGTTGTGATGTTAAGGAATGGTGTAGAAACTTACTCTCACGTCTGTAATTTAAGACGACTTAGATCTGTCTAAGCTTTTCCTTTCAATTTTTACGTCATACTCACGTCTTATACTCAAAAACATGTGATTACAAATGAAAGAAAAAATGTATTATTACCAAAATCTAATGGAAAGAGAAGATCCATACAAAATAATGTTGCACAAAAGAATAGTTGCATAACAACACATTACCTTCATAAATATTAAAGTTAATAAAGAGTCATAAAAAATCTATCCGAAGAGAATACGATGTTAATTAACTTCATGAAAATAATTCCTTTAAGCAATCAGAATTTCTGAGTCGGGATGAAGATCCAGATGACGATGAATATTAAATACTGTTGAATGTACGGGAATTTTTTAGATGTATGTAACGAAGCCGTTTTGCTTGTAATGAAACGTGATGGATTTAAAAAATATTCTTCTGATTTCTTTCTATCTGCTAATATAATTTAGATATATTACATCGTAACAGAATACAGAACTCATATTTATTTTTAAGCAATTTCACTAACATATTAAAAATATGAAATAAATATCATCACATAATAGAAATCTAAAGAGACATGATCTCTAAGATAAATATAGAGTTTTTTACGTCTAGAAAGTGAATTCACGTAGTCTGAATTGTGATTATATATATATATATATATATATATATATATATATATATATATATATATATATATATATATATATATATATATATATATATATATATATATATATATATGTATATATATATATATATATATATATATATATAAATATATATATATATATATATATAATATATATATATATATATATATATATATATATATATATAAATATGTATATATATATGTATATATATATATATTTATTTATATATATTTATATATATATTTATATATATATATATATATATATATATATATATATATATGTGTATATATATAT
>CM063509.1:45549753-45552253 GCA_032207245.1 Pardosa pseudoannulata
TTAATTTAGGATCATTCGGTGTTTATTTATGACCATTTCTATGTATCTACCTTAGAAATAAGATGTTTCAGTATACAAATCTTTTAAAAGGAGAATTATAGAGTGACATATAAGGTACTGATCAAAGTAATGTAACAAAGTAAATGTAACAAAGTATATGTAACAAAGCAATGTAACAAAGTAAAACGAAATATGTGTTTCCATCTAAGAATTCTTTCCCATTATGCTTTATGCTGTCCTTCCATATCATTTGCAAGTTACGGCCTATTTTCCAAAACATACGAACGCAAAGACAGTAAGAGAGCAATATGATCAATATCTAAAGGAAAGAGTAATTCAATATAAGGTATATTTACGGAAAAAAGTCGTTCATAACAATACATTACTCCAGTCTATACCTCTACAAATAAAGGATAATAAAATGAAACGCTATTCCAAGAAAATATGATACTAGGTTCTTGAAAATAGCTCAAATTTCTGATGACTGTCTTTGATTTGGGATGGGGTTCTAACAGACACCTAAATAATCAACGAGCGTTCTGGAGTTAATAAAGTTGAGTCCCTAAAAAATTCAAAGATATAAAAAATAAGCCGAATCTATTGTAATGAAATTCACCTTTTAAAGTAAAGTACGTAAAGCAGATTTTGTATTTACAACCATAAAATATTGTTTAAAATATAAGTAGTCACAATTTTGCAAGTTAATTCTCAGCTGAAACACAAATAAATTTTTTATCTGCCTCATGGGTTACTTTACAATTCAGGAAAGTTAAAAATCTTACTGATCTCGTAATATGACGGGCTATATGCTAGTTTACAAATAAGAAGTGTCCATTCATAAAAGGAGTGATAAATTACAATATTTAATAACCCGTCATATGATGGATATATGCTAGTTTAAAATTAAGAAGTGTCCATTCATAAAAGGTATGATAAATTACAACATTTACTATTCCCGTCAAATGAGGGCTATATGCTAGTTTAAAAATAAGAAGTGTCCATTCATAAAAGGAGTGAAGAATTTAAATATTAACTAATCCCGTCATATTATGGCTATATACTAGTATAAGAATAAGAAGTGTCCATTCATAAAAGGAGTGATGAATTACAATATTTACTAATCCCGTCATATGATGGTTATATGCTAGTTTAAAAATAAGAAGTGTCCATTCATGAAAGGAGTGATGAATTACAATATTTACTAATCCCGTTATATGATGGATATATGATAGTTTAAAAATAAGAATTGTAAATTCATAAAAGGAGTGATGTCTTACAACATTTACTAATCCCGTCATATGATGGCTATATGCTACTTTAAAAATAAGAAGTGTCCTTTCATAAGAGGAGTGAAGAATTACAATATTTACTAATATCTTCATACCATGGCTATATGTTAGTATAAAAATAAAAAGTGTCCATTCATGAAAGGAGTGATTACTTACAACATTTACTAATCCCGTCATATGATGGCTATATGCTAGTTAAAAATAAGAAGTGTCCTTTCATAAAAGGAGTGATGAATTACAATATTTAATAATCCCGTCACATGATGGCTATATGCTAGTTTAAAAATAAGAAGTGTCTATTCATAAAAGTAGTGATGAATTACAATATTTACTAATCCCGTCATATGATGGTTATACGCTAGTATAAGAATAAGAAGTGTCCATTCATAAAAGGAGTGATGAATTACAATATTTACTATTCCCGTGACATGAGGGCTATATGCTAGTTTAAAAATAAGAAGTGTCCATTCATAAAAGGAGTGAAGAATTTAAATATTAACTAATCTCGTCATATTATGGCTATACACTAGTATAAAAATAAGAAATGTCCATTCATAAAAGGAGTGATGAATTACAATATTTGCTAATCCCGTCATATGATTGCTATACGCTAATATAAGAATAAGAAGTATCCATTCATAAAAGGAGTGATGAATTACAATATTTACTAATCCCGTCATATGATGGCTATATGCTAGTTTAAAAATAAGAAGTGTCCTTTCATAAAAGGAGTGATGAATTACAATATTTAATAATAAGAAGTGTCCATTCATAAAAGGAGTGCGGAATTACAATATTTGCTAATCACGTCATATGATGGCTATATGCTAGTTTAAAAATAAGAAGTGTCCATTCATAAAAGAAGTGATGCATTAAAATATATACTAATCCCGTCATATGATTGCTATATGCTAGTTTAAAAATAAGAAGTGTCCATTCATAAAAGGAGTGATGAATTACAGTATTTAGTATTCCCGTCACATGATGGCTATATGCTTGTTTTAAAATAAGAAGTGACCATTCATAAAAGGAATGATGAATAATAATATATACTAATCCCGGCACATGACGGCTATATGCTAATTTAAAAATAAGAAGTGTCCATTCATAAAAGGAGGGATGAATTACAATATTTATTATTACCGTTACATGATGGCTATAAGAAGTGTCTATTCATAAAAGGAGTGATGAATTATATTTTATCATGAAAA
>CM063509.1:45567253-45572253 GCA_032207245.1 Pardosa pseudoannulata
AGATGTAGATGTACGTATATGTACAATTTGTTGATTTGTGTTTTGTTGAATATCTATTTGCTGTAAGGGAGGGAGGATGAGATGTTGTAGAGATTTTAACTTGGTCATAGATAATTATCGTTAGGCTAGGATAATTATCATTACTCAATACGATTAAAAACACATATAAATTTGAAACGAAAGAATGTTATGGATATACGTGTAGAATGCACTTATATGTATGAGTTGTGTTTTGTTGAACATCTATTTGCTGCAAGGAATTGATGACGAGATGTTGTAGAGATTTTAACTTGGTTACAGGCGAAGATAATCATCATTACCGAATGCGATTCAAAATACATAATATAATTTTGAAACGAAAGAATGTTATGTATGTAAATGTAGAAATACGTTATTGTATGATTTGTGTTGTGTTGAACATATAATTGCTGCAAGGGATGGATCATGAGATGTTGTAGAGATTTTAATTTGGTCACAGGCTAAGATAATCATTATTACCTAATGCGATTCAAAATACATAACATAATTTTGAAACGAAAGAATGTTATATATGTACATGTAGATGTACGTATATGTATGATTTGTGTTTTATTGAACATCTATTTGCTTCAATGGATAGATGATGAGATGTAGCAGAGATTTTAACTTGGTCACAGGCGAAGATAGATAATTACCCAATGCGATTCAAAATACATAATATAATTTTGAAACAAAAAATATGTATGTACATGTAGAATGTACGCATATGTATGATTTGTGTTTTGTTGAACATCTAATTGCTGCATCCTGCATTGTAATAGGCATCCTACATACAATGCAGGATGTATGTATTGCATCCTACATACATCCTGCATTGTATGTAGGATGACATGTAGTAGAGATTTTAACTTGGTCATAGGCTAAAATAATTATTATTATTCAATGCGGTTAAAAATACATTATATAATTTCGTAACGTAAAAATGCTATGCATGTAGATGTAGAAGTACGTTATTGTATGATTTGTGTTTTGTTGGACATCTAATTGCTGCAAGGGATGTAGGATAAGATGTAGTAGAGATTTGAACTTGGTCATAGGATAAAATAATCATCATTACTCAATGCAATTCAAAATACATAATATAATTTCGTAACGAAAGAATGTTATGTATGTAGCTGCAGCATGTACGTATATGTATGATTTGTTGAATATCTGTTTGCTGTAAGGGATGGATTATGAGATGTAGAAGAGATTTTAACTTGGTCACAGGCTAATATAATCATCATTACTCAATCCGATTCAAAACACATAATATAATTTTGAAACGAAAGAATGTTATGTATGTACATGTAGAATGTACTTATATGTATGATTTTTTGAACATCTATTGGAACATCTAAGGAATGAATGATGAGATGTAGTAGAAATTTTAACTTTGATACAGGGTTAGATAATCATCACTACTCAATGCGATTCAAAACACAAATAATTTCGATACGAGAGAATGTTATGTATGTAGATGTAGAATGTGCATATATGTATGATTTATGTTTTGTTGAACACCTATTTGCTTCAAGGGATAGATGATGGGATATAGTAGAGATTTAGAACTTGCTCACAAGCTAAGTTAATCATCCTTACTCATTGAGATTCAAAATACATAATCTAATTTTGTAACGAAAGAATGTTATGTATGTATGTGTAGGTATGATTTGTTGATCTGTGTTTTATTGAACACCTGTTTGGTGTGAGGAATTAATGATGAGGTGTAGTAGAGATTTTAACTTGGTATCAGGCTAAGATAATTATCATTACTTAATGCGATTCACAACACATATAAATTTCAAAAGACAGAATGTTGTGCATGTACATGTAGAATGCTCTTATATGTATGATTTGTGTTTTGTTGAACATTTGTTTACTGTAAGGGATGAATGTTGAGCTGTTGTAGACATTTAAACTCGGTCACAGGCTAAGATAATCATCATTACTCATTGAGATTCAAAATACATAATCTAATTTTGTAACGAAAGAATGGTTTGTTGAACATCTGTTTGCTGCAAGGAATGGCTGATGAAATGTAATAGAGATTTTAACATGGTCACCGGTTAAGATAATCATCATTACTTAATGCGATTCAAAATATGTAATATAATTTCGTAACGAATATGTAGATGTAGATTGTATGTATATGTATGATTTGTTAATTTGTGTTTTTTTGAACATCTATTTGCTTCAAGGGATAGATGATGAGATGTAGTAGAGATTTAAACTTGGTCACAGGTCATTACACAATTCAACTCAAAATACATAATATAATTTTGAAACGAAAGAATGGTATATGTGTACATGTAGAATTGTCGTATATGTATGATTTGTGTTTTGTGGAACATTTAAATTAAAAATATATGTTAGTGAGCTATAGTTAAAATATCCTTACATATATGTATAAATAAATATTAATAAAAAAACCAAGAACTTTCGCTCTTGTCATTTTATCAATTGTAAATAAGTTGTCAAAATAAATTATTTTTAAAAGGTATTAATACTAAAATATATATGTTGCTAAAGATATTAAAAGAGTTATTTCATTTTATTTGAAATGTTCTATAAATTAACTTAACTACCGTATTTTACCCTATTATGAAATTCAAAGTAATCTACATTTTTAAAAATATATAGTTTTAATTAAAATACTTTATTAAGTTTTAAACATTCCTTTCATTTATTATCAATAATATGCATACATCTAATTAACTAATAATATAACTATTTAACAGTAAATGCTTTATAGTTTAACGCAATTTCTTTCGTAATTATTTATTAAAACAGTTTAAAGAAAAAAATTAGAACATGGTTTAAAATGAAACTTTATTCAAAGACTGAATTTAATTTACATAACAGATGAGAAAAATACTGCTAAATATCGGCAATGTAAGTAAACTTAATTGAAATTTTTGGAATGCATTGTAAAGAAAATTACCTATAATGGCGTAATGGGAGTAGGTAGTTAATTTTTGATAATTTTATGAAAATAAATTGGCAACATAAAATCAAAAAATTCAATAATTTCAAAATTAAAACATCTGAAGGATTTTTGAGGACATGAGTTCCGATATTATTTTTTAAGGTTACTAATTATTGGAGAGATCGTAATGGTTAGCTTTCTACAAGATAATTTTATCTGAAAATACTCTGAAATTTTTAAAATACAAATAGGTTTTTAAAGTATTACTTACAAAATTTTAGGTGTGTTCAAAGTCGTCTCCCCTATTATCAGTGTACATTTGTAGACGAATTTTCCACAGATTAAATGCCTTCAGCCATTCATTTCTTAGAATAGATAAAAAAGGGCATTTATAGCCACATCAATCACTGAATGAAAACGACGTCCCCGTAAGTTCTTTTTTAGATTAAAGAATAACCAAAAGTCACGTATAACTAGATCAGGTAAATACAGCGGAATGTTCTATCATTTTAATTTGGCGACTTTTTTTTAAGAAATACCTGTTTTTGGCGCCTTGAAGATGCATTGTCATAAATTAGTCCCCTAAATTCACTTCTTGTAGAATTTAAAAGACATTTAGTGGTATACCAGTTTGCTGTTACTGTCTTCTGTCCTTCCAAGATGGTTATAAACTTGCTCCAACTTGCTATTGTATATTGAATTTTGTGTATTGACTTTTGAATTATGTAAATTTTTTTTGAAACTATTGTTTTATTGAACTGTTGTGTATTGAATTTTGAATTATGTATATTATTGACTATTGTATATTGAATTGTTGTGTACTGACTTTTGAATTATGTATATTACTGACTATTGTATATTAAACTGTTATGGGTTGACTTTTGAATTATGTGTATTATTGACAATTGCATATTGAATTGTTGTGTATTGACTTTTGAATTATGTATATTATTGAATATTGTATATTGAATTGCTGTGTATTGACTTTTGAATTATGTATAACATTGACTATTGTATAATTGAATTGTGTATTGACTTTTGAATTATGTGTATTATTGACTACTGTGTGTTAAATTGTTGTGTACTGAATTTTGAATTATGTATATTATTGACTATTGTATATTGAATTGTTGTGTACTGACTTTTGAATTATGTATATTACTGACTATTGTATATTAAACTGTTATGGGTTGACTATTGAATAATGTATATTATTGACTATTGTATATTGAATTGTTGTGTATTGATTTTTCAATTATGTATATTATTAACTATTGTATACTGAATTGTTGTGTACTGACTTTTGAATTATGTACATTATTGATTATTGTATATTGAACTCTTGTGTATTGACTTTTGAATTGTGTATATTATTGGCTATTGTACATTGAATTGCTGTGTACTGACTTTTGAATTATGTATATATTACTGACTATTCTATATTGGTTTGGTTTGGAGTGCTACGGTCTACTTTTTTGCAACACGAGGGCTAATGAGACCGGGACCTACTGCTTAACGCCGATTCCGAACGGCTACGAACATCCATGCCATAGTGGGATTCGAACCCACGAACTCCGGTTCCGAAGGCCAGCACCGTAACCATTCGGCCATCGTTCGTCTATTGTATATTGAACTGTTGTGGGTTGACTATTGAATAATGTATATTATTGACTATTGTATATTGAATTGTTGTGTATTGACTTTTAAATTATGTATATTATTGACTATTGCGTATTGAATTGTTGTGGATTGACTTTTGAATTATGTATAACATTTTCTATTATATATTGAATTGTTGAGTATTAACTTTTGAATTATGTATCTTAAATTACATAACTAAATAAATAATACTACAACCTAAATAATAATATAACTAAGTTTTGATTTTATATTAAAAACAAATAAATTTTTTGTTTCTAAGTTTTTCATTGAAATCTAATACTTATCATATCTTATTTTGTAAATCTTAAAATATAACTGATATTTTAAAATTTACAAAATTTAAAAGCTGCTAAGAAATTGAAAACTTATTAATTATGTACTTTACTTTTCT
>CM063509.1:45577253-45582253 GCA_032207245.1 Pardosa pseudoannulata
TAAGATATGTACATATATATATATATATATATATATATATATATATATAATATTATATATATATATATATATATATATATATATATATACATATATATATATATATATATATATATATATATATATATACATATATACATATATATATATATACATATATATATATATATATATATATATATATATATATATATATATATATATATATATATATATATATATATATATATATACATGTATATATATATATGTATATACATATTTATATATATATATATATATATATATATACATATTATATATGTATATAAAAGATATATATACATATATATATTATATATATATATATATATATATATATATATATATATATATATATATATATATATATATATATATATATATATATATATATATATATATATATATATATATATATATAAATATTTTATATTTATATATATATATTTATATATATATATATATATATATATATATATATAAATATATATATATATATATATATATATATATATATATATATATATATATTTATATATATATTTATATACATATATATTTATATATTATATATATTATATATATTATATATATATATATATTTTTATATATATATATATATATATATATATATATATATATGAACTTAATATACGCACAAATACACAACATATATATATATATATATATTTATATTATATATATTATATATATATATGAAATTACATACATATAACACATAAAAACATATATATATATATATATATATATATATATATATATATATGAACTTACATACATATATAAAAACACACACACATATATATATATATATATATATATATATGAACTTACATATATAAAAATATAATATATATATATATATATATATATATATATATATATATATTATATATATATATATATATTTTAAGTACCGTTTAATTAGAGGATGCACTTCTTAATTGGTGATTTAAAAGGAAAGCAAGAAAATAAGTTTTCGAATAGAACTTTTATTAATATTTTGTTTTCTCGTACGGGTAACAAAAAATTCCGTATGTATTCATTTCAGTTTATTTCTTTGCATTTCATTTCGTATTTTTCGTTTCTACCACGGAATGAAGAAAATTGTTTTTTTTTTCTTAATACTTTTTCACTTGCATTTGAATCTACCTTTCAGATCTGTGCTTTTTGCTTGGAGCTTATGTAGGTGTGGAATTTTAATTCCCGTTGGAAAAGATACGTTCATTTTCTCCCGAGTAAAAGAGTGTCAGTCTTGAATTTTGTTACTTTCCTTAAGGTAAAATATTGGTTTAAAGTAGTAAATTTTCTAAAACATTGCTTTCCTACTTCTTTTACTTTTTTCCCTTTACTTTGTAGTATATGTACATTTAGAGAAATTGTTGTAATTGTAAATTAATTTGTAGTATCAGCAGATATGTTCGAGTTCTCCCTTTTTTATCCTCTTTTAAAATATGAAATTATAAATCAAATAAAACAATTAAGATTGTTATAGCTTATATATTCATATAGAAAAATGTCTGTCGGATTTTTATGGCCGAGAACTGAAACGAAATAAATGCAAATTTTAGTGTGTTTAAAAAATTAACGGAGTATAATATAATATAATATAATATAATATGGTATACGATATGATATAATATGATATAATATTATATGATATAATATGATATAATATAATATGATATGATATAATATAATAGGATAAAATATGATATGATATAATATGATATGATATAATATAATATGATATAATATGATATTTATTAATATATATCTATGTATATTTGTAAGATGTATGTACATATATATATATATACATATGTAAGCAGATATATATTATACCTAAAGACATAATACATATTTATATATATATATATATATATATATATATGTATATATATGTATAAATATATGTATATATATGTATATTTATGTATGTAAGTGTGTGTGTTTGAGCTTGGAGCTTATGTAGGTGTGGAATTTTTAATTCCAGTTGGAAAAGATACGTTCATTTTCTCAAGAGTAAAAGAGTGTCAGTCTTGAATTTTGTTGCTTTTTTTAAGGGAAAATATTGGATTTTAAAAGGGTAAGACATTGCTTTTCTACTTCTTTTACCTTTTTCCTACTTTTCCTTACTTTTTAGTACATGTACATTTTAAATTACTGTTGTAATTGTCATATAATTTTCAGTATTTAAAGATATGTTCGAGGTCTCATTTTGTTATCCTCTTTTAAAATATGAAAGTATAAAACATATAAAACAGTTTGAAGAATGTTGTCGCTATCATCTTCATATCTAAAGAATGTCTGTCGGTTTTTTATAACCGAGAACTGAAACGAAATTAAATTCAAATTTTTGGTGTATTTATAAAATTAACAGAGTACAATGTAATATAATATAATATAATATAATATAATATAATATGATATGATATGATATGATATGATATGATATGATATACATAATATATAAATAATAAATATATGTATATATATGTATATATGTACATACATAAACATATCTATGCATATATATTATATCTAAAGACATAATACATTTATGTATAAATACATACATACATATATACTTATATGTATATAAATAAATATATATATATATATATATATACATATATATATATATATATATATATATATATATATATACACATATATATATATACATATATATATATACATACATACTTAACACACACACACACACACACACACACACACATATATATATATATATATATATATATATATATATATATATATATATATATATATATATATATATGTAAGGAAAATTCTCAGGGGTTTTCAAAACTTAAATCAAGGGTAAAATTTCCAGCGTCATTTTCCATTCCCCTTTTTAACACCTAACCTAAATTGACCACTGGGGCTACAGGTTACGCCCTCAGAGAAGGGGCCTGGCCAATTATAAACCTACATGGCCCTAGCGGATAATTTAGGAAATTTCCAAATAAAAAGGAGATACACGCTAGCGGAGACAGATTTTTCTAGAGATATTTTCCCACCGATGTTCAAGCACGTGTTACGTGTCTTGTACATAGAACCTCATGCTAGGTGACCCTTCATTTTGTCCCTATGATGAAGTGGGAACCCGTCCTTCAAAGTTATCTTAATAAAGGTCTTTAGCTGGTCTTTATATATATATATATATATATATATATATATATATATATATATATATATATATATATATATATACACACACTCGGTAAGCAAGAAATAAGTGCCCTTCTGAGGACTCTAGAATATGTTCTCTTGGTCAAATGAGATACAATTGGAACTAATGACAACTCAAATGATGCACTTCGCATTTATTACATGAAAAAATCAGTACACAAATTCGCCTATAGGTAGGGCTGTAACCCATATGGTATTTATTTAGTTTCATGAAGGTAAGTCGATTATTAGTTTCTTGTCTGCTTTTCATGCGTCCGTTTAAAGAAAAATATTTACTGGTAAAACTGTTTTACTCGAATCAGCAGAACTCTGTTCCAGCTCTAAGAGAATTTCGTCGTATGAAGCACGTACGAAAAGGTCCAGTACCTTACGCAAGATGATCGTACGCCAGCTGTCACCAATTGAGCTTTTAGTTATGATTGTTCCTGAAGCAGAAGATCTACCGTAAAATGTCAGCATTTGTGCTAGATCTGAAGTACAGCGTCATGTTCTTGATATTCTGGCAAACTAATTATGGTCAGCTGTTGAAAATATGGTTCTTCGATTGCAGATATAATGCTTAACTTGAAGAGGGACATATTTAGTACTTTTAACACAATGTATGCCGGACACGCTCTAGTACGTTTTCTGACGATTGATACTTGAGCGCGGGTCACTTACTAGTACGGGGTTTGTCGTGTACCTCTTCATAGAAGAAAATGCTTTGAACGTTACTACACTGTAAAACATTATACCTTTTATGATTGCTCTTTACATGTAAAAAGGTTTATATATAATATATTTCGAAAAAATTAAAACGATATACTACTATTTCTATTTGATTTTCCCTATGTACGATATAATTATAAATTTATCCACTAAAAAATATATTTTTTGTTTACAAACATCTTATGGTTGTTATTTATATATTTCTATTTATATATTTGTTTATATATTTCAATATAAAATACAAAAATTTGGTTAAAAAATTAAATAATTTTCGATCTATTGAGATTGAACTGAATAATTAAATTTACGCTCAAAACGTCCGCTCCCGGTACAATTCCGCTGCGAAATGAACCGGCACACAATATGTTCATGATACTTAAAACTATTTAGCATTTATAAAGCATATTAAATTTGTTTAATGAACAATTATGAACTTTTAACAAGTCTATTTTCAAGCGTTTTCACGAAGCATATCCTTCTACTGTCCTATGAGCCGAACGATGGCCGATTGGTTAGGGCGCTGTCCTTCGGTACCGGAGTTCGTGGGTGCGAATCCCACAGTGGCATGGATGTTCGTAGCTGATCGGAATCGGCTTTAAGCTGTAGGTCCCGGTCTCATTAGCCCTCGTGTTGCAAAAAGTAGACCATAGCACTCCAAACCAAATCAAACCATCTACTGTCCTATGCACTTTCGTATGTCTTCTGTTTAGTAGACCCTTGTATCGTTGAAAATAAAGAACTTCCTTTCTTGATTTGTGTAATTTACGATTTATTAATAGTCAATGTAATTAACAATTATTTTTACGGAAAATTTTCTAAAGGTCCATTTTGAAACATTATGAACCGTGGAAACTCAGTCCGCAAAGGCAGCGTCCTCGTAACTAAAAGGTTGCAGGTTCGGGGCTGAGTTCGGAGCTGGAGCAGGCTAAGTTCCGCCGTGTTCGCCGCTACAGTTGTCTGGGGCACGTAAATATGATAGTGGTCACAAAGTCCTTCAAGTTCTCACACAATACCTGAAGTTGTGGCAGTCC
>CM063509.1:45587253-45599753 GCA_032207245.1 Pardosa pseudoannulata
TATAATAATAATATATATATTATTACGAATTTGTTAGTGAACTTTGTATTTAACATGGGACTCTATGTTTATCTCGCCTAATTGGCGAGATATCGGCTAGTTGCCGACCGTTTTGGCACCTTATTTTTGTTGCCAAGTTCGTCTCTAAATATCGCCAAATGTGGCTATATTTTACAACTTCTGGTTCCGGTTTCTGGTCTAATTTGGAATGTTCGAGCAGTTTCTTTGGCATATAACGCAGGCTGAGCCCCAAACGGAGTGGAGTTTGCAGAACCGGAGACCTAGGGCCTCTTATTTAAATTCATTCTTTATTCAAATACTTTTTCATTTTTCTATTATTTTATGACTATTTTTAGGCACTTGTATGCTTTAAAAACATTAATATCTAAGCTAAATACTTTTGTCTACCCATCACTACAGTTCTCTACGTCTTGGGCTAGGCCCGCTGCATAATAATATTACTTTTATATGCCGCTCTTTTATACTGTAAAATTTTACTTATGCTACATTTATAATTTTGTTTATGTATGATTCTCTTATTATTTTTTCATTATTACAGACATTTTTATTTCTTTTTAATCATATTTACTTTATATATATATATATATATTATATATATATATATATATATATATATATATGTATATATATATTCCTTTTTACTATTGTATTATAACCATAATGTAACTGGCCTCTTGATATACAATATATTCATTATGAATTGCTCCCTTTTTGAAATATCTTCAACCCCAAATATATGCCCAACCGAGCCAGGTGCTCCGAAGATTAACCTTTATACTGTTTGGTTTGGAGTGCTACGGTCTACTTTATGAAACACGAGGGCTAATGAGACTGGGACCTACAGATTAAAGCCGATTCCGAACGGCTACGAACATCCATACCACATTGGGATTCGAACCCACGAACTCCGGTACCGAAGGCCAGCACCCTAAGCAATTAGTCATCGTTCGGAAACCTTCATACGGAGAAGTAACGGAGTGGAGTTGTTAAGAAAATTTCTCAATGTAGAGAGTACGCACGGTGTGCTGTGTTTTACCGGTGTTTCCGTTTTGTTTTATGCTGAAAGAGGTACATGAGCCCACTGCATTCTGCTCGAGTTGTTTAGCGATGATTTTGAAGGTTTGGTACTAGTGCTCAGTACCGGAACTTTGATGCCTTTTTCACGTATTTTCCAGCTGACTGTTAATAAATAATTGCTTTTGTGCTGTCTTACTTAAAGTCCGTTCAATCCCCGAATCCAGTTGTTAAGTCCGTAACAATATATACACACATCTACATAATATTTAATTTTATCCACCAAACCATTCTTATACCAACCCAGAAATTTATAGCGAGAACGGACGATAAAATATATAATATGTAATTTATATCTTCGGGAGAAAATGTGTTAGTAGTAGCAAATTATGAAGTACGGGTACATGGCGGAAAGACATGTAAATGAAATAATGGCATTTAGGCACGGAAAGGTATTCATTATAACGATATAAAATGCTAGTCAGGAAATTTTAAGCCATTAAGGAGAAAGGAATCTGAAAATTAGACCAAAATTGTTTAAAAATATGACTTGTCTTACCCACGAAACGAAAAGTTGAAATTACACTCTCAGAATAATTTCCAATTTTTTAATCGAATAATTATTTCATGTATGGGGTGTCAAATCTTTTAAAGGATTCTTGGTTTATTCTAAGATTGTGTCTAATTTGAATATGTAAGTGAATATTTAATATTATATCAAACGTTGGGAGTTATTTAAGACAGATTGTTTCTTATAAAGTTATACTTTTATGAAGACAGCAATTTCGCCACCTATGATATAGGTAAGTTGGTTTGAGCGGCAAGCTCTACTATTTGCCACAGGAGGACTAGTGAGGGTTGTAATGTACTTACAACCATAACACCAGTGTTCTATTACAAGGGGAAACACAGTAAGAATATAATACTTATATTGAGATTCATACATTTATTCTGTACATTCATTTACAAATTTATCCTTGGCTATCATACATCATAATCATCAATTATTTATGTCTTATATTTACATCATAACTATTACAATTCTCTTTATAATTCGTAACTATTCAATTACAAGGTTAAATCATAAATAGAGGCCTAAGTGACTGTAAATAATGTTTTATCTTTACCTCCATTAAAGGCACAGGGGATTAGGCAGGGGCTTTCCTCATGTGATGTCGGTCCGGGCGCACGGGACGAGTTGGTGATAGTGAGCGGGGATTCGGATTCTATGTCCCACATCTCTCGAATCCCGACTTCAACTCCTCTCCCCTTAACTTCGTTTCCAAACTCCTCATTTTGGTTTTAACGCCCCTTTTTGTTTCTTTCCAATCGCTTGTTTCGGGAAATTTTCCCCCATCTGCATCCCCTTCGGGAGTGCAGGGGGGCTCATTTAAGTAGTTCTCTTTGTGCAAGCTGACATTATTTTTAGCCCCTGCTCCAATAGCTCACGGTTACATCTCTGTGAGAACTTGACCGTTACGCTGCCATTCCGTGATCTATACCTTCTCTGCAGGGGTTCCCTAAATTAGACGTGCACAGTTGGAGTCCTAAATTCCTCTAGGAAATCTCTCCCACAGCTCTGCATGCACGTGCAGAACATCGTGGGAAAGTACCTCGGTAAAGTGAGACATTATTTATTCTTCAATTATGATTCCGAAAAGCTTCGAACAACTAAGCCATCAGCAGGAATTGAACCCGCGAACCCCCGATTTAGTTATCTCAAACAGCAGTTTCCTTTCCATTCAGCTATGATAAGGCAGGGCCACAACTAAGGCGGTTTTTACAGTTATTCTGAATAGCACAAAGAAATAACTATTAGGGTACTTTTATTATTAGTTGTCCTCTTATCCGGTTATTTTTTTTATGAAAACTTTTTTTTTTGTGTGTGTGGATATGCAGTCATTCAATCCTATTATGCATCCAGACCATCTTAACCAGTGAATATAACCCTAGCAATTTAAATGACGGGTTACATCGAATTATAGCCATTACCGTTATTACTTGCCCGGGGTTATGGGCAAGGATAATCCAAATTAAATAACTTAAGTATTAAGCAGTCGTGGTAGCTTTGAAAGAGAATACTCAATTCTAAGAACAACTTAAATGCTAAAAATACATCTTCAACTGTCAACGGTAGACGAGAGGAATCTACATCGGAACACGTGCTTCAATAAGGTTGAACTCCAGAGCGAGATAAACTAAATATGTCCTAGAGAAAGTTACTTTTTTGATGAAATTTGATGAAATGATCGATATCTGGATTTTTATAAATTCTGCATAATCAAATATTCGTCCTTCTTCTCCATACGCCATTTACTTTTATACCCGAAATATACTTCCCAAAAGTTTGCATTTATGAAATCTGCCAGTTTCTTTACCCTTTTCTGTCATTGTCCATATGTCTGCTCCATAAGCTAAAACTTAAATCGCGGTAGCTCAGTCGACAAAGGCAACGTTCTCCTTATTGGAGGGTTGAGTCCAAGACGGCCTAAGATCCGCTGTGTTCTTTAATTTGACTGGGGCACGTGAAATAGGTTCGTGGCCACAATGTCCTCCATGTTCTCAATCAATACCTGTAGGGTTGGCAGGCCAAGCCTGTGGGTCTTTTGCTTGATCTCTGCTACTAAACAGCAAGGAAGCACTTGAGCATAAGTCGTTCCTTCACCCTAGCAGTGCTCATAGAAAAGAGAGAAAGAGAGAGAGAAAAGATGCATTCTTTTGCCTTAATTTAAGTAGCGTATGGCTTAGTTTTGCTTGGTTTCACCAAGTGACAGGAGAAATGCACAAAATGGGTTAAAGCAGATTTTATTAAATACCTTATTGTTAATTTGGTTTTTCTTTCACTAAAATTTCACTTTATGTTTCTTTTAATCCAAAAACATTAGTTTGTATTACTAATTCTACTATGAATTCTACCTGATATCCTGTTTGTATGTTGCTTTCAGAACTTATATATGCAAACTTTTCCACGACTTCAAGTTAAAACTAATTATTTTTTAATCCTAAAAAATCAGTTTGTACCGCTAATTCTACCATGCAATTTCACCTGATATCCTTTTTGATGTTCATTTCAGAACTTAGATGTGCAAAATTTTCGACGACTTCAGATTAAACCTAATTTTTTTAATCCTAAAACATCAGTTTGTAGCACTAATTCTGCTATGAATTTCACCTGTTATATTTTTTTTATGTTGTTTACAGCACTTAGATATACAAACTTTCCCAGGACTTCAAATCAAAACTAATTATCTTTCAATCCAAAAACATCAGTTTGTAGCAGTAATTCTGCTATGAATTTCATCTGATATCTTTTTTGTATGTTGATTTCAGAACTTAGATATGCAAACTTTTCCACGACTTCAAATTAAAAATATGTATCTTTTAATCCTAAAACATCAGTTTGTAGCACTAATTCTGCAAGAATTTCACCTTATATCTTTTTTGTATGTCGATTTCAGAACTTAGATATGCAAACTTTTCAATGACTTCAAATTAAAACTAATTACTTTTTAATCCTAAAACATCAGTTTGTAGCATTAATTCTGCTATGAATTTCCCCTGATATCCTTTTTGATATTCATTTCAGAACTTAGATATGCAAACTTTTCCACGATTTCAAATTAAACCTAATTTTTTTTGTTTATCCTAAAACATCAGTTTGTAGCACTAATTCTATGAATTTCACCTGATATCTTTTTTATATGTTGATTTCAGAACCTCGGTATGCAAACTTTTCCACGACTTCAAATTAAAAGTAATTATCTTTTAATCCTAAAACATCAGTTTGTAGCAGGAAATCTGCTATGAATTTCACCTGATATCTTTTTTGTATGTTGTTTTCAGAACTTAGATATGCAAATTTTTTCACGACTTCAAATTAAAACCTAATTTTTTTAATCCTAAAACATCAGTTTGTAGCACTAATTCTGCCATGAATTTCACCTGATATACTTTTTGATGTTCATTTTAGAACTTAGATATGCAAACTTTTCCACGACTTCAAATTAAAAGTAGTTATCTTTTAATCCAAAAACATCAGTTTGTAGCACTAATTCTGCTATGAATATTACCTGATATTCTATTTGCATGTTGATTTCAGTACTTATATATGCAAACTTTTCCATTACTTGAAGTTAAACCTATTTTTTTTATCCTAAAACATCAGTTTGTAACACTAATTCTGCTGTGAATTTCACTTGATATATTTTTTGTATGTTGATTTAAGAACTTAGGTATGCAAACATTTTCACGAATTCAAACTAAAACTACACCATCTAAAATTCTTTCATCAGTAAATGTTCGAAAAGGGTAACGAATTATAGTTTTACTAATTCTTGGTTAATCAAGCCATTTATTAATTTTATTTAATGTGTCAATATTAAACTATTTTTATACAGGTTCTTCAATTTAGTCCTTATATATTCAGTGTTAACTCTTTCAAGTTTTATAAGTAATGAATTATGTGGGAGTGTAGAGAAAGTGTGAGGGAACTACAAGTATTTTTTTTATCCGGTTAGTGAGAGAAACTTTGCCAAGAGAATTGCTTTAATATCTCGCAAATAACGAGAAAGGAAAAAGAAAGAGAAGCGATTATCAGGCTGGAGAAATACTTTCTTTCAGAGGTTAAAACGTTTGGAGGCAGAGGTATGCATTAGAAAGGTGGAGTTAGAGGGCGCTGAGATCCATTTCAAGAAAAAAGGAATTATATTTTATTCGAGGGGAAAATAGTGGGAAAACAGATGTGTCCCGTCAGGTGTTGAGGGGTTTTATGACCCAGCATTCAGAATTGTGTTAGCGTTTAATGATGGAAAATTTTTCGGAACTGCAGCGATTTTTTCGGTTTGCCGATACCTTTTCATTCATATAAGTAGAAAAGGTAGGCTTAAGCGTTTGGGTATTTTAATAGATATTGAGTATTGGAATATGTATTTTTTATATGTGGGTCTTTTAATATATTTCAAAAGCATATAAATTTATAACACATGATTGTGTGAACTTTTAATATATATCTGAAGCCCATGAAAACCAATATAGTGCTGGTCTCACCAAAATCGTTTAACAGCTAACCGGGATTAACCCATGGAGCCAACCAATGATGGGACGCAATTCTCCGTTTAAACAGTGATTAATCGCGGTTATTCGTTAAAGGACTTTCGTGACACCGGACCATAATGTGATTTACATATAATGTTTGATCTTACTTGAGATATAAGGCGATTTCACGCAGTAGGGCAAAGTCTCAAATTTTGACAATTATGGCTTTAGTTTCAAACGGAAGGGGAGTTTATTGTTTGGCTATTGGTTGTTGTAAACCTGAAAATGAATGGGAAGGGCATTATAGTAGTTCGTGACGTTGCAACAAATTGCCTTATTGTGGAATTGTTTAATTCAACAGATAAATCATCTACATACAAACACATTTCTTTTGAATATTGTGTATTATTCATTAGTGATGTAACTATATTCTCTTTTAAAAATTATACCTTATTATCACAAAATTGTTTCATTTTTACTAAATGTAGCTTTCTTCCCAAGATTTTATAGTAAGGCTCCCTTTTAACTAGAACTGGTTCTAAATAAACATCTCAGCTTGCTCCAGACCCGAAGGTTTTTTTTTCTCATCCAGGTTATAGTTTTTTTCAGACCCGTGGTTGATCCATCACGTACATATTAAGGTACGATGTATAAAATTTTTGCAACTCATCTTGTATGTTTTGGATCTATAAAAAGGCTATAAAGAAGCTTCTAGTATAGTCATTCATAGAGTTTTTGTGTTTTAACATGCATATCAATCTTAATGCCACATAGCAATGTTTTATCCTATCAATTCAAATCTGACATAGAACAGCTCTATTTTACAGCACGCATATGGAGCACAGAATAGTGTTCGCTTCTTTACTTGTATATCATTCATATCCACTGTGTCTCTGAAGAGTGACTGGGGCACGTAAAATATGTTCGTGTTCACAATGTCTTCCAAGTTCTCAAACGAAACCGCTGTGGGGTGGCACGTGAAGACTGGATGTTTTCTGCTTCCAAATTATGAAGACACACTTTGAGGAAAGTCATTTTTTCATTCTAGTCGTAATACATCAAGTTCTAAATGCATTCAAGAATTTTTGTGTTACTGATACATCAAGCAACACTTGGGACTTTTGTCTTGTAGAATATCACACTAAGCTCCACTTGTATTGTATCCGTTTACCGAGAAGAATTTCCTTCTCTGAGATTCTGCCATCATCTACCAGGCCTGCAATGTCATCATGACCGTAAAGCAATTTCTCATTGAAGGCTCTGCTTTTAATAATCAACGATATCTTAAAGTTTATTATAATATCAGAAGAAATAACCTTATTTTTTTTCACTCTTCGTTGCAATCTTTTAAACTTAAACAAAAACACCCATCGGATTTTATGATCATATTTGATGTTTCTGTTTTACCCATTGAGTTTTTTCTCTCTTAATTTTTTACAGTTTTCATAACACCATCTTAAAGCTTTAATTTATTTTGTGGCATAAACTCAATCAGGATATCGCTTTTTTTGTTTTGTGCTTTTATTTCCTACATGTTGAATGTATGTATAATTATGCCATTTGACCTTGTGTTTGACACAGTATGTCCATTTTGGATTTAGTGTCATAAAACCTGCCATAACCAACCAATCAAGAAGATTGTGCTACCCTAATTCGTATCAATATGAAATCTTTTTTTATGAATGCCAACTTCTATTACGAAATAAAGGAAGTTAAATCTACTATTTATAGAAGCTTTTACAGCACGGGCCAACCCGAAAATAAGTCAAAACTTAATCTGATAATATATAAGGCAATAGAGGTAGGATACCAATATTCAGAATTAGGTAGATACACTTTAAATAAGGTACATCATAGCCTTTTTGTACTTAATAGCTTTAGAGAAGGCAATACTGTCCCAATTATCACTCTAAAAGAAAATAATTAACTAAAAAAGGATTATACGTAAAGTACAAAAATATGTTTTTTGCTTTGTGAGTTAATACTTTTAGAGAAGGCAATAGATGCTGGTATAATTAACACCCTAGAAGAAAATAATTAACTAAAAAAGGATTATACGTAAGATAGAGCACAAAAATATGTATTTTTTCTGTGCCTTAATAATTTTAGAAGACGCAATCGATGCTGGTATAATTAGAACCCTAGAAGGAAATAATTAACTAAAAAAGGATTAATCGTAAGATAGAACACAAAAACATGTTTGTTGCTCTATGCCTTAAAAATTTTAGAAAACGCAATCGATGCTGGTATAATTAGAACTCTAAAAGAAAATAATTAACTAAAAAGGATTATACGTAAAGTGGAAAACAAATATATGTTTTGTGGTCTGTGCCTTAATACTTTTAGAGAAAGCAATAGATGCTGGTATAATTAGAACCCTAGAAGAAAGTAATTAACTAAAAAAAGATTAATCGTAAGATAGAACACAAAAATATGTATTTTTCTCTGTGACTTAATACTTTTAGAAGACGTAATCGATGATGGTATAATTAGAACCTTAGAAGAAAATAATTAACTAAAAAAGGATTATACGTAAGGTTGAACACAAAAATATGTTTTTTGCTCTGGTTCTTAATACTTTTAGAGAAGGCAATAGATGCTGGTGTAATTAGCTACCCTAGAAGAAAATAATTAACAAAAAAAAAGGATTATACGTAAGATATAACACAAATATATGTTTTTTACTCTGTGCCTTAATACTTTTAGAAAATTCAATAGATGCTGGTATAATTAGTACCCTAGAAGAAAATAATTAACTAAGGAAGGATAATACGTAAGGTAGAACACAAAAATATATTTTTATCTCTGTGTCTTAATCCTTTCACAGAAGGCAATAAATGCTGGTATTATTAGCAACCCAGTTGAAAAATATTAATTAAAAAAGTAACTAAAGCAAGACTTAGAATAAGGTAGACCACAAAAATATTACATATACTCAATTCCTTAATATCTTTAGATAAGGCAATTTATACTAGCATATTTCGTAAACTAGAAGAAAAATTAAATAAGTAGTTTACAAAATAACTGTAAAAAGTTAAGTACCAATTTTTAGTGGGCTCTCTATTGATAAGAAATACGTGCAACCCATAACCATATCATAAGTTTTATTGAACAATGTTTTAATTATTATAATTTCACATACTCAACATATAAAAAGGCGACCTTATTATAGAGTATATTCTTCCGTAGTCTAATACAAAAGATACTCAACGAGAAGAATATCATCAAGTAGATGCAAGAAAGTTGCCAAATAAAATAAAAATTCATGAAACGAGAAAAAGACATTGAAATTATGCATATAACACTAGCTTTATGCCATACATTTTATATTAAAGATGAGATCCTAAAACTCCATACAATCTTAGATATGAGATATGTTCAATATTTCATAGAACATTACTAGATGATATATGATCTGAATTATTTATTATTTCTGTTTAAAGAAAAAAAGTCTTAAGACAAAGTATTTTTTTCTTTCTTCACTCAAAGATTAATGCCTCCTCATAGAAACTGGGGTATCTCATATGTTCTAAATTCATCGAGATCTCGAAGAAGAATTTTTGTATCATAATGTCAGAGAGAAGGAAAGCGAAACAATTACCAGGAAGAAAAGATACATATATATATGTATCTTTTTTTTTATCAAGGATTGAACAAAAGCTAAAAGGAAATATTAGACTTGAGACGTGATCGCCCGAAAACCATTTCTGAAAACGAACCGTGCATTATCTTTCTCTGCTCTTTCACTCTGATATTAAGGATGGAAGAGAGAGAATAGAACGATAGGGTTTCCTATCAGGCGATAGGGTTTAAAAGCGATACAAGAGTCGAATGTATAACTCCAGTTCTGCAAGGTAAAAATTAGGTTATCGAGTGTAGATTTGGAACCCACATGTATGTTCTTCAATTTCTTAAAGAATTTATCTCGTTTATTGTATTATACAGTCAATTAATACCATGTTGTTAGATATATATATATATATATATATATATATATATATATATATATATATATATATATATATATATATATATATATATATATATATATATATATTAGGTTGGCAACTAAGTAATTGCGGATTTTTTTAGAAAATCAAAGACAATTTTTTATGGAACTAAATAACTTTATTCTGTAATGTATTGCCCATTTTGATCAATGACCTTTTGCCATCTTTCAGGCAGCATCATAATCCCACGTTCATAAAACTTCTGGTTTTTATTAGCAAAAAACTGAATCAGGTACGATTTGACATCATCATCATTATTGAAATTTTTACCATTCAAGGAGTTTTGTAAAGATCGAAACAAAAAGTAATCAGATGGTGCAAGATCAGGACTATAATGTGGATGTGGCAAAACATCCCAACCAAGCTCCAATAATTTTTGCCGAGTGACCAAAGATGTGTGTGGCCTTGCATTGTCATGATGGAATACAACACCTTTTCGATTTGTCAATTCGGGCCGCTTTTTTTCAACTGCATTGTTTAATTTCGTTAGTTGTTTAATGTAGACGTCAGAATTGATCGTTCGGTTGGGTGGTAAGAGTTCAAAGTAGACAATTCCTTTGTAATAACAACAAACTGATAACACAAAACCTTCTTTTGATGAATATCAGCTTTTGATGTTGTTTGAGTGTGTTCACCTGGCCTGCTCCACGATCTTTTCCGCTTGATATTGTTGTCAACAACCCCTTTTTCATCTCCAGTTATCAGTCGCTTTAAAAATGGATCATTTTCATTACGTTTCTTTAGCAAATCGCAGCTGTTAATGCGTTGCGTTCAATGAGTTTTTTTCAGTTCGTGAGAACCCATATATCGAGTTTTTGAACATAGCCAAGTTGTTTTAAGTTATTTTCAATGCATGTATGTGATACATGAAGCTTCTCTGCAATCTCACGTGTTTTTACTGCGACGATCCAAATCGATTATTGCTTTGATTTGGGCGTCATCAACTTCAACTGGACGACCAGAGCGTTTTTCATCTTTGAGTGAAAAATCACCAGAACGAAATTTGGCAAACCAATTTTGACACTGCCGTTCTTTTAAGGCTTCGTCACCATAAACATCACATAACTTTTTATGAGCTTGCGATGCGTTTTTCCCTTTGCGGAAATAAAAAAGCAAAATATGACGAAAATGTTCCTTTTGATTTTCCATTCTTCAACGAAGGCCAAGCGAAAACTACGCAACCGATCAAAAAACTTTTTTTACTGATTGACAGCTGAATTGCCAACTATCAAATAACAAAATGTGTTTTACATTTGTACTACGTCTGCAAACCTAAAAATTCAACTGACGCCATCTATGAGAGAAATCCGCAATTACTTAGTTGCCAACCCAATATATATACACATATATACAGTGGACTGCGAATAATGTGATCAGTTTGGAACACCATGATTTTGATAACAATAAAAGATATGCAAAATTAGATAAATTTACAAAACCCCCTTAAATCCACATGTACGAAAATTGCAAAATAAAATGATAAAACTTACCTCATTTTTATGTACTATATATATCCTTTAAAACAAAAGAATTATATACATTATCAATTGTTCACTGTCTACAGTTTTTTCTAAGAAACTCATTGATAAATCGTTCGTAATCATAATGTTTTTTAAAGTCACCAGAGCGGTGTTGTTTTCCACGTTTCTACACTTTCAATGCAATTCAGAAGCTGAGAAATGTTTAACTGCTCTGCAGCATTGAGTTGCCTCATATTTGGTAACCTGTCATAACGATTTAAAATTTCGATCTTTTGTTTTAATGTTAAATCATTTCGCTTTCTGGCTCCCATATCGACAAGCTGCATGTAAGCGAACAAGACATAAAATGTGAAGACGCTCCTTCTCAGTTCCGAATAGAATTTGTTGCTTTCTGCTTATCTGACAACCATTTACCACTAGCGGGGTGTGCGTACTTCTGAAAAATTCCAGGAACGTGAAATCATTTCTCATTTCCCTAGGTGGAAAAGAGAGAAATTCTCGTTAAATAAAAGCAGCAGGGAAGGGAATGTAAAGATTGGGTTCCTTCTGAATACAATGGGAATATTCGTTCGTTTAACAGTTAAAATGAGGTTCAAAAACTGATAAACATCAACCTATGTAACGATCACATAAAGCGATAATTTTAACATGCAAATGAATAGAGAAAATCGGAACCAAGTGAATTCAATAACAATAACCCATTGATAACAATAACAAGGATCCCATTAAGCGGAGTCCACTGTATATATATATATATATATATATATATATTAATATATATGTATTAATATATATATATATATATGTATTATATATATATATATATATACATATATAAATGTATATATATACAAATACATGTATATATATATATATATATATATATATATATATATATATATATATATATATATATATATATATATATATATATATATAT
>CM063509.1:45602253-45617253 GCA_032207245.1 Pardosa pseudoannulata
TAAGTGAATGTGTGCGAGAACATGTCAAGTGGCACAGAATAAATCAAAATTATTCATCTGAAATCAAGTCCTGATTCAGGCATGTCAGTCAGTCTTTCTTCTGGTAACTTAATCGAAATTTTGTTTTTAATCTAGTGACAGAAAAAGAACAAGCTCAGATTCTGTAGAATATTATAAAACTGCGTATGAATGTAACTTTTTTTTTGCCTGTAATACTTGTTCATTATTACAAATTTTACTTCTTGTAGTAGTAGATGATAAGATTTTTTTCTTGTTTTTCATTTTTAGAATATGAGACTTATGCATAAAAAATATATATCACGTGTTCTTTACACGTAATGCTGTTTTTCTTGTTTTACTTTATGTGTAGAGGGTAAGTGACAAACTTGTAGCAGTGAGATTGTGTATTTGTTGCATGAATACTCTTAAGGATTTATTACAAGGGTGGCCAACCTGAGGATCGCGAGCTACATGTGGCTCCTTTAGGATTATTTGTGGCTCTCTATGAATGTACCAGAGTTCCCTTTTCATTTTTGTTATTAAAAATTATTTTAAAAAACTATCATAACTGAAGGAGCTCCATCAGTGCTGGGTAAAAAAATTCGGTCTTTTGGGGCTTTTAAGAGATGACTCTCAAATTCCACACTTCATACCAATTCACTGCATAACTCGCCGAGAACATCTCATTACAAAATATTTAAAATATCCTGATGTTATGAAAACAGTGTAACACATTGTAAATTACATTCGCACCAAAGCAAAAAACCATCAACAATTCAAAAATTTCCTTGAAAAATTAATGAACGAAGAACTTTCAAATGACGTTCAATAAATATAATTTCTGTAAAAAAAATTAATACCTTTATTGCATACCTTTTAAATGCTTATTTAATTGCGTCTCTCGAAAATTTTCAAATTTTGAAAAATAGCTCGGACTATCAAGGAGCTTGGCTACATCTGATTTATTACATTTCAGCGTGTATGTGTTACTTTTTTATTCCTTTTTATTGGTTAACAATATCCAGACTTTTTGGGTTACACCAAAATATCTTCAACGAATTTATTTTAGTTTAGGTTAACCTTTAAGTGGTCACAAAAATGAGGTACGCCATTAATTGTTGAAAAAACTAGATGAACCCTTCAATTGGTTGAAAAAATCAGATAAAGTTTTTAATTGGTTAAAAAAGTCAGATAAAGCCTTTATTGAAAAAACTTCGCAATCACACAAAAACTCCGCGTATTTTTCAGTGTGTAAAAAAATTCTAAACAGAATCTGCTGCTTTTTTAACCTGTACTTTTGACGTGAGATATAGTCTTTTATTAACCAAGACTTCATAGATGACTGTACGAAGGCATTTTCACTTTTTATGTGTTGACAAAAGGATTTGTTATTCCTGTTTTCATGGAAATATACTCAGCTTTCTCGTGTGAGAGTAAAAAAGTTTCAACAGATTAAAGGTCCTATCTAAAGTGAACCTGCACCAAAATGTGTTATCTCTATAACACACAATGTCTGCCCATTCTTCCGCATTAGGGGCAATAATAAGCTAACAAGTAAATGCTGGCTTTGATAATACCTCAACTAGTGTTTATTCTTGTTAAAAGGTTTGCTCGTTAAAGGTGACTGGGGCACATAAAATATGTTCGTGGCCACAATGTCCTCCAAGTTCTCAATCAATACTTCTGGGGGTGTCAGGCCAAGTCTATGGGTCTTCTGCTTGGTCCTTGATTCAAATTTACGAGGACTCACTTGAGCAAAGTCGTCCTTTCACCCTTTTGGTACTCGTTACAAACGAAAAGCTTACCTTTTTTGCCTTAAAACGAGTAGCCTCTTGCTCATTCGTGGTTAGTTTCACCAAGTGGCATAAGTCAACAACAACAACAACAAAAGCTTTGCAAACTAACCCATTGTTGGTTTCCGGTATTAAGGTAGTGTACTCTAAAAGCAATGTAATCTACCCACTCAGTGATGGTTGATGACTATTAAGATGGGTTGACCATTGTATTGTCGCTTATCAGCCTATTATTGATTGATAGCTAGCTGTATGGATTTCCGAGGGGTAGCGATGTCCCAATTCTGTCTTCTTGTCTATCTCTGCTCATTTTGGCTATGACACAGTGTGGGTTCAGAGGAATAAAGCAGTCTTGATGATGCAAGAACGAGACGTCCGTTGATGTTTGAAATATGTACAAATGCACTTTTATTCATAAAGCATGATGAAAAATCAAATTGAGGTTGTTGATTACATCCAATACAAAAAGAAACAGAATTCCCCCTCCGCAACATTCGGAGGATATCTCTCAAAGAGGAACTACCTATTCGTCTCAAGAGTTCAGGCGAAAGTGAGTGACTTCCGCTTCTTTTTCCACCAGGAAAACTTCGGTTTAAAGGATATCATTCTCCCTTTTGACCATCCTCCTTGGGGTTACCGAAGAGACTTGGTGCCTGGCCGACACGGTCTTCCAAAGCTTCTTTCCTTTCTTTGTCGGTGCGTTCACAAACGCCCCTCTTGACACATTCCAAAAGTTCGTGTGTCAAGAAGACCATTACTGGAACAATAATACTGTTTCCAATTGTTCATTGTTAGAACGTTCAGCGTTTTACAATGGCCTATAGTTGGCTTTTTCAATCACTCGTCACCGACAGAAACGGCCATGACACTTACTATAGCATTACGAATGGTTATTGCATATTTAGCATTATAATTAAGTAAATTTACTGTTATTTCAGTATTCTGGATAATACGGTTTAATTGCATTAGTGATCAGAGTTAATATTTGCTGATTACTCTACTTGTACTTTAACTATCACAGTGGCATTGTTGTTCTTAGGCGTTCGGAGTCTGCTTTAAACAGTAGGTCCCGGTCTCATCGGCCTTCATGTTGCAAAGGAGTAAATCGTAGCGCTTTAAAGAAAATTAAACTATATCTTCCTGATCTCCACAATGACGATGCAAGAGAACAGAAAAAGAATTCTGCTGCCAGCGGTGGGACGGGTTTACTAATTTCTTTAAGCGCTGTTGGTCTCATTATCCCTAATGTAGTAGACAATAGCGTTTCAAACCAAACTAAACCTTTAAGTGCTGGAGAACTTTAAGGTAAATTTTGGCATTCATAATCCAAAAATGAGCAATTTTACCTACATTTAATCAACGGTTTGTATTCAGAACATTCGTCACTGGTTCGATGTTTTCACCTATTTTTGTAGTCGATGGTCTTTCTTCGTACGGATAGTTTACAATGTTATTTCGGCCGTTTCTAAATGTCTTGTGCCTCTGCTAGGCTTGTGATTGCGACAAAATTTCATCTTTGTAAGTTTCATTAAGGTTTCATTACTTGTTTTTATCGAGTTTAACGTTAAACTTTATTGCATAGCTCAATATATTTCTGCATCTTTAGCGTAACGAGCTATTCTCGCAACAAATAGCTGCTATGGTCAACGGACACGTCCTCTGAATTAGGAGAAGCCCCCTAACTGTTGGAATACATTGATCCCTCGTTTTTCTCTGTTAATGGGGACCAGAATCTTCCGCAAAAGCTGAAAAAAAGCGAAGTAGGATTTTCCCTTAGGAATTTTCGTGTATGCGGGTACACGAATATTTTAAATATCTAAACAGTATTTATACTTAACACATTTAAAACAAAAATTACAACAGTATACCTGTTAAATTAAATGTGTCAGTTCTAATTAATAAGGTTAATTACAAAACCTTATAGAGTAATAAACATTAATCAACATTGCTTTCTGAGAGAGGCGAAGAGTCTTGTTGGTGGCGGAGGAAAAGTTCTCACTTGACTCGTAGAAGTTTTAGGCTCACTTGGAGACTTTTCTGCTGGAGGCACTGCCAGTAGAGCCAGGGGACTTTACCTTGGAGAGAATTCCCGTATGGCTTTCGCTGGGTCGGGAGTAATAAGTATCTTACCTTGGAGACATGGTGATGGGTAGTTGTTGTCTTTGTTTTTCCTTTTCCTCCAAAATTCCCCTGTACAAGGACATATCAAGGACGCGTCAATGCGATTGAGGAACTCGAAAGCTCGAACCATATTGTTGTCAATGTCTTGTGCAAATTCTTTCCATGTTGCACAATTGCTTCAGATTCTCCAGGGTAAGGACACGCTTTTCAGTTTGTTCTTCTTCATTTTCTTCCTCACTTTCAGACTTTGTCATCTCAAGAGCCCGTGGTATGTACTTTGAGTCAATTCATCTCTTTGTTTGACATGCAAGGATCCTCCTCAACATTAAACAGCGATACTTTGCGCAATGTGGTTGCCAACATAGTTGTATATTTTAATTTTTAATTTTTGATGAATATTTTGGAAAAACTCGCGAATCACTGAAGCCGCCAAACATGAAGCTCGAAGTGGCGAGGCAACACCGTACTCCACTAATATTCCAATAAACATTTCTGAGCTTCCTTGTTTTCTTCCTGATTTGACAGAATTGCATAGAAATAATCTTTTCATTGGGGTATTTGTTGTAATGCTGCATTCATATCTAAATGTCTCACTGAATTATAACAATTTTAGAGCTCAAATTTTTTTGTTAATTTCACATAGTAATTATGTATCAAATTATATAGCCTGTAACAAGATGCTTTAAAAAATGCAGTTAATATATAAATATCTAAAGGAAGTAAGAAAATCTTACACCGCGATGAGTTTCTTTCCAATTTATGCAGTCATTATTGATCGCATTAAAAAGCCTGTGATATGCTTCGTTAGAAAAGCATTACATTTTCTTCCTAGAAAATAACATCATATAAATTGCAAAACAGAACAGGAAATGTTAGTATCTTAAAGAATTTTCATTTTAAACAGTCATTAGATTTTGAAGCAAGTACTATGTTAGTTGCTTTATTAAAAAAAACTTCCAGGTTGCATATCGATAATAACTTTAGCATTTCTAAATCGAAACGAAATAGGAAAGTATCCGTATGCAGAACGTCATAGTATTGATATATATTTGCTGGTTTTAATAGGGAGATAAATCAATATTAAGGAAGATTATCTTCTTTTTTGGGCTAGGCAGAAAATGATTTAGGAGTGTGTAAAACATAGAACATTAAACGAGGTGATGAGCTACTTTACAGGTAGAGCGTAAAACAATATGAAAATATTTTGTGTCCAATTTTTTAAAGTTTATGCGCCATTTTCATTTTACGCTTTAAAGAGAAAAGTGTAGGAAGCAAAGGCAAACGATAATGAAGAAACTAATTTTAACTTGAGTGACATGTTTCGAAGTAAAACACATTAAGAAATGGAATTTCTGTTTATTTAAAAGAAAAGTAATTACACATAATCCTTTATTCATACATAATAACTTTGAAAAATGATCTATTAACTGAGCTTCGTCAAAAATGGATCCTTTTCAAATATTATTATTCTCTCATGTATACGGTTTTGTATTACAAGTCTGAGTATGGATATATATTCGCTGATTTTTATAGGGAGATAAATTAATATTAAGGAAGATTATCTTCTTTTTTAGGTTACGCAGAAAATGATTTAAGAGTGTATTAAACATAGAAATTAAACGAAGCGATAACATACTTTACAGGTTGAGCCCAAAATAATATGAAACTATTTTGTGTCAAATTTTTTAAAGTTTATGAGCCATTTTCATTTTACGTTTTAAAAGGAAAAGTTTAGGAAGCAAAGGCAAATGATAATGAGGAAACGAATTTTCACTTGAGTGACATGTTTCAAAGTGAAACATATTAAGAAATGGAATTTCTGTTTATTTAAAAGAAAAGTAATTACACATAATCTATACATAATAACTTTGAAAAATGATGTATTAACTGAGATTTATCAAAAATGGATTCTTTCAAATATCCTTATTCTCTCATCAATACGGTTTTGTGTTACAAGTCAGAGTATTGATATATATTTGCTGATTATAATAGGGAGATAAATCGATATTAAGTAAGATTATCTTCTTTTTTGGGTTACGCAGATAATTATTTAGAAGTGCATTAAACATAGAAATTAAACGAGGGGATGAGATACTTTACAGGTTGAGCCCAAAAAAATATGAAAACATTTTTGTCAAATTTTTTAACTTTTATGCGCCATTTTCATTTTACGTTTTAAAAGGAAAAGGTTAGGAAGCAAAGGCAAACGATAATGAGGAAACTAATTTTCACTTTAGTGATACGTTTCGAAGTGAAACATATTAAGAAATGGAATTTCTGTTTATTTAAAAGAAAAGTAATTACACATAATCCATACGTAATAACTTTGAAAAATGATGTATTAACTGAGCTTCGTCAAAAATGGAGTCTTTCAAATATCTTTATTCTCTCATGAATATGATTTTGTATTCCAAGTGAGAGTATTGATATATATTCGCTGATTTTAATAGGGAGATAAATTAATGTTAAGGAAGATTATCTTATTTTTTAGGTTATGCAGAAAATGATTTAGGAGTGCGTTAAACACAGAACATTAAACGAGGTGATGGGATAGTTTACAGGTAGAGCGCAAAACAATATGAAAGCATTTTGTGTCAAATTTTTTAAAGTTTATGAGCCATTTTCATTTTACGCTTTAAAGAGAAAAGTTTAGGAAGCAAAGGCAAGCGATAATGATGAAACTAATTTTAACTTGAGTGCCATGTTTCGAAGTAAAACACATTAAGAAATAGAATTTCTGTTTATTTAAAATAAAAGTAATTACACATAATCCGTTATCCATACATAACTTTGAAAAATGATGTATTAACTGAGCTTCGTCAAAAATGGATCCTTATAATTATCCTTATTCTCTCATGAAGACGGTTTTGTATTACAAGTGAGAGCATTGATATATTTGCTGATTTTAATAGGGAGATAAATCAATATTAAGGAAAGTTATCTTCTTTTTTGGGTTACGCAGAAAATGATTTAGAAGTGTATTAAACATAAAAATTAAACGAAGCGATAAGATACTTTCCAGGTTGAGCCCAAAATAATATGAAAATATTTTGTGTCAAATTTTTTAAAGTTTATGAGCCATTTTCATTTTACGTTTTAAAAGGAAAAGTTTAGGAAGCAAAGGCAAACGATAATGAGGAAACTAATTTTCACTTGAGTGACATGTTTCAAAGTGAAACATATTAAGAAATGGAATTTCTGTTTTTTTACAAGAAAAGTAATTACACATAATCCATACATAATAATTTTGAAAAATGATGTATTAACTGAGCTTCGTCAAAAATGGAGTCTTTCAAATATCCTTATTTTCTCATCAATACGGTTTTGTGTTACAAGTCAGAGTATTGATATATATTTACTGATTATAATAGGGAGATAAATCAATATTAAGGATGATTATTTTCTTTTTTGTGGTACGCAGAAAATGATTTAGGAATGTGTTAATCGTAAAACATTAAACAAGGTGATTTTACGGGTAGAGTGCAAAACATTTTTTGTCAAAACTTTTAAAGGTTATGCGCTATTTTCATTTTATGGTTTAAAGAGAAAAGTTTAGGAAGGAAAGGCAAATGATAATTAGGAAACTAATTTTAACCTGAGTGACATGTGAAGTAAAACACATTAATAAATGGAATTTCTGTTTATTTAAAAGAAAAGTAATTATACACAATTCTTTATCCATACATCATAATTTTGAAAAATGATGTATTAACTGAAATTCGTCAAAACTGGATCCTTTCAAATACCCTTATTCTCTCATGAATACGGTTTTGTATTACAAGTCAGAGTATTGATATATATTTGTTGATTTTAATAGGGAGATAAATCAAAACGCAAAAAATGATTTAGGAGTGTGTTAAACATAGAACATTAAACGAGGTGGTGAGATACTTTACGGGTACAGAACAAAACAATATGAAAACATTTTCTGTTTATTTTAAAGTTTGTGTACCATTTTCATTTTACTGTTTAAAGAGAAAAGTTTAGGAAGAAAAGGCAAACGATAATGAGGAAACTAATTTTTACTTGAGTGACATGGTTCGAAGTAAAACACATTGAGATATGGAATTTCTATTTATTTAAAATAAAAATAATTACCCATAATCCTTTATCCATACATAATAACTTCCAAGAATGATGTATTAACTGAGCTTAGTCAAAAAAAGTATCCTTTCAAATATTCTTATTTTCTCATGAATACGGTTTTGTATTACAAGTCAGAGTATTGATATATATTTGTTGATTTTAATAGGGAGATAAATCAATATTAAGGAAAATTATCTTCTTTTCTAGGTTCGCAGAAAAAGATTTAGGAGTGTGTTAATCGAAAAACATTAAACAAGGTGATTTTACGGGTACGAGACAAAACAATTTGAAAAAATTTTGTGTCAAATTTTTTAAAGTTTATGTGCCATTATCATTTTACGCTTTAAAGAGAAAAGTTTAGGAAGCAAAAGCAAATTATAATGTGGAAACTAATTTTAACTTGAGTGACCTGCTTCGAAGTAAAACACATTAAGAAAATGATTTAGGAGTGTGTAAAACATAGAACATAAAACGACGTGATGAATTATTTTACCGGTAGAGAGCAAAACAACATGAAAACATTTTGTGTCAAATTTTTTAAAGTTTATTCGCCATTTTCATTTTGCGCTTTCAAGAGAAAAGTTTAGGAAGCAAAAGCAAATGATAATGAGGAAACTAATTTTAACTCGAGTGACATGTTTCAAAGTAAAACACATTAAGAAATGGAATTTCTGTTTATTTAAAAGAAAAGTAATTACACATAATCCTTTATCCATACATAATAACTTTGAAAAATGACGTATTAACTGAGCTTCGTCAAAAATGGATCCTTTCAAATATTCTTATTCTCTCATGAATACGATTTTGTATCATGCAAAAAGAGAATTTAATACACGTTCTATTTTTTCTTTCCCCTTAAATCTCAGTGGATCTAAAATGATATTGAACCATGATGAAATCTCCATCTTTCAAAACCATTTTTTTTATTACTTGGGGACGAAATTCTAAAACAAAATTTGATACCTTAAATATTTGATTAAATGTTCATCACATAGTAATAGCAAACAAAAAAATCCCCAGAAAATTTCCATTAAACATATTATACAATACAAAAGTGCTTCTCGCATAGAATTGATTAGAATTATGTTCCTTTGGAAGGTCAATAATCTTATTTCAATGGATTAATCAGAAAGAGTTCTTTAACATAGGAAAAAATCGATTTTTTTACATCATGATCAGTCGCACTTGTTCCGATGTTATCTATGCAATTTTTTACCTCTTAGTATGTGAAGCATATTCGTAACTGACTGTAATCGTAAAAATGTATTTTAGAAAACTTATTCAAATATATTGATTATTCACTTTTTAAACCTTCACAAGTTAGATTTATTTTTAGATCTATCTATATATGAAAGCAGTAAATAAAAAGTATGATTTACCTCTTTCGAATATAAGAAATACATAAATTTAGACATGGTGAAAATATATATATATATATATATATATATATATATATATATATATATATATATATATATATATATAGATATATATATATATATATATACACACACACACATATATATATATAATATATATATATATATATATATATATATATATATATATATATATATATAAAGTCATGTTTTAGAATATGCTGGGTTGAAATTTTAATATATAAATGGATGCCTGATATGTTTTTTAACGGTTTTTATACCCTAGTAGCAAACAAATAAATTAAACCAGTATACATTGCTACTAAATTTATTAAATAATGCAAAAGTGTTTCCTTGCATAGCATTCATTAGATTTTATACTCCTTTGAAAGCTAAATACTTTTATTTTAAGAGATTAAAGAGAAAGTTTTTGTTACCATTGAAATAGCGGTATGCTTTAAATATGTAACATCTCAATTAAAAGGATATATAAAATAATTCATGGCTACAAAATATTAAGTATTTTAGTGATTATGTATTTGAGATATCACGTATGAGATTCTATTCAACTAACTTTTAAAATTTCAATTCTGCATTCTCAAATTCAATTGTCTCTCTTTTACGGCAATTTATGCCTTGTGTACGTACATATGTACGATCACGCTGATCTCTTCCATATTTACAGACCAATAAGGGCTGACGTAAAATTCAAGAAAAGATGAGTTTAAGATTGACAGTTAATTTTCGTTAAGAGTTTTTGCATTCCATCTGCAGATGACGACTTATCAATCAGCAGCATTCACTTCAATTCTGAACTCGAACTGAAAGGAAGAATATAGGTGATAGAATCGATTATAAGTAAACAATTCAAAGTATTATCCTCTAGATTAGCTTATATACGTTTTACTCGGAACGCAAATTGCAAATATCATCATTGAATGTTTTTATAACTCTGATTTAAAGGTAGTTTTGTAATCTAGTTGTAACACTTTCAGTTTATTTTTGCTATTTTCAAGTGACATTTCTATAAGTATTGCATTGATTTAGGTGATTTCGATCGCTATTCCTAAAGCTTTACCATCTGTTTTACCCTGTTTTTGACCGATTAAAGTGAAAATTATAATACTTGACTGGTTCTTTGAACAAACCTTAGAGCGGAGCTTTCAAAAGAAAAAGAAACGATAAAGTCGTTCAGTGCTCTGTGATACAAAACAGTTTGAAATTCTCTGGTCTGTATCATGGCTTGGAAAAGAAAAAGAAACGAAAGAATCATCCAGTTGTTTGAGATAGAACACAGTCTGAAAATCTTTGGTTTATAGTCTGGTTTTCAAATGAAAAAGAAACGAAAGAATCGTCCAATGGTCTGTGAAAACAAAACAGTGTGAAAATCTGTGGTCTATAGTCTGGTTTTCAAAAGAAAATGAAACGAAAAAATCACCCAGTGGTCTGTGATACCAAACAGTTTGAAAATCTCTGGTCTGTAGCCGGGATTGCAAAAGAAAAAGAAACGAAGGAATCCTCCAGTGGTCTGTGATACAAAATAGTTTGAAAATCTCTGGTCTGTAACCTGGATTGCAAAAGAAAAAGAAGCGAAAGAATCGTCCAGTGGTTTGTAATACAAAATGGTTTGAAATTCTCTGGTCTGTAGCCTGGCTTCTAAAAAAAAAAGAAATGAAAGAATCATCCAGTGTTCTGTGATACAAAACAGTTTGAAAATCTCTGGTCTGTAGCCTGGTTTGCAAAAGAAAAAAAGAAACGAAAGAATTTCCAGTGGTCTGTGATACCAAATAGTTTGAAAATCTCTAGTCTATAGCCTGGTTTGCAAAAGAAAAAGAAACGAAAAAAATCATCCAGTGGTCTGTCATACCAAAGAATTTGAAAATCTCTGGTTTACTGCCTATCTTGGAAAAGAAAAATAAACGATAGAATTGTCCAATGGTCTGTGATACAGAACAGTTTGAAAATCCCTGATCTGTAGCCTGGCTTGGAAAAGAAAAACAAATAAAAGAATCATCCAGTGGTCTGTGATAGAAAACAGTTTGAAAATCCCTAGACTGGCTTGGAAAAGTAAAAGAAACGATAGAATCGTCCAGGTGTCTGTAATACAAAAGAGTTTGAAAATGTCTGGTCAGTAGCTGTCCATTAAAACACCTTAATTGTACTAGCTGTGAAGAGTGAACAATTAGCAGAAGTTTTATAAATTGAAACTTTAAAATTTTTGATGTTGAAAGTTTTTATTTCACTTAACAATGTTTGTTATGTTGTTTATATATCCTTATTTATGTGCAAAACTTCACATAAACTTAGTCAATAATTATCCAAAACTTAAAATTATTACTTTATATTATACCAATAATTTATTAATAAATGTCCATTAATATAAGAAAATGTATAGAACAAGTAAATGGATGCACATTTCCGGAACATAAAAGCTTTCAGAGAGAGAATTCCTGGCAGAACGTGACGATCTATGTTTCCATAAATGGGAAAATATCCATTATGTTTCTCCCTTTCCCCTGATTATGAGATGGTAAAACAAATAAAATTTATAAAGCGTAAATAGACACGGATTTCGGTTCTTCTCTGACAGGAATTTTTAAGCGTTATCGAAGCAAGAAAGTTCCCATTAAAACAGATGATCCCGATAAGAATGTTATCTTCAAATTAGCAATGTTTCGAATGAGTTTCCGATGGTATAACTGAGGATATAATATTGTTTAACATCTTTTCGGAAACTGCTATTTGAACCATTGCTTGAAACATCTTTATTTTTTAAGGTCTCTCACATTTTTACTAGCTAAATGACCTTTTCTGTATGTGTTTGAACTATTGATGTATTTTCGAGAATGTTTTGGATCGTCAAAAGACGTTTGTTAAAAGGTGATGTAATTTTGAAGTTAGTGCTTACGGCAGTGATATTGGTATATCATTTATATTATAACTTTTAAACTAAAAGATCTTATATCTTTTAAAGAAATCTAGATACATGGTGAAACTGGACATATTAAATTATTATCACCGGGATAAGATCGTATACGTTTTATACGGAATGTAAATTGCAAATATCATCATTCTAACTCTGATTTAAAAGTAATGTTGTAATCTAGTTTTAATACTTTCAGTTTATTTTTTTAATTTTGCAATCCTCACATGATATGTCTATAAGTTTTGCATTAATTTACGTGATTTTCATCCTTACTTCTAAAGCTTTACCATCGGCTTGAGACTGATTTTGACCGATAAAAGTGAATATTACACTGCTTGACTGGTTCTTTGAACAAACCATAGAGCGGTGCTAGGAAAAGAAAATGAAAAGAAAGAATCGTTCAGTGGTCTGCGATACAAAACAGTTTCAATATTTCTGGTCTATAGCCTTATTTGCAAAAGAAGAAGAAATGAAAGAATTATCCAGTTGTTTGGGATACAATGCAGTTTGAAAATCTCTGGTCTGTAACCTGGATTGCAAAAGAAAAATAAACGAAAGAATCGTCCAGTAATCTGTGATACAAAACAGTTTGAAAATCTCTGGTCTGTAACCTGGATTGCAAAAGAAAAATAAACGAAAGAATCGTCCAGTAATCTGTGATAACAACTAGTTTGAAAATCTCTTGTCTGTAGCCTATCTTGGCAATGAAAAAGAAACGAAAGAATAGTCCAGTGGTCTGTGATACAAAACAGTTTGAAAGTTTCTGGTCTAACTGTAAAAAATCTCCACTGGTTAACGCTGCTTAGAATAGCCATCAAAACACCTTAGCTGTACTAGCTGTTAAGTGTGAACAATTAGCATAACTTTCATAAATTGAAACTTTAAATTTTTTTTATGTTGAAAGTGTTTATTTCACTTAACAATGTTTGTTATGTTGTTTACATTTCCTTATTTGTGTGCAAAGGTACACATAAGCTTAGTCAATGATTGTCCCAAACTTAAAATTTTACTTTATATTATACCAATATTTTATTAATAAATATCCATTAATATAAGATAGAACAAGTAAATGGACGCACATTTCCGGAACAAAACTGCTTTCAGAGAGAGAATACCTGGCAGAACGTGACGATCTATATTTCCATAAATGGGAAAATATCCATTATGTTTCTCCCTTTCCTCTGATTATCAGATGGTAAAACAAATACAATTTATAAAGCGTAAATAGACACGGATTTCGGTTCTTCTCTGACAAGAATTTTTAAGCGTTATCGAAGCAAGAATATTCCCATTAAAACAGATGATCCCGATAAGAATGTTATCTTCAAATTAGCAATGTTTCGAATGAGTTTCCGATGGTATAACTGAGGATATAATATTGTTTAACATCTTTTCGGAAACTGCTATTTGAACCATTGCTTGAAACATTTTTATTTTTTAAGGTTTCTCACATATTTGCTAGCTAAATGACCTTTTCCGTATGTGTTTGATGTATTTTCAAGTTTGATGTATTTCTATTGATGTATTTTCGAGAATGTTTTGGATAGTTAAAAGGCGTTAGTTAAAAGGTGAAGTAATTTTGAAGTTAGTGCTTAAGGCAGCGATATTGGTATATCATTTATATTATTACTTTTAAACTAAAATATCTCATATATTTTAAAGAAATCTATATATATATGCTGAAAGTGGACCTATTGATCGATTAAAATTTTTTGAACAATTATCTGTATGTAAAAAATTCTTCTGTCCGTATGTTTGTAATAGAACTCCTCCTAAACGGCTGGACTGATTTTGATGATTTTTTGTGAATGTAATTAGGTTGATTCGAAAATTGTATAAATTCACAATTTAATCCTATAGAATTTTTTTTATTAAAAATCAAAAAATGCGCGATTATTGATATTATTATTATTAAAAAACTTTGCCAACGTATTTGTGGCACAGTGGTTGGAGCAACGGGCTTCAGTACGAGAAGTTCCATAATCGAATACCCGTAAGGCAATATGAGAATTTTAATTTAATCTAATTATATTTGTGGTGACTGTATGCTTGGTGACGTCAAGTATTTTTAAAATAAATTTTTCCTCACTTTTCCATCAAAACGGTTCAATTTATAATTTATTTAAAACATTTTACAACTTTTGGATTTACATATTTAAAACAGGACAACGTCTATCGGGTCATCTAGTTAAACTGATATAAAAATTTCTAAAATGTGTAAATCTGTCTGAAACCTTACAAAATTATCAGAAATAAAACTCTTTAAGCTATAGTTAGACCACTACTTTTTTCAGTAGTTTTAGTGTGTAAAGTATATTTATAGAGGTGGAATTTAGAGATGAATTAACTGACTAACTCTTTGAGAAAATTGGAGAGAAAATTGTTTTTGGTTAAAATGACTCATCCTGCAATTGTAATGTTAAACTCCCTTTGGTTTGAGTTCATGCAAGACTTCACTCATCAATCATTTGTTATCTTCGTCTTTCATATACACTTTAAATAGTTTATTTATCGAGACATCAATATATTTTATTTGAAAAGTAAGTCCTCCCGGAATAACAACAAGCTTAGTATATCTAAATAGAGATAGGTTTTCAGTGACATCGAATGTTTGGCCATTTTTAAAACTGGTGGAGGGACAACGCCTCTCTCGTATATACGGGTGTCATGAGTCCGTGGTTCCCTTGTGATCTTT
>CM063509.1:45629753-45654753 GCA_032207245.1 Pardosa pseudoannulata
TATATATATATATATATATATATATATATATATATATATATATATATATATGTGTATATGTATATAACATATATGTGTATATTTGACTAGATATATATATATGTATATATTAGAATTCATATACATTTGCAGAAAATATATATACATACATAAGAATATATTTAAATATATAATATTTATATATTATATATATATCATATAATATAAGCAATTTTTATTAATTTGTATATGCATAACATACGTCACACATTATGACAGTAAGCGAAAAGGAATAACTTTATACTCCTTTAAAATTCACTCTGTGTCGTAAGGTAATAAATAAATCAGATTAAAAATAAATTGATATTACTTCATAAATATATATTTAGTGCCATAATATCTCACCGGTAAATATCCCGACAATAAAGCAATTTAAAATATAATAGCAAAGTTCTGCAGTGAAATGGACTTTGTGGAGGAATCTGCAATACCATTTGTACGATACAGTAATTCATCCCTTTCCACTAAAATTCGGATTATTTTAAGAGACAAATATATCATAAAAAGCATTTTATGAATCATAAATATTCCTTTTATTTTCAAGAACAGTTTTCAACTTATTTTATTTTGCCATTAAATATATCTTCAAGTATCAGTCTTTATTTCGTTACAGGAATTATTAATGGTGGATGTGTTTTCCTTTATAAATTTATGAATATCGTTTAATATTTTATGCGTAGTGTGAAATAGTATCCGAGACGAGAAATTGTTGCATTTTATTAAAGATAGAAATTCTCTTGTCATTTAGTACATAAGAGTACAGAATACTCTGCATCACTATATTTTATAATGATAACGAATAAGGTTGTTACATAAAACAAACTATCTATTCTCAATAGAGAACAACATAACTTAAACCTTTATGAGGAGCTGCTAAAAGACAAATTTGGTATAGTGCCGTGTAGTCCTCGTTTATATTTGAGTATCAACCTGTGATCAAATGTATAGTGGTGATTTATTTTTAATTGCGTTGTGTTAAGTATTTTTGTACTAAATTTAACCACAGGTTCTGAGAAACTACAGACATAAAAATGAAAATAAACTAACAGCTAAATTGACAGCAACCGAGACTAGCTTAATATTAAAAAAAAGTAAATTTATTATAATATATATATATACATCTATTTACATACAAAACTGATGCTAATTTTCATAAAATAAGCTTTGTCAACATCTTCTAAATTAGTTCTGACAAATTTTTATATACTTAAGTAATTTTGTAAATAGATAGAGGACCTAATCTCAATTTCAAAAATGTATGTAAATTTGGGGTACCTTTGTGGGTCTAAAATGTTGGGCCCGGAACACTTCTGGTTGAAGGGTATCTATGGCTGATCAGGAGAGGGAATCTATATATCATCCGTTGGTCTCGTCAGGGGCTTCCTCCTGAGTCTTTGGGGTGCGGCCGTACACATTTTTTTCATGATTTTTATTTATGCATGTTTCTTCAATTATCTGCCTGTTTGATATTGCATGCTTAATATAGTTACTAAGCTTACTAAAACAGATATTTAAATCAGGGGACTTTCCATGTTCCTAGAGATAATCCGTGAATATGTGAAAGAGTTTTTTTAAGGTATTAATTCTGCAAATTCTGCAAATTCTGCATATATACTGCAGTATTGTACTACGGGAATACAACATGAAGCTTATCTTACTACTTCCAAAAATTCCCTGTACAATAGACCCTTAAACAAAATTATTTGCTTAAAAATGAATATACCTAATTTAACTGATAATAGCTTCCATTTTTCACCTTTTATTTCTCTTTTCTTCTCAAAAAGTTTTTCAAAATCTCTACGAAAGGGTAAATAAGTAAAAACCCTTTTTCTCTATGAACTTCTTTTAGTAAACTATTAATTAATAGTTATTAACTATTATTAAATAACCAATAATTACTAGTTGGTCAAATTTTGCACCGATACAGCAACATGTTGCTAACTAAATCCAATTTTATGTTTACTGTAATATTCTTAAGAATACTGTGTATATTCTGTTTCTAATCAATAATTACTTAAATGAAACTATTTGCTTTAAAATATAAAATATCCCATTACAGTGATAATAGTTCCTATTTTTCACTTTCTTTTTTTCTCTATTCTATCTCAAACAGTCTTACCAAATCAGTACTTATGTCAAGGAATTCCCTACGAAAGGAATAGATATATAAAAAATGTCCTTCTCATCTAGAGATAATCGCAAGTCTTTGAAATAGTTTAATAAGCTTTAAGCAAACTGTGCAATTATACAGCAAAACTTTTGTACTTAGAAGCAACATGATGCTTAGTTTGTTATTTAAAACATACTGTGCATATGTCCGTATACAATTTTCCCCTAAACGAAACCCGATACATTACCGAATTATTTGGAATTATCTACACAATTTTAGTTTTGGTCCAGGATAAGGTATTTGACAGGAAGATTTATCACCGTACTACACACTTGACTATAAATACATTACTGCGAAAAGAGCAAAGTGTAGGCACAAAAAACATGCAGATCGATGGCCGTGTTGTTAACACACTGATCTTCAGTACCGTGGGTTTATATCCCACTATGGTATGGATGTTCGTAGCCATTCAGAATCTGATTTAAGCAGTAAGTCCCGGTCTCATTTATCCTCGTTTTGCTAAAATGTACACCGTAGAGCTCCAAATCAAACTTAAACTAAACTATTTGCTTTAAAAGGGAAAATATTTCATTTAACTGATAATAGTTACAATTTTTCACCTTTCCATCTCAAACAGCTTTACTTATTGGTGTTCATTTCAAGGAATTCCCTACAAAAGGGATAATAAGTAAGAAATTCTTCTCCAGAAATAAGAATAAGGCTTCATTCTGTGTAAGAAGAATATCTACATCTTTGTATGTAGGGGCAGCAATCGCATTTAACAAACTGCGGTTCAACGAGAGAGATATCTCTTGCCATATTACACTGAAATGGGGAAAAAGGTACTCTTTCGTGTTAGTTGTCTTTATGATTCATGTAGATGTTATTTCTGAATGTTTGGCTGCAATATTTGCTTGATCTGAACTTATCAGATGAGTTTTACAGGTTTCATGAAGAGCTTAAACTAAGCTTCCAATAAAATTAAAGTTAGTAGTTTATTAATGTTTAAGAAGTTCACTGGAATAGCAATAGCAAATCTACTACTTTTAAGTAGAGTTAAATCTTTTTAGGAGAAGGTTAAAAAACAAATTATTAGTTGGAACAGTTTCTCTATCTACAGAGGAACATATTTCTACTTGAATACAGCATGGCATTTTCCTTGACACTTCTAAAATACTATGCATAATATGACCGTATACAATATTTTCATCCTTCCAATATGAACATCCAATATGTTCATCCAATATGAACATCCTTCTACTCTAAAGATAAGGCGTTAATCTGTGAAAGAGGAATATCTACATCTTTGTATGTAGGTGTAGCAATCGCTTTTAATAAACTGTGGTTCAACGAGGGAGATATCTTCTGCCAAATTAAACTGAAATGATTGGACATTTGAATTCAAGTGGCAAGGTGAGATTTGCAATCGATAAAAAGGGATTCTTTAGCGTTAGTTGTTCTCATAATCCATGTAGGTGTTATTTCTGAAGGTTCGGCTACAATATTTGCTTGATTTGGACTTATCAGATAAGTTTTACTGGTCTGATGAACAGCTAAGCTTCCAAGTAAATTAAAGTTAGTAATCTATTAATGTGTAAGAAGTTAACTGAAATACCTATGGAAAATTTACTACTATTAAATAGAGTTAAATCTTTTTAGAAGAAGGTTTAAAAGCAAATTATTAGTTGGGACAATTTCTCTATTATACAGGAACATCTTTCTACTTGAATCCAACATGATACTTTTGTAGCCACTTTATAAATACACGCGCATATGACCCTATACAATAGTTTTCTAAACGAATCTGTTATCATAAAAGGGAAAACATTCCATTTAACTGATAATAGCTTCCATTTTTCACCTTTTTTTCCATCCATCTCAAATAGTCTTACCAAGACGGTGCTCAATTTCTACGAAAGGGATAAATGGATAAAAACTCCTTCTCCTCCACAGATAAGGCGTCAATTTGTGAAAGAGGAATAACTACATCTATGTAGGTAGGTGCAACAATCGCTTTTAACAAACTGCGGTTCAACGAGGGAGATTTCTCCTGCCAAATTAATCTGAAATGATTGGAAATTTGAATTCAAACGGCACTCAGAGATTTGCAACAGATAAAAAGGGACTCTTTAGCGTTATTTGTTCTTATGATCCAAGTGGGTGTTATTTTTGAAGGTTCAGCTGCTATATTTGCTTGACCTGGACTTATCAGATGAGTTTTACTGCTCTCATGAAGAACTTAAGCTTAGCTTCGAAATAAATTAAAGTTAGTAATCTATTAATGTTTAAGAAGTTAACTGGAATAGCTATAGAAAATTTACTTCTTTTAAAAAGAGTTAAATCTGTTTAGGAGAAGGTTCAAAAAGTAATTAGTAATTGGGACAATTTCTCTATCTACACAGGGACATCTTGCTATTTGAATACAACGTGACACTTTCCTAGCCACTTTTAAAAATACTGTGCATAATTTGACCCTATACAACAGTTCTTTAAAAATCCTTCTACTCTAGAGATAAGGTGTCAATCTGTGAAAGAGGAATATCTATATCTTTGTATGTTCGTGCAGCAATCGCTTTTAACAAACTGTGTTTAAACGAGGGAGATATCTTCTGCCAAATTAAACTGAAAGGATTCGATATTTGTATTCAAGTGGCACCCGAAGATTTGCAATCGATAAAAAGGGACTCTTTCGCGATAGTTGTTCTTATGATCCAAGTGGGTGTTATTGCTGAAGGTTCGGCTGTAATATTTGATTGATCTGCACTTATCAGATTAGTTTTACTGGTGTCATGAAGAGTTTAAGTTTAGCTTATAATATAATAAAGTTAGTAATGTATTACTGTTTAAGAAGTTAACTAGAAAAGCTATACAAAAAATTACACTTTTTAATAGAGTTAAATATTTTTAGGAGAAGTTTAAAAAACAAATTATTAGTTGGGAAAATTTCACTATCTACACAGAAACATCTTTTTACTTGAACACAACCTGATGCTTTCGTAGATACTTTTAAAAATACTGTGCATAATTAAACCCTATACAATAGTTCTCTAAAAATCCTTCTACTCGTGAGATCTGTGAAAGAGGAAACCATATGTTTCGGCTTGTAGAGGCTGGAACATCACCCATCAGAAAACTCTTTCTAAAAATTGCGATAGGTATTTCCGTCGAGGCTTCAGATAGAAGGTAAGAGCTAATGAAGATGTCACCGATAATACCAACCCAAACGTTTACTGTGAAACATTGTTGATGTGCATGGGCACATGTACACCTTGGGTTTAATGCGCCCATATGTGTATGTTGTGCAGGTTCAGGAGACCATCCTGTTTAAGTCAGGATTCATCAGAAAAAGACGATAGAAACACTTTTTATGAGATCCACTGTTGCAAATACCAGCGTGAGAATGAAATGCGTTTGGGATAATCATCAAAGCACAATGCCTGTACTTTTTGGAAGTGGTAAGAGTGTTGCATGTCCTCATGCTGTATGAGCATTATTGGGGAACGACCTACACCCAGGACACGTTCGCTTGCTCGGAGATTTGTTTGCGGGCTGATGGCAAACTCCTGTATCACGGTTTCCTCTACAACAGGCGTGCGTGTAGTACATTCTCGACCGATGTGGCTACGTACTTAGATAGCTCATGATTCACGAAATCTGCGGTGCAATTGTCCTAACAAAACTTGACTTGACTGACGTCTAATTGGGAAGCTCTCAAGGTACATCCGTGCAGCGGCTCGTCCATTTCCATCAGCGGCGCCATATACGTAATGCATGTCGGCCATTTCTGCTTTACTAAACTCATTCATACTTCTCCTTCAACGACAACGCTTGAAATGATTATTTTCCCACTCTCCCGTTGTCCTGCAACTATCGCCCTCTAGCCGTCACAGTTTGCATTTTCGGACATAAGTTCCTATGTAAATCTTGTTCATCATGATATGACAGACCACCGTGTTAAGTTTGTAAATGTTCTTTTGGGACACCCTGTAGAAAGTTTACTACATTTAAATAGAGTTAATTTTTTTAGGATATGGTTTACAAGCAAATTATTATTTGGACAATTTCTCTATCTACTCAGGAACGTCTTGCTACTTGAATACAACATGACACTTTCGTAGCCACTTTAAAAATACTGTGCATAATATGACCCTATACAATAGTTCTCTAAACGAAACTTTTAACATAAAAGGGAAAACATTCCATTTAACTGAAAATAGCTTCCATTTTTCACCTTTTGCTTTTCTCCTTCCATCTCAAATAGTCTTACCAAATCGGTGCTCAATTTCCTACGAAAGGGATAAATAAATAAAAACTCTTTCTCCTTCACAGATAAGGCGTCAATCTGTGAAAGAGGAATAACTACATCTTTGTACGTAGGTGCAGCAATCGCTTTTAACAAACTGCGGTTCAACGAGGGAGATATCTTCTGCCACATTAAACTGAAATGATCGAACATTTGAATTCAAGCGGCACCCGGAGATTTGCAATCGATAAAAGGGGACTCTATCGCCTCGATTGTTCTTTTAATGCCGCACGTGGGTGTTATTTCTGTAGGTCCGTTTGCGATATTTGCTTGATCTGGACTTACCAGAAGAATTTTACTGCTCCCATAAAGAGAATTTTCTTTTTTTATAAGTTGTCGGGTGCACGAAGTACAGATTAACAGCTGGAATACGAGAATGAAATGTTTGTTTCTTAATATAACAATAAATGAAAACACAGTTTAAATAAGGTACACATAGAAATACAGTCTGTTCTATTTCTCTGAAAATACAAACGGTTAAAAATACATTTGTACTTTGTAGTATACATATTAAACGGTAATGTATTTCACCTAATAAGTTGTCCAGTCCCCATTATTATCGAATATGCAAGAATCATTTTATCATTCGATTATGACGTTGAGCGGTGTTTACCCAGTCCCGGTATGTCGTCAACATTTTGTACCGCTTTATAACGTGCTACCCACTTCTTGACGAACGACTCCGACTTCCTCATGTACCAAAATGCAGTTTCACAAGATATTTTTGGTCCTTTTGGATGGTTACAAAGAAAGACTGCCTCAAATCGGCTCGCATATATTTTGGAATTGTTGATTTAACCCCACAACACAGCAAAACAAATCGAATAAAGAATATAACCACTTTTTTCTAACCACTTTCGATTTCTAAATCCTTCAGGCAAAAAAAGTACATTTGATTAAGATCTACATAGGTTGATTAAAATTAACTTTACGTCGCTTAAAAAATAAAAGGGAAATTAGCAAAAAAGAAATGAAATACCTGTAATATATATTCAGATGTAGTTTTAGCTTTGCTTGAAAAACAAATTGCTTTATCGTATCAAATACCGTATCGTTATCTAAGGTTAAATTTCATTAAAGAGTATTATACAATTAATATCAAAAAAGTTACTTTCTAAAGAAATGTTTCATTAAATAAAGATCTATTAGGAGGATGTATTAAAATTTTTGACGTATATAGGGCATAAAAATTGTAAAAAGTGGGTTTTATACACAAAATCAATCTAAAAATCTGCATCAACAGCCCTGTAGATATTGTTTTGTAGATCTGTTTACTAACATAACTCTGTAACAAAAGTTACAGTTGAACCAGCCAGAGCGAAACCAACCTAGAGGTGAAAGCGAGTGATCTCCTTCGACCCTATTGGTCAAGAGGGGTTGCTAACCGCGGAGTAGCCCGCTTCGGCCCAGCAACGCTCCCCAACGAACTTTTTTTTTTAGAGGATCTGCAGACCCCTTCAGAGAGAGAGCTCAGAGGAAGAAGCTTGGAATCTTCAGAAAGTGTTTCGAGCACCATTTTCTCCTAAGACGCCATTTTGATAGATCTTCAACCTAGTGTGGTTCTTTTTGCATCATAGCCCAAATACCATGTTACATAGCATATGCCAGTCACATCTTTATTAATATTATAATAAACAAATTCAGCAGAAAGAGTTAGTTTTATTTAAAATACCACTAGACTCACGGCCGGCCTTGACGCTATGTCGGCCTCTTCACACATTAACAAATCAAAGTTTATTAATTAAAATGTGTAAAAAATATTATGGATAAAATGAAGATGTTGACTTTAATAACATGTATATGTAAAGCAGATGTGTTGAATGACGGTTGTAAAAAGTAAACAAAGTTAAAGTAATAAAAATTACATTATTGTATTTCAATTATTTTTATGTGTAAATTTTGTTCATTTACTCACAAACATGAATTTTCACTGCCATAATTAAAAAAATTTTTGCTGAATAAATAATATATTTAATATTCTTGTATGTTTAGAGTAAATTGTACATGTCAAATGTTTCGTACAAGATTTGAATCTCCTTTATGCAATATTCTAAGTATTAAAAAAATGTGTATATAAACAATAATCATATTTTCTAATGATTTTGAATGCAAACTTGAATAATATAGAATCAAAGATTTTTTAATATGTATTTACATATATACAAGATGTTTTACAGCAAAAGGAATTCACTAGCTGTTCATTACATCATTTGTGAATTTTTTTCGCTTATAAATGTAACAAAGAGCTACAGTTGAACCAGCCAGAGCGAAACCAACCTTTTTAGCGAAGTGATCCTCCTTCGACCCTATTGGTCAAGATGCTAACCGCGGAGTACTAATCACGAATTTTTTTTTTTTAGATGATCTGCAGATCCTTAAGAATAGATTTTTAATAGATCTCAAATGTGGTTCTCTTTGCATCATCATCATCAAGTTATTTTGTTAACTTTCTAAAAATCTCTGACACATTGTCTCAATATTTTCTTTTCATAATGTATAAATTATCTTTGAAATTTTTGGCTTGACTTTGGTTTGAGTCTTACGGAGCCTGAAAGGAAGATACTTTGTAGAGGTAATTCCACCTACAGTCAAAAAACTAAAATCTATCATCCAATGCTATGTATGTTTAATGAAGAAAAATGACAGCTTCAAAAAATTAGAAAAGAGACTAGGTATTTTTGTCCGAACTGTGAAGTTGGACTATGCCTTTTACCGTTTTTCAAGATTTATCGAACTAAATTTGATCATTGAAAAAAAAACAGCTTAAGTAAATGTTCTGGTAGTATTTTCATTCGAAAATAATTGTGTAGTAATTCTAATAGAAACTATTTGTATTTATTATATGCAAAACTGTAAAGTAACTTTCCTGTCTGACGTATATGAGAGAGAAAAAAGATTTTCAAGGATAACATTATTTTATTTCATGTAAAAAAGTTGTTATACATGCTTAACATATTTAGAAATATTACTTTTAATAACAGTTTTCAACTTTTAATAACAAAAGTATGCAATAAAAAATGTGAAATGTTTTGGATCGAATTCGTGGAAAAAATCAAACTTTTAAGAGGTTAAGTTTGTCATTAACCTGGGTAAACTTTTTAAATTTACAAAGCATATTTTTTAATTATAGATGATTTAATGCCGTTAAAACGGTTAAAAACATTTTTTAAAACGTTAAAATAACGTATTATATGAATAACTAGCACATTGCTCGTCATTTGAATAGATCAGTAAAATTTTAATCTTCCAGAATTCTAAAGAACCCTATGAGGCAGGTAAAAAATGGTTTGTTTTTTTGGCTGAGAATTATCTGGTACACTCTCAATAATTTGTTTATTTTTACTGATCGCATGTTAGTTGCCAACTTCAATTTATCTTGTCATATTACGTGATAGGATAGACAGCAAAAGATAAATTGTAGGATTGAATTTGGATTGAATTCGTTAACAAATGAAACTGTTAAAGAGTTAATAAAATACACAAAATCAAAGTTTAAAACGGATGCTTAAACATTTTTATGTACATTAAGAGGGAAACGGTATGGAAAACAAAGTTTTCGGAAACTAAAAAAAAAATTAAAATTACATCTTTTTAAAATTTGATAAAAATATAATTTTTTAAAAATATGTGATTTAAAAAAAATTTAATGCTTTTAGATTATGTATGAATTTTATTTTTTTTACACACATGCATTAAAATGTAAGTAAATTAATCACTTATAATTTTATTAACGTGATCATTTTCAAGAAAAATAAATTAGCATGTCTATTTAATTCAATTATTTAAAAAAAGTTATTTTGTTAACTTTTTAAAAATCTGTGAGACATTAAGTTTGATTTTTTTTAAATTCACCTTAAATTTACTTAAATATATTTGAACAGTTTTGGGTATTATTTTGTCAATAGATTGGACATTAATAAGAAATACTGTGTATGGAAATAAATTATGTATTTTCATGAAAAAAATCATAATTTTCTAAATTTAAATTGAATTTTAATTATGTAAATAAAGTCGAAATTTAATACACATTTATTTTCATACAAAAACAAAAACGTTTGTTTGTAATCGAAAGTATTAAAAAACAAGTATTTTGTATGAAAATATTTCAAAAGCGTTTTGAAAAATTTTTTAGGAAACAAAGTCACATTCAATAACAAGGAATATATCAAATTTTAATTTATTAAGTTTCATAAAAATACCAATGTTTCAAAAATACTATTTGATTTAGAAAATTTTACTTTTATTATACTATACTTATTTTTCTTTAATGTAAATTATATGCACATAAAACTTTTAATCACATCTGAATAGTTTATGATAATTTTTGTATCATATACCATCCCGTTAAAATTTAACCATAGTAATTTTTTTACTATTAAACAACAGTAATAAAATTACTGTAAGACCACAGTAATTTTTTTAATATCCATAAGGTCATATTATGCACAGTATTTTTATTATTTTTATTTGCACAGATTCCATAGCAACATTCCTTTGATCACGTGTTTACGAAAAAACATCTTCAGTGCCTACTCTTTTTTAATAAAAAATGTATATGATCATTTGGCACAGATTTTGTAGGGAACTGAGAAAAATAAATTGTAAGAAGCACTTAAAATTTGTGTTTAAATCACATAAAGATTTTAATTTTTCAAATATAGTATATAATTTTAATAAAACTTTTAATGTGGTTAACTTACTTATAATTCAATTTATACAAGTATAAAATTTAATATTTAAAATTGAAAAATTTATGAAAATGTTTTGTAACGTATTCCTTTTCCTTTAAATGTACCAAAAAATTAATAAAATTTAAATAGCAACTATGTTTTCATTAAGTGTTTTTCAAACAAAATTTCAGTGTCTAGCCTTTTTAATAGAAGGAACTTTTGCTCATGTATTAACAGTAGTCTTAATAATTTATGAATCCTTTAAGATTAAAGTATATCCTAAGTAGGTTTACCTAGCAGACGTGATATAGCTGTTCACTCGATTTCTAGCACGTGTTATGTGCCTTAAGATCCTTACCTCATCAAACTTATGTCATGTTTCTATGAAAACTATCTAGGTTATGAGTGTACGTGTTCAGTATGAATTTTTAGTAAGTAAAGAATTTCTTTTCGTTTATTTACCCAACTTTTTAACGACAAGCAAAAAAAATGAAAGTAAGCTATTTGAGTAATATTTAGAAACATGTATTTTGGTTTAGAGTTAGTATTAAAATTATTAATTAGTCAATACAGAATTTTTATATTACGATAATAACTATCCAGTTATCTTGGTTGATTAAATGTAATTTACGATTAGCTGCCATGAATTGAAAAGCGATCAATTATAAAACTGCAATATATAAATAAACTTTCTTCACGGCTCATTCCGGATCCGAATTACAAACTTGAAATACCTTAAATAGTTAATAAAAAAATATCTGCAATTTAAACTTTTCAAAGTTTGTAGCATTGATGCTTTTAATATTTAATACTAGCATATAGCCCGTCATATGACGGGATCAGTAAAATTTTTAATTTTCCAGAATTGTAAAGAACCCTATGAGGCAGGTAAAAAAATGGTTTGTTTTTTTGGCTGAGAATTACCTTTCAACAAAAATAATCGATTAAAATTATCACATATGTACTTAATCTATTATTTAAATCAAATAAAAAAGAAAATTATTTATGTAATATCTTAGTTTAGAGATAAAACGTATGGAAATAATGCAGAACACATTTAAATAATTTAAAACAAGAAATGAATAAATTAGATGATTAAAGGAATGAAGTCATAATTCTAGAAAAAAAATGTTATTTTTACCCATTTATTATGTGATAAATTGATAAATTTAATCGCTTGCTCTTAAAATGGGGCTGGATATAATGGCAATTAACGCTCGAAAAGGGGAGAAGGGGTGGATTTCGAACGTTTTAAAAAGGTCAGTATTTTTCGCTGTGATACGAAGTTTATTCATACCAATTTACTTCAGGGATCTATAGTTTAGGAAAGATACACTTTACTCTCTTTAAATTTTGCAAACCCAAATTCATCAAAATCCAATATGGATGCTCTATCCATTCCAAGTGCAAAAGCTTGATAACTTCGAGGACAGACGGGCAGGTAACTTAGTCTATTATTACATTACGAGAAGAAAGTTTAAGGATACACAACATGAAATGTTTATGTGGCCAGGGACATCTGTAAAGAAATACGTGTATTTAATGAAATAAAAATAATAAAAAGTTGAAAAAATAGTAAAAATTTATTTTAAAAATAATAAAACAACTTTCGGAATAAGAATTTAAAAGAAAAATTAGAAAATATGAAATTTACTAGACATTAAAAAAATGGATGCGTCGGGTACAGAACCATCAACTCGAGAAGTACGACGATCAAGTGGGCGGACATTCTACTAAACGTACAACGCCTGTACGTTGTGAGGTAACTAATTACAGTATATGAAGTTTAAGTAGAAACAGTCCAGAAATTTAAGTATTACTCTCCGCCTTTGCCATCCTATTAGGAATGAATTTCATATAGAATAAGAGGAAGGATAAGGCTTAAAATAATAGCATTAAACGCTCGAAAAGGGGGGATGGGTGGATTTCGAACCCGCTTTCAATTTTGCTAACCCTAACTCATGAAAAATCCAATATGGATGCTTGTATCCATTTCAGGTAGAACTGCTTCAAAAATTCGCGGACAGACAACTTAGGCTATTATTATATAGGGGATGCTAGTAAAAAGTATTTATTTCACTTCTTAAGGATATTAATTTTTGTGTTGAATTTTGCTACAGAGACTTTTCTCACATTTTTTAGATGAATTTGGTTAGCGGTATTAAAAAATCGTTTGTTGCAAAATAAATAACTGCAATTGTACTATGCTTTTAAATTCAAAATTATCGTCTACGGCTTGATAGATTTGTTTTTATTCAAAATGGCGTTTTTAACGAAGCAGTGATTTGAAGGCTATATTTATGCTTTTTTCGAAGAGAATTCTTTATATTTCGTTACCCAAAAACGATGTTAGAGTTATGGTTTTGGGATATTTAAAAAATCGTTAGGTAATATCGTCAAAAAGAAAGGAAAAATATGTCGATATAGAACCATTGGAGTAATGTCATTCTTTTACTCTAACCATGCAATTCAACTGAAAAACACACCCTTAAGGTAAAAAAAAATTCCCATTCATTGTGAAAAGAAATTTATGGAACCCGTACTGCCATTTGTAGGCAGTAAAACTAACTAAATTTCGCGAGTCGGAATCGTTTGTATCATAATCAATGCGGAATAATAACGGTGAACGAGCTCAGCTCGTCAGCGCGGATTGGCGAAAATTTTCACTAATCGAGTAGTGCTCGTTTCTAACCATTTCGGTCAAAATTTTGCTCATGAGTGGAACTTGTTTGCGCGCATTATAAAGCCAGATTCGATTGCGAGCTGAACTCGTTCATAACCGTCAAAGAGTTAATGTGGCAAAAAAATTGGGAAGAAATCAACGATAATTTCGACGTAGCTAAGAAAACTTTGAATTATCTTTCTAAATGAATTCAACATGATTCTAAACTGCATTCACAGTATCGGGATACTTTAGAGGAGTATGAAAATAAACAAATTGTTGAGCTTGTACCAGATAATTTTCAGCCAAAAACAAACGATTTTTTTACCTGCCTCATAGGGTACTTTACATTTCTGGAAAATTAAAAATTGGGATGAGCCTAACGATAACTTCGACTTAGCTAAGAAAACTTTGAATGATCTTTCTAATTGAATTCAACGTGATTCTAAACTGCATTCACAGTATCGGTTTGGTTTGGTTTCGTTTGTTTTGGAGTGCTACGGTCTACTTTTTGCAACACGAGGGCTAATGAGACTGGGACCTACAGCTTAAAGCCGATCACAGTATCGGGAGAATTTAGAGTAGTATGAAGATAAACAAATTATTGAGCGTGTACCAGATAATTCTCAGCCAAAAACAAACCATTTTTTTATCTGCCTTATAGGGTACTTTACAATTCTGGAAAATTAAAAACTTTACTGATCCTATCATATGACAGGCTATATGCTAGTTTATGATAAGGAGTAAAATTTAAGTTACGTTCTTATTTTTGATACCAAATTGTAACTCCTTTCACGTTAGTATTATTAAAAATTGAATAGAAATATTCTAAAATATTTCGAATTATCAATTATAGACAAACTGACAAACATTAAAAGCAAAATAAAATCTAATTTAGGATGCATATATTCTTGGTAGTTTTACTGATCCCGTTATATGACGGGCCATATGCTAGTTATAATTATTCTGAAAATTGTATTCCTTCTAAACCTATATTTTAAAATCTTAAACATCGTTATTTATCACTTCGTCTCTCATTGTTTCAATATTATTCGTAAGCTTTTCCGTAAACAAAGACAATTGTGTGTCATTATACTCTTAAAATTGCCTTATATCGTAATCCTAAAACCCGAACTTAAAAGGTAATATGCACATAAATTACAAAATGTATAATTTCTTAGAATTGCATTAATTCCTTTCACCTTCATTAGTAGAATCGGATTCGTCTGACAAATCATTCCGGAAAACCCGCATTAATCTGATACGCATTCGGTGAGAGTTTGTGTTATTTTCCCAATTTATGCTGGAGCACGACATCATTTGGCGACTAAATCCTGCATCTGCTTGTAAGGCTTATTCTAAATTTCAAATCCGTTCGAAAGAGGACTATTGAATCAGTTTTCTAATAGGCTAGTTGCAATCCAATGCTATTAATGAATTCAGAAGGGGAGAAAGTGCAATTTGTGACTGGGACTTATAGCTATTGCTTAAATTATATTGAATGGAAATGGTGTTTAAAGTGACAGTGTTGTTTTAAAGTTTATAAAAAGGGTTAGCGGAAAATTTCATTTATAATTAAGATTATCATACAAAGAAAGGCAAAATGGTGACTGAATGTTAGAGTATTGGAGTTGTCGGGCAAGAATGTTAGTAGCTGTTTGGAATCGGCTTTAAACTTTAACTCACAGTCTCGTTACTCCTCGTGTAGCAAAACAGTAGACCGTAGCGCTCCAAACGGAACTAAAATCTACAAAGCAAACTAAGTGTAAGGATGTAAATATAAATGTAAATAATAGAGTAGTGTAGAGTAAATTTGTAATAGCTGTTCGGAATCGGCTTTAAACTGTAAGTCACAGTTTCTTTACTCCTCGTGTTGCAAAACCGTAGATCGTAGCGCTCCAAACGAAATCAAACTCTACAAAGCAAGATTGAGTGTAAGGATGATTAGGTAAATGTAAACAATAGAGTAGTGTAGAGTAAATTTGTAATAGCTGTTCGGAATCGGCTTTAAACTGTAAACCTTAGCTCTCCAAACGAAATCAAACTCTACAAAGCAAGACTGAGTGTAAGGATGTTAAGATAAATGAGACAATAGAGTAGTGTAAATTTGTAATAGCTGTTCAGAATCGACTTTAAACTATCAGTCACAGTCTCGTTACTTCTCGTGTAGCAAAACAGTAGACCGTAGCTCTGCAAACGAAACCAAACCTTACAAAGAAAGACTGAGTGTAAGGATGTTATAGTAAATGTAAACAATAGAGTAGTGTAGAGTAAATTTGTAATAGCTGTTCGGAATCGGCTTTAAACTGTAAGTCATAGTTTCGTTACTCCTCGTGTAGCAAAACAGTAGACCGTAGCTCTGCAAACGAAACCAAACCTTAAAAAGCAAGACTGAGTGTAAGGATGTTAAGATAAATGTAAACAATGGATTAGTGTTGAGTGAATTTGTAATATCTGTTCGGAATCGTCTTTAAACTGTAACACACAGTCTTGTTACTCCTCGTGTAGCAAAACAGTCTACCGTAGCGCTCCAAACGAAACCAAACTCTACAAAGCAAGACTGAGTGTAAGGATGTTAAGGTAAATGTAAACAATAGAGTAGTGTTGAGTATATTTGTAACAGCTGTTCGGAATCGGCTTTAATCTGTAACTCACAGTCTCGTTATTCCTTGTGTAACAAAACAGTAGACCGTAGCGCTCCAAATGAAACTAAAATCTACAAAGCAAACTACGTGTAAGGATGTAAATGTAAATGTAAATAATAGAGTAGTGTAGAGTAAATTTGTAATAGGTATTCGGAATTGGCTTTAAACCGTAAGTCACAGTCTCGTTATTCCCAGCGTTGCAAAACAGTAGATCGTAACACTCCAAACGAAACCAAACTCTACAAAGCAATACTGAGTGTGAGGATGTTAAGTAAATGTAAATAATAGAGTAGTGTAGAGTAAATTTGTAATAGCTGTTCGTAATCGGCTTTAAACTGTGAGTCACAGTCTCGTTACTCCTCGTGTAGCAAAACATTAGACCGTAGCTCTCCAAATGAAACTAAAATCTACAAAGTAAACTAAGTGTAATAATGTAAATGTAAATGTAAATAATAGAGTAGTGTAGAGTAAATTTGTGATAGCTAATTTGAATCGGCTTTAAACCGTAAGTCACAGTCTCGTTACTTCCCGTGTAGCAAAACGGTAGACCGTAGCGATCCAAAAGAAACTAAACTTTACAAAGCAAGAGTGAGTGTAAGGATGTTATGGTAAATGTAAACAACAGAGTAGTGTAGAGTAAATTTCTTATAGCTGTTAGGAATCGGCTTTAAACTGTAAGTCACAGTCTCGTTACTCCTCGTGTAGCAAAACAGTAGACTGTACCTCTCCAAAGGAAATCAAACTCTACAAAGCAAGACTGAGTGTATAGATGTTAAGGTAAATGAAACATACTAACCAGATATCAACAGTAAACTACATTATACGAGTGACCCGAAAAGCCTTATTTATGAGAAACAAATTAATTAGGGAACATTTGTTTGTCATTGCACATTATTTTGTGCAACTGTTATGGAATTGCAGCCCCTAAGTAGTCTTCCAAAATTAAAAAAAATGTTGTTTATGACCAAACAGCTAAACACCCTTCTCGAAAATTCAGATGCAAAATCTGCTTTTTTTACATTCCTTATTTTTTAATTAAATACAATTTAATTTTTTATTTACAATTTAATGCGAATGGTTTTATAAATTGACTTCATATTTACAGGAAATGTAAGAAATTAAAAGAAATTCCCCAATTTTGACCTATTATGTATTAATTGCTGACGGTAGGATTTCAAAACGATATCGTTGTTCAGAAACTAAGTTTGATTACCACTGACCTAATCGTTATTTTATTTTAACCGTGTGTTACTTTATTGCCTCATTTCCTCTGCTCGCGTTTTAAGCAGAAAATTCCCTGTTTAATTCAAGTAAGAGTTTGTGTTTAGAACAACACATCTAAACATGACTTTCTCTCCTAAAAACGTTCATACATTTTCATTAGCCCATTGTCTTAACCGGAACTTTATGGCCGTTAATATGTCTTTCTGAAAGTGTTTAAAATTTCTCGAGCGTTGAGATATTACAACACTCGGTAGAGTTTAAACCTTCTCGAGTGAGCAATATAAAAATGAACATTTCTTAAAAAGCTGCATTCAATCTACGATTAAGATTGACAAAAATATAATAATTTCTATTACTGTTAAACATTTTTAACTAAAGGTATCCGACAAGACATTTTTATGGTTAAAAATCATGTAATTATTTTATTGATTAATTTGAAAATTTATTCGTTTAGTTCCTGAATACAGTTATACTATACAGTGAATGAAAAGTTTTCAAATAAAGCAAGGGTTTGATTTGTTTAAGTGACAGATATATAATTCTTAAATAGTTAAAGAATTTCACAATGTTTCTTACATAGTTTGAACTAATTTATGATAAAAAAATTATGCTTTGTCATCCGGATTTTCATAATCATAATAATGACTACTTTTAGTTTAGCTGATAAACTTGGAGTTAGTTTAATATCAAATGTTAAGGAAACAAGAAACTTTTGTAATGCCACATTTTGACCAAAAATATAACATTGGTTTTTGTTCTGAAAAATCCTGTTGATAATCAAAAGACAGTTTTTGAATAGTTGTATTGTTTTGCTGCACTAAAACCTGTATTTTGTCCCATACGAATCTGTTGATATTTTAAAAATTATATTTTCCAGTGGGACGATTTTTCATTGAGTTAGTTATCTCAAATTGTTTAGGTGCATTACTTTTATGTATTTTGATTTGGCATCCTAACAGGGTACATCTGCGATAACACTTGAAGCATGATAATTTAACTATATTCTACTGATCTAGCCTTATCCAAAGAATTCGTGTCTACATTTTGATTTATATTATTTGGTATCTCACCTCTTTAAGAAACTGTTTTATTACATTTTAAATGTGCTTAATTTTTATTTGTTTTTAATTTTTGATATTAAATTGATCAGGTCCAGATGAAAATGGCGATTTCATCTAAATTCCAAGCCGATAAAACATCGGTTTCACCAAAGTCGTTTAACAGCTAAATGCTATTAATCTCTGTTTAAGCGAAGAATTGCATCCCACTATTGGTTAGCACCATGGGTTAATCGCGGTTACCTGTTAAACGACTTTGGTGAGACTGGTTCTTATTCTATCATTTGAGTTTGGATGTCGTTTTTTTATGATTTGGGGTTGAGTTTACTGTTGCTATTTTTTAATAATTTAGAACTATTGTTTTTTCAAGCTGTTGAGGGATTAATTGCCACTTTATTTCTGTACTTTGCTTGGCCTTCACAACTAAAATGTCTTCTTTATCTTCACCTGCCGTCTCAATTTTCCACAAACAGACTCTGGCTATCTAAAAGTGAAATTACTTTAGGTATATTTATTTTGCAAACATCGCCAGTAATTCCTCCAAATTAGCCAAAGGGTTACCGTACTCTTAGGTAACACCATGTTTTTCTTATTCAAAATTTTGGATATGCTTTTCATTAAACTGGATAAATCGGAAAATTATGAAGATTTTTGAAATATTACTTAATGTTTATGTACCAAAAATATTTGAAACATTAAAGAAAAAAATTAATTGTATATATGATTCTATATCTTATATTGTAGTCCTTATTGTAGTCTTAGTATCCTTAGTAATTTAAAATGTTTATATTATAAAATATAGAAAAAAAAATTTAAGTTATTTTTCTTAAGATCAAGAGTCATTGATTTTAAATATTGTACAGTTGTACTCCTTTTCCTGTAAATAATAAAAAATATATTCTAAATAATAATGTAAATATGTACTTAGTTAGCAAAAATTGGTATTTCTTATGAAATCTGGCCTAACGATAGTCAAATGGTAAGGCACTGTTATCCGTACCAAAGTTCGTAGGTTTCAATTGCGATTCTGAAAGGGAAGTTCTGGAATTTCGTAGCCATTCGAGATCGGCTTTAAGTAGTAGGTCCCGGTCGTATTAACCCTCGTGTAACAAAGCAGTACACAGTAGTGCTTCAAACTTAACTGTAGGGGCGTATTCTGGACGTTGCTAGTTAGTTCGAACTTTCGTTGTGACGTCAATTTGACGTCAGCTGGATCGTTTGCTCGTATAATGTCCTCAAGCTGACGTCAAAGGGACGTCACAACGAAGGTTCGTATCAAACCGCAACATCTATAGTAAGGTCTGGTCTCACCAAAGTCGTTTAACGGCTAACCGCGATAACACATGGCACCAACCAATTTTAGGACGTAATTCTTCGTTTAAACAGAGATTAATCGCGGTGACCGTTAAACGACTTTGGTGAGACCGGCCCCTAGACCCTTTACCAAACCTTTGAAATTTGAAAACTAAGAGCCTGTCTTCCCAAAGTCGTTTAACATCTAACCGCGATTAATCTATGTTTAAATGGAGAACTAAGTTCCACTATTGGTTGGCTCCATGGGCTAATCATGGTTAGCCGTAAAACGATTTTGGTGAGACTGACCCTTAACCCTCCGAGTGGAACACACACCGAGGAAAAAAAAGTCTCCAAAATATACGCTAAAGTTTCATTGTGTCAGTGAACAAAGTGTTCTATGATTTTTTACTTCACCCTTTGTCGACTAGATTGGAATACGGGAAACCCACCCTCGTTACTATCCCTTTACTTCCGGTTGTAAATAGATATATAAATAGACATTATAGATTGGTAATTTTTAATACACATAAAGCTCGTGAAGTCTCGAAGATCATCCCATAAGAAATAATGGGTTCTAAAAGTACAAATAAAAATATTCTTTAAGAGAATGATTTCTATATCTTTTACGAAAGTCATCCAAGCTATTTAAGTGGTGCAATTAGAGATACATCTGTTACAGCAAACGAAATAATTCGAAATAGAGATTTACAAAGCCATGAAAAGCTATCAGCGTCTTTGTGCCTCAGGGAGTAGATGTGCAGTTCCTAAACAATCGACCTGACCCTCCTACCTCAAAACTCCATAGGGGAAAACACTGGCTGAAATGTACATTACATCCATTTTCGGAACGTTTTTGGAGGTCGAAAACTGTACGTGACAACCGCTTTGAAGACATCATCGCTTTGGCAGAATTGTACGTGCGAACCGCTTAGAGGGTTAAAATTTTAGCCATTACATTACTTCTTATACTTTGTATAAAGTGGAAGAATTAAGTAAAACTCAAACAATAATAATACGACTATTTAACTTTTAGTTCTGTAGCAAAAAATAAAGAGGAAGAGAAGTAAAAATTAATATAACAGTTTTTGCTAATAATAAACCGATGCATTCAAGCAATGCTAATAACAGAAATCGGAATTTATTTTAATCTCGGATCCAATTTATGTTATCAGAACATCACTTAATTCTACACACAGCATTTGGCAATAAATTTAAGCTTCGACTGTATTGAAATATTTCTCAAAAGTCCAATTTCCTCCGGTTCAGTTCATAATTTTGATCAGCGTATCATCTTTCTTTGAAGTCTTTTCCAATGCCAAATCATCTAATCGGGAACGCGTATTAAAATGAAAGAGACTCTATCGAAATTAAAGTAAATCGAAACTTTATTTAAAACTTCGAATCCGATGTCAGCCGAAGCAAAACGCACGGACGATGATTTCAATTTGTCCCGGATGGCAACGATTCACTCTTCGCTGCGATTGAATTACACTAAAGACTCGACCGAAAGCATCTTGTTGCTCGACATCTTTTGCTCCGTGCGGGGATGAATTCGACGACGAACTCTTAATTGACTCTCTAAATGACCCCCACCGAAACCTACGAGTGATTTGGAAATAATATTAGTGGTTACTTTAGAATGTTGCAGAAGATCGATACTCCACTGTGGTGCCGAAGATTGGATGCGGGAATTCGGTGATTTGGTGATGAAAATGAATGCTTGGTGAATGAAGAGTACTAAAAGTTTTAACGAATCAATCTGTTAGAAGTTACATTCTATAACATAGAATTATTCAAGATTAATCAGCCCATTTCTAAAGCAGGCATATTTTTGAAAATACATGAAACGGAATGATGAGTACTACATGAATACAAATGAAAATTATGGACTTTTTATTGGCAACAGTAGATGGTGACAATGTGTTATTAAGAAAGCTATTTTATAGAATTATTCAAGATTAATCAATCCATTTCTAAAGCAGGCATATTTTTGAAAATAAATGATACGGAATGGTGAGTACTACATGAATACAAATGAAAATTATGGACTTTTTATTGTCAACCATAGATGGTGACAATGTGTTATTAAGAAAGCTATTTTATAGAATTATTCAAGATTAATCAACCCATTTCTAAAGCAGGCATATTTTTGAAAATAAATGATACGGAATGGTGAGTACTACATGAATACAAATGATAATTATGGAATTTTTATTGTCAACAATAGATGGTGACAATGTGTTATTAAGAAAGCTATTTGGTGAGAGTTTTTGAATCTTTTCAGCTACAAAAGTGATAATGGCATCCACGGAGTAAAAGCTTTTTTTGTGTGCTATATGTTGCTCGATGTGGATCTGTAATCAGTGTTTAGCGATAGTTCCGTAAAAAATATCGAATTAATCCATCAATATACAAAGAAATATAGGAACATTTAATACTGTGAACAAGAGATAGAGATCATGTTCTTTATGGAGTACTTTACGAAAGCTGTTTAAAAGCTCTTCGGCTAGAAAAGTGGTAATGGCGTCCACGGAGCGAAAAGCTTTTTAATATTGTTTGCTCTTTGTTCATTTGTATTAGCTCTTCAGCGGAAATTTTGTAAATAAGTACGAATTAATTCATCTAAGTACAAAAAATGAACGTTTTATTTTGTGAGCAATAGATAGAGATTTCTTACGAAAGTTTAAAAAAGCTTTCCGAAGAACACATAAGTTTCTAAACGGCACTCATTTTTATGACTGCTGTTTAGAAGCTTTTCCTCAACTAAAGTGGGGATTGCATCCATGGATTAAAAAACTTTTTGTGTGCTATATGTTGCTCGATGTGGATCTGTAATCAGTGTTCAGCGAGAGTTCCGTAAAAATATCGAATTAATTAATCCATCCATATACAAAGAAATATATGAGCGTTTAATATTGTGAACAATAGATAACTATCATGTTCTTTATGGAGTATTTTACGAAAGCTGTTTAAAAGCTTTTCGGCTAGAAAAGTGGTAATGGCGTCCACGGAGTAAAAAGTTTTTTTGTGTGTTCGATGTGGATCTGTAATCAGCGTGTTCAGCGAGAGTTCCTTAAAAAATATCAAATTAATCCATCAATATAGAAAGAAAAATATGAACATTTAATATTGTGAACAATAGATAGCGATCATGTCCTTTATGGAGCTATTTTACGAAAGCTGTTTAGAAGCTTTTTGGCAAGAAAAGTGGTAATAGCGTCTATGGAGCAAAAAGTATTTTGCTATTGTTTGCTCGATGTTTATTTGTATTCGCTCTTCAACAGAAATTTTGTAAAAAAAGTACCGAATTAAACCATCTAAATAAAAAATGAACGTTTTATTTTGTGACAATAGATAGCGATTTTTTAGGAAAGCATAAAAAAGGTTAAAAAGCTTTCTTAAGAACACATAAAAGCTTCTAAACAGCAGTGATTTTTATGATTGCTGTTTAGAAGGTTTTCGTCAACTGAAGTGGTGTATCGGCAATGGAGCTAAAAGTTTTTTGCTATCGTTTACTCGATGTGGATATTTATTTGCTCTTCAGCTGAAACTTTGTAAGGGATTTATTTAAGCGGAATCATATCAACTATTATATCAGTGAAAAAATTCCGAATTAATATGTCAAAATAGAAAGAAAAAAATATGAACGTTTTGTATGATAAAGAATAGAGTCCTTGGCCGCAACTCCTTGGTAGATGGCCGGAGACAGATTGTACCAGATGTTTAAGCAACGGTTACGTAAATCCGAGATATTGTGAAGAATGGTGATCTTTGAACTCTAAGCTGCCGTCCCATGACATCCCAAAGATGTTCTATCGGATTGAGATCCGGTGAGTCAGGCGGCCAGGTCATTAACTTCAATTCAACATCATGCTACTGGAACCACTCCAACACAATTTTAGCCTTGTGACACGGGGAGTTGTCCTGTTAAAACATTCTATTTACAGCTGTTATATTTATTTATTTATATTTATGTATTGAAATACGTGTATACACATGCATATATATGACTATATAAATATATGTATATATATATATATATATATATATATATATATATATATATATATATATATATATATATATATATATATATATATATATATATATATATCAATATGCATGTGTGTATGTAATGCTTTATTAACCTAAAAAAACTCACCAACTTAATTATAAATGTATTCTAAAAGGTAACTCCATTTTGATCTTTCCTTACCGTTGGCGAGTTCAAGTACACCAAAAGAAAGTCCTGCTTTCATCAGCACTTTTTATATAACACTTTAAATAATTAGTTTCGCTCTTTCAGAGTCATACAAAATGTTTGTTTAAATAGAAAAATCTGATGCTTGTTATTTAGAACTTGTTATATATATATATATATATATATATATATATATATATATATATATATATATATATATATATATATATATATATATATATATATATATATATATATATATATATAATCATATATATATATATATATATAATCTCGTTACTGGAAATTTATTTATGATTTCGAAACTAATGTTAGTCGAAATAATAACGTAAAGAGAGACAATTTGCATTTGACCCGAATAGCAACGAATTGCTATTCGTGGCGATTTAATTATGCTAATGATCCGCCCGAAAATATCGTGTTACCCGAAGACATTCTGCGCGCTACATCTATGTCGGATGATACTTGCTTGCAAACTCTTAATGCCTACTTTAAATGCCTCCCAACCCAGCCCTCTTGTGATTTGAAATTAATATTAGCGGTTATTTTAGAAGGTTTGAATGGATCGATAAGAAGGGATGGTTCCGCAGATTGTTATTGGCAATGAAGTTTTTTAAAGATGAAAATCATTTTTGGTTCAAGTAATTTTTTATTCAGTCAGCCAGTTGAAAGAAATTTAGGAGATAAAAAAATTTTTTGGTAGAAAAAAATTTAAAATTTTATCTAAACATTTTTGTAAACACCACAAATTGCTGCTGTCGATAGACCTTT
>CM063509.1:45669753-45689753 GCA_032207245.1 Pardosa pseudoannulata
TGTTGTCAGGATGTTTTCAAAACAAGAACAACGAAGTTGGATAAAAATTCAAATTGCTAGAGGTCGCACAACAGAAGAGTGTCATCTAGGGTTTATCATCCACCTTACTCTCCAAGCCTAAGCCCTTTTGACTTTGTCTTAATTAATAAGATGAAGGAACCACTTAGTGGCCTTCGCTACAGAAATGTTCCAGAGATTCTTGTGTTCAATAGACCGGTTTAGTTTGTTTGTTTGTTTTGTTTTGGAGTACTACGGTCTACTTTTTTTGCAACACGAGGGCTAATCAGTAGACCGGTCTATTCAACTATCAACAGAACAGGGTCTGCTACAGGTGTTCTGCGACTTTCACATCGTTGGAAATTGGTTATACACAATGCGTGTGACTGTAAAACATGGTGCCATGAATCACTTTTGTATTCCATGTAAATAAATAGTTGCCACTATTAAAGTTCCAACCCTTGTACAAACATACGACAGAACTATACGTTTTCCTTACATATGTGTTTATACATTTAAGTTTGACTAAGTGATGACTTCATAAGTAATTTTGGACCATTCTCTGTCATTAAATATTAGTCAATCGTAGGAGTTAACATTTAATTGATTTTGTTAAAACCCTTGTGACTTTGTCTTAATTCCTAAGAGGAAGGAACCACTTCTTGGAATTCGCTTCAGAACTTCTCCAGAGATTCTTGTGTCAATAGACCGGTGCTTTCGAACTATCAATAGATCAGGCACTGCTATAGGTGTTCAGCGAATTCCACATCGTTAGAAACGGGTTATACACAATGTGTTCGACTATATTGAAGGACTGTAAAACATGCTGACATGAATTACTTTTGTATTCCATGTAAATAAATAGTTGCCACTGTTAAAGTTCCAACCCTTGTAAAAACATACTACAGAACTATACAATTTCCCTTACATATGTGTTTATACATTTAAGTTTGACTAAGTGATGACTTCATAACTAATTTTGGACCATTCTCTGTCATTAAATATTAGTCAATTCTATGAGTTAACATGTAATTGATTTTGTTTAAGCCCTTGTGACTTGTCTTAATTCCTAAGAGGAAGGAACCACTTTTTGGTATTCGCTTCAGAACTTCTCCAGAGATTCTTGTATCAATAGACTAGTCCTTTAGAACTATCAAGAGAACAGGCGCTTCTACAGATGTTCTGCAACTTCAACATCGTTGGAAATAGGTTATACACAATTCGTTCGACTATACTGAAAGACTGTAAAACATGGTGGCATGAATAAATTTTGTATTCCATGTAAATAAATAGTTGCCACTATTAAAGTTCCAACCCTTGTACAAACATACTACAAAACTACATGTTTTTCTTACATATGTGTTTATACATATAATTTGGACTAACGTGATGACTTCATAACTAATTTTGGACCATTCTCTGTCATTAAATATTAGTCAATCTTATGAGTTAACATGTAATTGATTTTGTTTAAGCCCTTGTGACTTTGTCTTAATTCCTAAGATGAAGGATCCACTTTGTAGCATTCGCTTCAGAACTGTTCCAGAGATTCTTGTGGCAATAGACCGGTGCATTCGAACTGGAAGCAGAACAGGCGCTGCTACAGGTGTTCTGAGACTTCCACATTAATGAAAACGGGTTATACACAATGCGTTCGACTACACTGAATGACTGTAAAACATGGTGACATTAATTACTTTTGTATTCCATGTAAATAAATAGTTGCCCACTATTAAAGTTCCAACACTTGTACAAACATACTACAAAAATATACAATTTCCCTTACATATGTGTTTATACATATAATTTGGACTAACGTGATGACTTCATAACTAATTTTTGACCATTCTCTGTCATTAAATATTAGTTAATCCTATGAGTTGTCTAGATCCTTGTGACTGTCTCTTAATTAGTAAGATGAAGGAAACACTTTTTAACATTCGCTTCAGAACTGTTCCAGAGTTTCTTGCAACAATAGACTAGTCCTTTAGAACTATCAAGAGAACTGGCGCTGCTACAGGTGTTCTGTGACTTCCACATCGTTGGAAACGGGTTATACACAATGCTGACGACTATATTGAAGGACTGTAAAACATGGTGACATGAATCACTTTTGTATTCCATGTAAATAAATAGTTGCCACTATTAAAGTTCCAACCGTTGTACAAACATACTACAAAAATATACAATTTCCCTTACATATGTGTTTATACATTTAAGTTTGACTAAGTGATGACTTCATAACTAATTTTGGACCATTCTCTGTCATTAAATATTAGTCAATCTTATGAGTTAACATTTAATTGATTTTGTCTCAGTCCTTGTGACTTTATCTTAATTCCTAAGAGGAAGGAACCACTTTTTGGCATTCGCTTCAGAACTGCTCCAGAGATTCTTGTGACAATAGACCGGTGCATTTGAACTATCAACAGAACAGGCCCTGCTACAAGTGTTCTGCGACTTCTACATTATTGGAAACGGGTTATACACAATGCTGACGACTACATAGAAGAACTGTATAGCATGGTGATATGAATAACTTTTGTATTCCATGTAAATAAATAGTTGCCAACTATTAAAGTTACAACCTTTTTATTATTGAAAATACATAAGGTATCCGTAGGTATATACAAAGATACTACAGAACTATACATGCTACCTTACATATGTGTTTATATATATAATTTTGACTAAAGTGATGACTTCATAACTAATTTTGGACCATTATGTATCATTAAATATTAATCAATCGTATGAATTAGCACTTAATTGATTTTGATTATAAAATATGAAAGCTCATAAAGACCGAATTATATAAATATGCATATAAATAACTAACACATTACTAGATATTCATGTGTATATGTTCATAAGTGAAAAGCTTTGAGGTACATTAATCTGATGATTTATAATTATTAATTAAAAATCACAGCTACCGAACCATATGCTTGAAGTGAAGTTTAATTATGAATATTTATGAGCTTTTAAGAAAGCCATTAAGTTCATATGTAACAGGCAATTAGCTTTTTAGAATTTATTTTTTTCTTCTGGTGTGAAATTATTTAGCAATTAGTTTAGTGTTCTAAGGAGGCTATTGTAAGCGCATTTTACGTACATATAATATGTATGAAATATGATTTATGGTTAACAAAATAAACCCTTATTTAGAATTTTTCAAAATATTAAATATGTTAAATCTAAATATAAAAATATATTACACATAAGCATAGAAATATGTTAATAGGAGTCATTACATTACATTTATAAAAATTAATAATATGAATTTATGAAACTTGAATAGTGAAAATATTTATATATTTATAAATATAATTATTAAAGATTAAGTATAATTTACACAGATAAAATTTACATTTAAAAATATTTTAAATTTTCTATATGTATAGTAAAACATATGTAATACATGTATAGTAAAAATATTTATATATTTATATATATAATTATAAAAATTTAAGTATACTTTACACAGATAAAATTTACATTTAAAAATACTTTAAATATCCGATAATTTAAAAAATTATATTTTAAAAATATTTATTTGAGTTGTAAAATGTTCCTGACAAACTAATTTTCAATTTTTTATTTATATTTGAATTATTACTACCTAAAATTACCATTTGAACATATTTTAATAATATTTAGATAGTTTAAATATTGTTAAATTGTTATGTATAGTTAAAATGAATTGTTATATATAGTTTGAATAGTTAATTTATAGGAAATACTTTTATATTTGTACATAGACTTTTCATGAAAAGTGTAGGGCTTTTGACATTAAAATTGAGTTTTAAAAACATAATGAAAATTGAAATTTATAAAAGGGTACCTATATTTATTTCAGTATATATTAGGAATGTTTTGAAAACTTTCGTAGCTAATAGGAAAATAAGGTCACAAGTAGAATTTTTAAAACTCAATTCATTTATAAAAATGAATTCTAACAAATTTTATTAATTTAAAATTAATGTGACTAATTTTCTAATAGTACAATTAATGTGTGCCAAGTTTTCGAAATTTTAAGTTAATAATTTACAAAATAGAAGTAGTTCTTAATGTCCACATCACTTTAAATTCAATTATATAAGATTGTTAAATCAAGAATTAAACTACGATTTATTTATTATTTAGTTTTTAAGTTTATTAAAATTAAATAAGAGTAATACAGATTTATATTTACCAAGTTTCCTTTAAAAAAACTAGAGATCTTTACCTTTGTTGTAAAATACGTGTTTTTGGTTATAGTAAAAATATTTATATATTTATTTATTTTAAAAATTAAGTATATTTAACAAATAAAATTTACATTTAAAATATTTTAAATATCTGATAATTAAAAAAAATTATATATAAAAATATTTTATTGGTTTTTGGTTTGGTTTAGTTTGGAGCACTACGGTCTACTGTTTTGCACTCGAGGGCTAATGAGACCGGGACCTACAGTTTAAAGCCGATTCCGAACGGCTACAAACATCCATGCCTACAGCGGAATTCGAACCCGCGAACTCCGGTTCCAAAGAGCAGCACTCTATAATTCGGCCATCGTTCAGCTTTTATTGGTTTTTAAAATGTTCCTTACAAACTAATTTTCCATTTTTTATTTATATTTGCTTTAGTACTACTTAAAATTACCATTTGAACATATTTGAATATTGTTTATATACTTTAAATATTGTTAAATTGTTTTGTAAAGTTAAAATGAATTGCTATATATAGTTTGAATAGTTAATTTATAAAAAAAATATTTTTGCTTCTTTTCATAGATTTTTCATGAAAATTTTTGGGCTTTTGATATTAAAATTGAGTTTAAAAACATAATGAAAGTTGAAATTTATAAAAGGTACCTATATTTATTTCAATATATATTGGGAATGTTTGGAAAACATTTCGTAGCAATCTATGACAAACAAGGTCGTAAGAAGCAATATAAAACTCAACCAAACGTTTTAAAAAATGAATACTAACAAATGTTATTAATGTAAAAGTAATGTGACTAGTTTTCTAATACTCCAATTAATGTATTAATAATTTATAAAATAGAATTAGTTTGTAATGTCCATATCACTTTAAATCTAATTATATACACACAAGAGCCAAAACATTATGACCACCTGTCAATAACGAGTTGGCGCACCTTTGGCGCGCAACGCAGCTTCAACCCGCCTTGGCATGGATGCCACAAGTCCTTGGTAAATGACCGGAGACAGAATGTACCAGATGTTTAAGCAACGGTTACACAAATCCAGGATAACGTGAATTGGTCAGGTGAGTTAGGCGACCAGGACATTAACTGAAATTCAGCATCATGTTCCTGGAATAACTCCAACAAAATTTTAGCCTTGTGACACGGGGCGGTGTCCTGTTGGAACATTAAATTTCCAGCTGGAAAAATAGAGGCCATGTGAGGGTGCAATTGGTCCGCAATGATGTTCAGATACCCTTTAGCATTCATAGTCTGCTCTACCTCAACCACGGGTCCCAGAGATGCCCAAGAGAACTTCCCCCAAATCATAATACCGCCACCACCGGCCTGTGTATGACCTACTGTACATTGAGGGAGCAGGAAGTCTGACACGCCTGGAAGTCTGACACGGTCATCGGCGTGACGAATAACAAACCGTGATTCATCTGACAAGGCAACTCTCTCCCGCTGATCCATGGACTAGTCGCGAGGTTCCCGAACCCACCGTAGGCGCAGTTGGCGAGGACGCTTGGTCAGCAAAAGCACACGAGACGGACGTTTGCTGCTTAGCCCCATATCCAACAGTGTCCGCTGAACAGTGTGCTCCGGTACTATTCTACTTGGCCCTGCATTGTATTGGGTTGTCAGCTGAGCCACTGTCTAGCTCCGGTTTTGCTTCACCATGCGAGACAGTCTCCGACGACCTTTTTCTTTGATAGCGTGTGGACGTCCAACACCATGTCGTCTACTGATGGTTTCACCGTCATTCATCCTCTTTACGTAAGTACTAACAACTGTAGATCGCGATCAACACACGAGTCGTGCAGTTTCGGAAATACTTGTTTCGAGCCTTCGAGCCATTACAATATGCACTCTATCAAAATCGCTTAGATCAGCTGCCTTTCCCATCACACAAAGAAGTAAGTGAAATAAGGATTCTTCGGACTCTCCGAAAGCAGTTAAATGCCATTTCCACCTGATCACGTGCCTTCCACGTCATCCAGGCGAGATCAATGCAAAATGTAAGGATGGTCATAATGTTTTGTCTCTTGAATGTAGTATGCTAAATCATGAATTAAACTGTGATTTATTTATTACTTAACTTTTAAGTTCAATAAAATTAAATAAGAGTAATGCAGTTTTCTATTTACTAAGTTTCCTTAAAAAAAACTAGAGACCTTTACCTTTGTTGTAAAATACGTGTTCTTGGTTATTGATTTCTCATTTCGAGACAAAGCGGGGATTAAACTAAGTCCCTAAAGGGAAAAATGCATATTCTTTAAATATGGCCAATGCAAACAAAGATGAAAAAATTGCTAACTTACAGTTACACGAGGTAATTAACCGATTGAAAAAGTGAAAAATTTCCTCTTTTGAGAATTTCAATTCAACTCGGAAACGAGGATCATATTTTGTGATTTTACCATGAGAATATTTTGTGCCTCTTGAGTCTTGTTAAATCTTATTTCTTTCTCAGTTCATCGTGTAAGAACACATAATTAGTTCCAACTGGAATTTCTTAAATTTTATAGTTTCGAATTTATATATATTTCGAACACAGAGAAAAATATTGTAATATTTAAGAAATTTTATTTCTGTGTAAAGATAAATATTTATGACTAGCATATAGCCCGTCTTATGGCGGAATCAATAAAATTTTTAATTTTCCAGAATCATAAATTACGCTATAAGACAGATAAAAAATGGTTTGTTTTTTGGCTGAGAATTATCTGGTATATGCTGAATCATTTGTTTATCTTCATACTCCTCTAACGTCTCCGGATACTGTGAATGCAGTTTAGAATCACGTTGAATTCATTTAGAAAGATCCTTCAAAGTTTTCTTAGTTACATTGAAATTATCGTTAAGTTCTTCCCAAGTTTTTTTGCTACATTAATTAATGGAAGTACAGGAATGAAACTATCATTTCCATTACACAATGGAGAGAGATAGAATTTGTTGTTAATACTGGTGATAAAATTTTCATTGCAACGAAAAATAATCGATGTTTAAATTTAAAATTATCGCTTATGTACCTAATCTATTATTTAAGCCAAATATAAAAGAAAATTATTTAAGTAATATTTCATTTCAGTGATAAAACGTATGAAAATAATGCATATTATATGTAAATGATTTAAAATAAGAAATCATTAAATGAGATGGTTAAAGAAATGAATTCTTAATGCTAGAAAAATTGTTATTTTTACCTTTTATGAGACAAATTGATAAATTTGGTCTAAACCTTGGAAAATAGGGTTTGAATTGATAGCAATAAATGATAAAAAAGGGAGTAAGGGGTGGATTTCGAACGTTGCAAACCCTAGCTCTTCAGGAATCCGATATGGATGCCTGTATCTATTGCAGGTACAACCTCTTCATAAATTCGAGAACAGACGGACAGATAACTTAGGCTATTATTATATAGGGGATTTTACACAGATGAGGCATTAAATTATGACAATGGGATAGGCAAGGAACAAAACCACGGCGTTTGCACGACTGATGTTGGAGTTTATAAGGCAAGTATGCATTATCTTAAACAAACATCGAGTGATTAAAGACATAATGGGAAATATCTTATTTATTGGACATTCATTAAGGTAAAACTGTTATAGTTTAGTGACCGGGACCGTCAGTGCCAGAAACGACATATTTAATGGGCTTTTCAATTGCAGTTAGGAGCATATATCGAAAGTGGTGTATGGATGGTGAAATGATAAGTCGCCTGCCAGCGGTGTGTCTTCCACGGTGCTTTGATTCCAGAAGAGAGCGGATCACTAGTTGTTTCCCTTCTAATTATGACGAATTAATTTGAATTGCCTAAAGAAAATTAATAATTATTTTTTTAATCATAATAAGGGATAAAAGTGATATAAAAGCATAATATTTTTCAAATTATTTTATACTGAGCTTTATTTGAAAATTTGATTTTTAATTGATATTTACATCATACTGTTTTTATATTATATATTTACATTAGGAATTTTTAAACTTTTTTATGTTTAACCTAGAGCAGCGATGAGCAAACTACGACCCGCCTAAAGATTTTATCTGGCCCGCGGATAAAAATTTAAGTTGGTTGTCCGAGGCAAATTAAAAGAAATATATATTTATGTTTTATATATCCACCCAATTTTTCTACTCTCTCTAAATATTATATCCCAAATTTATTATCTCACTCCAAGAAGATCAGCGCTATTTTTTCTTCTTCTTATATACTAGCATATAGCCCGTCATTTGACGAAATCAGTAATTTTTTTTTATTTTCTGGAATTGTAAAGTACCCTGTGAGGCAGGTAGAAAAATGGTTTGTTTTTTGGCTGAGAATTATCTGGTAACAAAAAATAATCGATTATTAAATTAAAAATTATTACATATGCACCTAATTTATTATTTAAGTCAAATATAAAAGAAAATTATTTACGTAATACCTATGTTCAGTGATAAAACGTATGAAAATAACGCAGATGATATTTAAACAATTTTAAATAAGAAATGATTAAAGGAGATGGTTAAAGGAAAGACGTCATAATGCTAGAGAAAAATGTTAGTTTTACCTATTTATTATGTGATAAATTTAATCGCCTGCTCATAACTGGGGAAAATAGGGCTTGAAATAATTTCATCACATTCTCGAAAAGGGAGAAGGTGTGGATTTCGAACATTAAATTAGTATTTTTTGTTGCGAGATGAAGCATATTTTTACCAATTTATTTTAGATTAGGATCAATATTATAAGAGAAGATGAACTTTACTCGCTTTGAATTTTGCTAATCCTAAATCACTTAGAATCCAATATAGATACTTCTATCCATTCCATGTCCAGCCGCTTCATAAATTCGAAGACAGATGGACAGATAACTTAGACTATTATTATATAGGAGATGTGAACAAGTGCTTTCAACTATGAAACTTAGAAAGAATAATTTCAGAAGTAGACTGACAGATGAGTCTTTAGACTCATTCCTTAAAATCAGTACATCTCATTTCGAAGTTCAATATAAAGAAACTTTAAAAATAAATCTCAATTTCATTCATCTCATTAACATATTTAAATCGTAATACTTTATATTGTTTTAAAATTTTAGGAAAATCTTGTCATGCTAAACTTATTTTCTTTAGAGTTTTGATCGAAAAAGTTTACATATGCCCGATCTAGAGCATGAATAATAATACACCATGATTTATTTTACTAAAGAAAAAAAATCATTCAAAGAGGGGTTATGCAGAATTATTTTTTAGATACCTGAAGCTATACAAAATTGACTGAACAAAGTAAAGTTTTAGAAATGACAAATTTAAGGAATTCCCTTATTTAATTATTTGACAGAACCGAATGCAATAATTCTAATCTAAACAGATTCGACAGATACTTCGTAGAAATAAAAATGAGAATTAACAGAAATGTATAAATAATAAGATTAAACTAATATTTAAAATGAAAAAAGAGAATTCTTAAATATTTTTTAAACATTTTTTTCTTTTATGCAGAGCAAGAATTATACCCCCTGATTTATTTAGCGAAAAAAGAAAAATGAACAAAGAAGGGTTATGTAAATTAGTTTATTTTGGTTATGTGAATTAATTTTTTCTAATAAGAAAAGGAATACAAAATTGACTGAATAAAATAAAGTTTTAGATATGACACATTTAAAGAATTCCTTTATTTAATTATTTGACAGAACCCAATGCAGTAATTTTATGTTAAAGAAACCAGATAGGTATTACTTAGGAATAAAAGTGAGAATTAACAGAAAGGTACGAACAATAAGATTAAACTAATAATTAAAATGAAAGAAGAGATATTTTAAATATTTTTAAACATTTTTTCTTTAATCTAGAACATGAATTATACACCCAGATTTATTTCGCGATTAAAGAAAAATCATGCAAAGAGTTATGTAAATTAGTTTATTTAGGTTATGTGAATTAATTTTTTCTAATAAGAGAAGCAATACAATATTCACTGAACAAAATAAAGTTTTACGCATGGAAACTTTAAGGAAATCCTTTATTTAATTATTTGACAGAATCCAATGCAGTAATTTTACGTCAAAGAAGCCCGACAGATATTAAGTAGAGATAAGAATAATAATTAACAGAAAAGTATGAAAAATAAGCTTAAAGTAATTCTTAAAATGAAAAAAGATATTTCTTAAATAGTTTTTAAACATTTTTCCTTTAATCTAGAGCATGAATTATACACCCTAATTTTTTTCACGAAAAAGGAAAAATCACGCAAAGAAGGGTTATGTAAATTAGTTTATTTTGGTTATGTGAATTAGTTTTTGTAATAACAGAATCAGTATAAAATTGACTGAACAAAATAAAGTTTTAGACATCACAAATTTAATTCCTTTATTTAATTATTTGACAGAACCCAATGCACTAATTTTACGTTAAAGATGTTATGTAGAAATAAAAATGAAAATTAACAGAAAGGTATGAATAATAAGATTAAACTATTACTTAAAATGAAAAAAGAGATAATGTGTAAAGTAAGAATATAAATAATAAGCTTTATTCTTACACGAAAAGTTATGAACTTTTGTAAAATGATATTGAAAGCTAAAATGAAAAAAGAGATAATGTGTAAAGTAAGAATAAAAAATAATAAGCTTTATTCTTACATGAAAAGTTATGAGCTTTTGTAAAATGATATTGAAAGCTTCCTAGGCTATGTGATTTAAATAAACGATTTATTTATTTATTGTAACATTCTTATAAGATACATTTGAAAGAAAAATAAATATTCATCTTAAACTCCGAAGCCAATAAATAAAAACATCGTCAAAATGGCACAAGCCGTATTCAGTTAAGAGTGAAGGAAATTACCCAAATGGCACGTTCTCACCGATTACACTGTTACGGCCAATCGACTTGCTAACCAATTACTTTCATTTCTTTTGTTGATGAACCAATTTACATTCGGCAACTGTCATCGCTCTGTTGTGTGCCATAAACAAGCAGATATCTCTCGCAATTTGTTTTCCTTGGATACACATAAAATAGGAAACAGATTATTGTGACACAAACAAGCTGATGCCATTCTCTTTAATGAAAACATTGATTTTATTCGGGATTTTTCAAACTGATAAGAATTCCCTTTTTCGTAGGTGATTTGTTTGTATAATAAACTAAAAGGAATTGAAAAATGAAAAGTTAATGAAGGACAGATTGATAAAAAAATTGTAGCTGAACGATATTAAATTTTTAAAAATTTATATTAATAAATATAGAGATAGTTTTGAGAAATAAAAAGAGTAAATTTCTAAAATTTTTAGAAAATTTGGGTAACATTGATTTTAAAAATAGATGCAAATTTTTCTAGCTGGTGAAAATTCCCTTACCATAGGTAATAAAAATATAAAATATAAAGAATTCAAAACTGAAAATATAATGAATAACATATTGTAACTAAGAGAAATTGTAGCTGAAAGATAGTTCCTTTTTTTAAATTTATATTAAGAACCATAAGATTCACTAACATACGTTAATATGTAAAGGGAACAAATTTCCTAAAATTTCAGAAAGTTTGGGTAACATGGTTTATAAAAATAGATGCGAATTTTTTCCAGCTTATAATAATTGCCTTATCTTATGTGATCTGTTTTAATAATAAATTAAAAGGAATAGAAAACTGAAAAAATATAAGGAGAGATTGTAGCAATAAAAAATTGTAGCTGAAAGATATATTTTTAAATATTTATCAAAATAAATATAGACTAACACAATTTGAGGAATAAAGAGGACAAATTTCTAAAATTTCAGAAAATTTGGGTAACATTGGTTTTAAAAAAATATGCAAATTTTTCCAGCTGATAAGAATTCCCTTACGTTAGGTGACTTGCTTCAATAATAAAATATAAGGAATTCATCTGAAAAAGATAATGAAGAATATATTGTAACTATAAGAAATTGTAGATAAAAGATAGTTTGTTTTTCAAATTTATATTAAGAAATATAGGATTCACTAAAAACGTTAATGAGTAATGGGAACAAATTTCCTAAAATTTCAGAAAGTTTGGGTAACATGGTTTATAAAAATAGATGCAAATTTTTAAAGCTTATAATAATTCCCTTATTTTAGGTGATTTGTTTTAATAATAAGCTAAAAGGAATTGAAAACTGGAAAAGAAAATGAAGAACAGATTGTAGCTATAAAAATTGTAGCTGAAGGATATATTTTTAAAAATTTATTTTAATAAATATAGAATAACAGATTTTGAGAAATAAAGAGGGCAATTTTCTAAAATTTCAGAAAATTTGGCTAATATTGATTTTAAAAATAGATGCAAATTTTATCTGCTGATAAGAACTCCCTTATCTTAGGGGATTTGTTATAATAATACAATAAAAGGAAGTGAAAAGAGAAAAGTTAAAGAAGAACAGATTGTAATTATAAAAAAGTTGTAGCTGAAATATATTTTAAAAAATTATATTAATAAATATAGAAAAGACTAACAGATTTTGGGGCATAAAAAGGGTAAATTTCTAAAATTTCAGAAAATTTGGGTAACATTGTTTTTAAAAATAAATGCGAATTTTTCTAGCTTATAAGAATTCCTTTATCTTATGTGGTTTGTTTTAATAATAAAGTATTAGAAATTGAAAAGTGAAAAGTTAATGAAGAACAGATTATAACGACAAAATATTCTAGGTGAAAGATATTATACTTTTAAAAATCTATATTAATTAATATAGAATAACAGATTCTGAGAGATGAAGAAGACAAATTTTCTAAAATTTCAGAAAATTTGGCTAACATTGATTTTAAAAATAGATATAAATTTTATCCGTTGATAAGAATTCCCTTATCTTAGGGGATTTGTTTTAATAATACAATAAAAGGAATTGAAAACAGAAAAGCTAAAGAACAGATTGTAACTATAAAAAATTGTAGCTGAAAGATATATTTTTTAAAAATTTATATTAATAAATACAGAAATGACTAACAGATTTTGAGGCATTAAAAGGGTACATTTCTAAAATTTTAGAAAATTTGGGTAACATTGGTTTTAAAAAGAGATGCAAATTTTTCCATTGCAAATTCCCTTATCTTACGGGATTTGTTTTAATAATAAAATATAAGGATTTCAAAACTAAAAAAGATAATAAAGAAGATATTGTATCTACAAAAAATTGTAGCTGAAAGATAGTTCGGTTTTTAAAATTTATATTAAGAAACACACGATTCACTAACAAACGTTAATAAGTAAAAGGAACAAATTTCCTAAAATTTCAACAAGATTGGGAACATGGTTTATAAAAATAGATGCAAATTTTTTCAGCTTATAATAATTCCCTTATCTTAAGTGAATTGTTTTAATTATAAAATAAAAGAAATTGAAAAATGGAAAAGAAAATGAAGAACAGATTGTAACTATAAAAAATTGTAGCTGAAAGATACTTTTTAAAAATTTATATTAATAAATATAGATTAACAGATTTTGAGGAATAAAGAGGGCAAATTTCTAAAATTTCAGAAAATTTGGGTAACATTGATTTTAAAAATAGATGCAAATTTTATCCGCTGATAAGAATTCTCTTATCTTAAGGGATTTGTTTTAATAATACAATAAAATGAATTGAAAACAGAAAAGTTAAAGAAGAACAAATTGTAACTATAAAAAATTGTAGCTGAAAGATATTTTTAAAAATTTATATTAATAAATATATAGAAAGGACTAACAGATTTTGAGGCATAGAAAGGGTAAATTTCTAAAATTTCAGAAAATTTGGGGAACATTGATTTTAAGAAGAGATGCAAATTTTTCCATTCCAAATTCCCTTATATTACGTGATTTGTTTTAATAATAAAATATAAGGATTTAAAAACTGAAAAAGATAATAAAGAAGATATTGTATCTACAAAAAATTGTAGCTGAAAGATAGTTCGTTTTTTTAAATTTATATTAAGAACCATAGGATTTACTAACAAACGTTAATAAGTAAAGGGAACAAATTTCCTAAAATTTCAGAAAGATTGGGAACTTGGTTTATAAAAATAGATGCAGATTTTTTCAACTTATAATAATTCCCTTATCTTAGGTGATTTGTTTTAATAATAAACTAAAAGGAATTGAAAACTGGAAAAGAAAATGAAGAATAGATTGTAGCTATAAAAATTGTAGCTGAAGGATATATTTAAAAATTTTTTTTAATAAATATAGAATAACAGATTTTGAGGAATAAAAAGGGCAAATTTGTAAAATTTCAGAAAATTTGGGTAACATTGATTTTAAAAATAGATGCAAATTTTATACTCTGATAAGAATTCCCTTATCTTAGGGGATTTATTTTAATAATACAATAAAAAGAAGTGAAAACAGAAAAGTTAAAGAACAGATTGTAACTATAAAAATTGTGGCTGAAGGATATTATATTTTTAAAAGTTTATATTAAAAAAATACAGAAATTAACAGATTTTGAGGCATTAAAAGGGTAAATTTCTAAAATTTTAGAAAATTTGGGTAACATTGGTTTTAAAAAGAGATGCAAATTTTTCCATTGCAAATTCCCTTATCTTACGTGATTTGTTTTAATAATAAAATATAAGGATTTCAAAACTGAAAAGATAATGAAGAACATATTGTAGCTACAAAAGATTGTAGCTGAAAACTAGTTCGTTTTTTTAAATTTATATTAAGAACCATACGTGTCACTAACAAACATTAAAAAGTAAAGGGAACAAATTTCCAAAAATTTAAGAAAGTTTGGGAACATGGTTTATATGCAAATTTTTTCAGCTTATAATAATTTCCTTATCTTAAGTGAACTGTTTTAATAATAAAATAAAAGAAATTGAAAAATGGAAAAGAAAATGAAGAGCAGATTGTAACTATAAAAAATTGTAGCTGAAAGATATTTTTTAAAAATTTATATTAATAAATATAGACTAACAGATTTTGAGGAGTAAAGAGGGCAATTTTCTAAAATTTCAGAAAATTTGGGTAACAATGATTTTAAAAATAGATGCAAATTTTATCCTCTGATAAGAATTCCCTTATCTTAGGGGATTTGTTTTAATAATACAAAAAAAAAAATTAATTGAAAACAGAAAAGTTAAAGAAGAACAGATTGTAACTATAAAAATTGTAGCTGAAAGATATTATATTTTTAAAAATTTATATTAATAAATATATAGAAAGGATTAACAGATTTTGAGGCATAGAAAGGGTAAATTCCTAAAATTTCAGAAAATTTCGGTAACATTTATTTTTAAAACACATGCACATTTTTCTAGATAATAAGAATATATTTATCTTATGTGGTTTGTTTTAATAATAAAATATTAGAAATTGAGAACTGAAAAGCTAATGTTATTGTTGGTTATCTGCCTCCTAATATGAGAAATTCTATTATGTTAATTGAACTTTAAATTAAGATTTATTTGAAATTACATACAAGTATTATAATACAGAACTAATAGTGAATAATATTTTTATACCAATATTGTAAAAAACCGGTAAAAAAATCATATAGAAGCTTAAAGAAATGTTCCATAAATCCTGTAAACTATCTCCGGTAATCTCAAATATATAAGCAGATGCACGGTTAACTTTCAATACATATAGAGAAAAAAATTAAATATATATTATGATATGCATTAATCTGAAATAATCAGATTACATACTAAATTTTCAGAGAGAACTATTTTTCTTTTAGCTTTAAGTGATTAAGATTTGTGCTTTATTCTTAAATTTTATTATTTGTGTCACAGGAAATGTTCGGAAACAAGCATATACTTTTATTCGGAGATTAAAATCACGTTAAAGATTTCGGAAGAAAAGCTTCGTATAACATTCGTATATAAATTTGCCAAAAGGATTATACAGATTGCCTTCTTTAGTTATAGTTATGGAATACTGTAATACGAAGCATATTTTGGCTGTACCAATAACTGTTAGTAGTGAAGGGATTTACATATTTTTACCTTATATTCACGAGTTTGAAATTTTTAAGTATAATTAAAAGGTTGATTAAAATTTGAAGATTTTTGTGTAGAAAAATATCTTTTCAAATCTTTTCCTAATCTAATATAAATGTTGCATACCAACATGCGTTCCGGTGACGTAATCAGAATGTTTTTCAGTCGGGGTCCAAATTCTTAATTTAAAGTACAGTAAAATTTTAACCTTATTAAAAATCTTTATTTCGGATCCACACATACAAATTTTAAATTATACGTAATTATACATGACAATACATGCATTAATAATTATACATAACAATATATACATAATAATTATAGATAATAATACATACAATAATAATTATACATAACAATATATACATTAATAATTATACATAATAATACAAACATTAATAATTATCTTTAATACATACGTTAATAATTATACGTAATAATATATACATGAAAATTATAGATGATAATACATATATTAATAATTATACATAATAATACATACAATAATAATATATATAATATATATATATATATATATATATATATATATATATATATATATATATATAATATGTATATGTATGTATATATATATATATATATATAAATAATTATAGATGATAACATATACATTATTAATTATACGTAATGATACATACATTAATAATTATATATAATATATTGTAAGTCTTATACATACAACTATATTTTTGAATTCATACATAAATACGCTATTAAAAGGATCAACAAGTCTTTTCGTAATTCCAGTGTATCTTAAAGATATATATATATATATATATATATATATATATATATATATATATATATTAACCACACTATCTTTTAACATACACTCTAGCGTTTTACTAGGTTTATATTTGCCTAGTAAATACTGGATCATATTTAATTTACTTTCCAGTGTTTACCAGACCAATTTAAGCTAAATTAAACTATGAATAACGAGGACACTATATTGAGAAAGGTATTATGGCGTATAATTTAAGTTTTTTTACAAAATTATATACCGGTATGACAATAAAATACGAAAACAGAATACATAATCATTTATGTATTATCTACCGAGTTATAGTAGCAAATTAATTGTTCTTGATTGTAAGATCAGTTTATTCAGAACTTCACCTGCATTTATACTCATACCTCCATGCTCTCAAAGTAATGCTAAATTTGTCAATCTCCTGTGACCTGTTAAGAAGTGTTTTTTTTTTTAGTTTCTGCATGGTTTAAAACGAACTTCTTTCAATACTTGCAGTGAAAAACAGCAATGTACTTTAGTTTGAATAAGTTAACAAATCTTTCAATGTGTACAGTGAAAGTTTTCAAGGGTGTAGACTTCTTGGAAACCATATCCTATAAATGAGTCATTGATACGGCTTCAAATGTGTACGAAGCATTTATTTTGTAACTAGCAAAGTTTTATTGTTGATTCGAAAATGTTGTCATAGAATAATTGATACTGCACGCCTCAGTGGAGGTTTAAACTTACCTCCATTTTTTAGGCCTTTTTTCTGTATTCTTCATGGAAAAGAAGGTTTTAAAGAATGCATTATTTGTTGATAAACCATTTATATTTTCTCAGAGGCTTATTTGAAATAAAATAGTATGAATGTATTCAAAAATATGTATTGTTGGTTATCTGCCTGCTAAGAGAAATTCTGTTACGTTAATTGAATCTATAAATGAAGGTTTATATGAAATTACAAATATTATAATACAGAACTAGTTGTGAATAATATTTTGAAACCAATATTAGGAAAAACAGGTAAAAAAATCATATAGAAGCTTTAAGAAATATAGCATACATTTTGTAAACTATTATCGGTAATCTCAAATATATAAATTAGATGCATCGATAAGTCTCGATAGATATATAGAGAAAAAAGTTTAAATATACATTATTGATATACATTAATCTGAAATAATCAGATTACATACAGATAGAAATTGCAGATAGAAATATTTTTCCTTTAGCTTTAAGTGATTAAGATTTGTGATTTATTCTTCAATTTTATTATTAGTGTCACAGGAAATGTTCGGAAACAAGCATATAGTTTTATTCGGAGATTAAAATCACGTTAAAGATTTCGAAAGAAAAGCTTCGTATAAAATTCGATATATAAATTTGCCAAAAGGATTATAGAGATTGCCTGCTTTAGTTATAGTTATGGAATAATGTAATACGAAGCATATTTTGGGCTGTTCCAATAACTGTTATTAGTACAGGGATTTAAATATTTTTAGCTTACGTTCATGACTTAAAATGTTTAAGTATAATTGAAAGGTTGCTTAAAGTTTGAAGATTTTTGTGCAGTGAAAAATCAGTCCAAATCTTTTCATAATGTATTATAAATTTTGAAAACCAACACCCGTTCCAATGAAGTAATTAGAATGTATTTCAGAGGAGGATTAAATTCTTAAAGTACAGTAAATTTTCAATCTCATTAAAATCTTCATTTCGTATCCAGACATACAAAGTTTAAATTATAAATAATTATACATGACAATACATACATTAATAATTATACATAATAATATATACATTAATAGTTATAGATGATAATGCGTACATTAAAAATTATACTTAATACATACATCAATAATTATACATAACTTATACATTGATAATTATATATGATAATACATACATTAATTATACATAATAATATATACATTAATAATTATACATAATAATACATATATTAATAATTATACATAGTAATACATAAATAATTATACATAATAATGTATACATTAATAATTATTGATGATAATACATACATTAATAATTATACATAATCATATATACATTAATAATTAAAGATGATAATGCACGCATTATTAATTATACGTAATAATACATACATTAATAATTATACATAATATATTATACATAAGTTTTATACATGCAACCATATTTTTGCATGCATACATAAATACGCTATATATATATATATATATATATATATATATATATATATATATATATATATATATATATATATATATATAAACTACACTATCTTTTAACATACACTCTATCATTTTACCAAGTTTATATTTGCCTAGTAAATAGTGGATCATATTTAATTTATTCTTCAGTATTTATCAAACCAATTTAAACCAATTTAAATTACGTATAATGAGGAAAATATATTGAGAAAGTAATTATGGTATATAATTTAATTTTTTTACAAACTTATATAACGATATGACAATAAAATTCAAAAGTAGAATGCATAATCAGTTATGTCTTATCTACAGAGTTATAGTAGCAAATTAATTGTTCTTGATTTTTATTCAGAATTTCACCTTCATTTATACTTATACCTACATGGACTCAAAGTAATGTTATATTTGCCAATCTCCTATGACCAGTTAAGAAGTGTTTTTAGTTTCTTCATTTTATAAACGTCTTCATGGTTTAACTCTTTCGGGACCAATATAATTTTTATTCCTGTTTTTATGTAATTCTCATAGACATTACGATAGTGATAAAAATACGCATCTCTGTGAAGGTTACACACCACTGATCCTCTCCACTTGAAGATACTTTGGCCTCTTTCTTTGTTCTTGTACAGAAAATAGATTTGTTTGCTCTACCTATATATTTTTTAACTAACTCATCATCAAAAAATAATCAAAAAACTGTATCGGGCTAGTGAATGATGAAATTTGGGATTCAATTGCCGATTCTGCAATAAATTCAAATGGAGTTGAAGGGGGCGGGGCATTTGTACTTATCCTTATTTCTGCCCATTCATTTATTCCGTCGCTTTGATTATCTTCATCAGTTTCCAAACTCGGAATCGGAAGTCGAAGATCCACTATCTGAATTATCCAAGTTAAATTCCTCTA
>CM063509.1:45694753-45697253 GCA_032207245.1 Pardosa pseudoannulata
CTAAGCCTTTTTTTCCCCATTTGAACAATTCTGAATTAAGGCAAAGAAAGAAAATGACTGGCTTTCGGATTTGAAATGTTTGTAGACGCATAAATCAAAATATAAAGTTAACTATTAAAATACTAAAATATTTAGCAATACCAAAACATGTATAATACCGGGACATTTAAAATACCAATACGTTTAGAAAATGATTAATAATTTACAACACTCAAAACAATTATAGAACTACAATTAATCTCCTTACAATTAAGAAAAACAAAACAAAACAACAACAACAACAACAAAAAAAAAAAAAAAAACAAGAGAGGACTGAGTGTTTAGGGCATGCAATCCCAGGTAACCTAATATAGCAGGCAAACATCACCTCTATGTGGTAACAAGGGTCATGATATGGATATGTGGTCTGTCTTACAATCAATAAACGTTCTTATCCTCTTCATTTTTTGCTAAGAATTTATGTCCAGCTCTCAATCTGAAACTAGCCTCTCAAGTTATCCTCTTTACGTTGTCTATGACTAAACGCTTTCCAGTCATTTTTAATATTCTTCCAAGGTTTTATCTTTCGATTTTCTAACCACTTCTATCTATAGTTAAGCACAATACTCGCTTGTATAATCCAATAAAGGAATCCAATGGGATAAGACCATCTTCTAAAATATGATTTTGTGCCTCTCTTTGGTAATAGGCTAGTTCTTGGTTGCCCTTATTGATGTTTTTGGTGAGATGGGAATTGGATGTAATATTCTAACAATGTTTATCTTTCGATTTTTTAACCACTTCTATGTAATAGTTATCATAATACTCTCTCATATATATCTGTTAAACTAAAACCAATCGAATAAAGCCCCCTTCTAAAATAAGATTTTGTGCCTTTGTTTTCTAACAGTTCTCCTGTTTGTGCTTGATGATGTCTTTTAACTTGGTCTAAAAAATCTCTGGATTTAATGCCTTGCGGTTGGGTACATAGGACTATGAACGATCTGTCATGAAATAGCAAACATTTAAGATGAAATAGGTCGTAGTGTCATTTCTGGCTTAAAATAATCTGAATTCCTATACGTTTGTTATTCACAGATCAAAGTATCATGATACATAAGAATTTAAACCTTCCTATGTCATCTAGGAGTTACTGTTATAGGATATATTTCTAATTTAAAAAAGGTTATTATTGTAGATTTTCTTTCCTACCTTTAGGAAATTCTGTGACCTTGGTTGATGATGTCTTTGGAGAGAAATTAATTAGATGTAACATTATACCAGGGTTTATCTTTAGATTTTCTAACTACTTCTATGTAATAGTTAAGTATAAATACTTTCTCGTATATATCTTTTAAAAGAATATAGTGGAATAAGACCTTCTTCCAAAAAATGATTTTGTGCATCTCTTTGTTAATAGGTTTCTCTTGTTTGTGCTTGATGATGTCTTTTGGTTTGACATAGATTCTACGTAGAGAGTCCATAACTTGGTCTCCAAAAATCTCGGGACATATTAAATAGGACGGTTGGGTATAAAGGACCATGCTAATTTACTAGAATTTGTTGACACACTTAGAGCTAGTAAAGACTTAATCTGCACGATCTGTCATGAAATAGTAAACATTTCAGATGAAATAGGTTGGTAGTGTCATTTCTAGCTTAAAATAAACTGAATTCCTATACATTTACTATTCACTAGAACACAGTATCATGATACATAATAATTTAAACCTTCCTATGTCATCTAGGAGTTACTGTTATAGGATATATTTCTAATTTAAAAAAGGTTATTATTGTAGATTTTCTTTCTCTACCTTTAGGAAATTCTGTGTTCGTCTCTAAATGTTTAACTGAATTTAAACAACTGCGTCCTATATGTTTCACGAAAGCATAACTATATACCTTTGTCACAAGTTTACCACAAGATTCAGAACTTTATGTCTTCAAAGGAAAGTAGCGAGGAATAACAAAAAGAAAAGAATGAAGAAGGAAAATATTAGAAAACTTTATGAATGAAAAGCAATGGTTAAATAACTTTGAATTGTGTTGAATGAAAAGTTAAAGTTAAATAACTTTTCAAAAAGATTTGAATGAAGACTTTTAAAAATGTTATTTTAAGTTTAAAAAAAGAAAGAACGCTTCGGCTATTTTACTGTTCATATCAATAAGTATGGCTATAAATAAAACTAATAGTAAAGCACATTATAAATTTTCTTTCTGTTCTATAAGTTTTCCATAAAATATTCTTAATATTTAAATCGTTATCGTATTTTACTTACTTTCCAGATTTTTGTGAGACACAAGCAAATTTAACTTGCACTTGGACCAGAAACAAACCATGATAGTAAAATTCCCTTTAAAGGCAAGCATAGAAAAACGCAAAAACGTAAAGAATGAATATGTAATTCAACCTAAAATCTGGATATATATGCTTAAACTATAGAAAAATTCTAAGCTATACTTTTCCTTTGATGTAGAAGAATGGTAATCTAAGGCAAGAAAACAAGATTCCAGTTTCTAG
>CM063509.1:45704753-45714753 GCA_032207245.1 Pardosa pseudoannulata
AAATAAGAGATCCATTGAAACGTGAAATTCTATCTTGATGAGATTTAGCTGTCTAGCTTTTTTATATTTCCTGAACTTACGATTATGATGAGACGCTAAAATGATAAATATCATTTTATTTCATCGGATATAAAATCCTCTGTAACATTTATAATAACCCTCGGAAAGAATTTTGTAACCAGTCAAGACTTCTCAGAAGATATCAAATACTTCCCTCTCCGGAAAGTTAATTAACTTTCATATAGAGGATGATGCATTAGTGTAGAATCCATAAATATTTATTAATTATTTCCTGGCATCGAGGCAAGTATTTTCGTCCCAAAAAAACTTTTCCACGGGCTTTTCATTTATTTCAGGATTAGCTGTGTTTACCTTCAACTGATAAGGTTTCATTTTTGAGGATTTACCTCTTTTTTTTAACAGTATTATTCGTCCTATCTTAATGGGCTTTCATAGCTCATTTTAATTTCAAATTATCAAAATAGTATTCTCTTTAATGAAAGGGAATACGCTAACATCAACCGTATAGACTGTTGTGTCAGTTTTGTTTGCATTACTTTTCTCATATACTGAGCGATTTGAAAGGTATGGTCCAAACAATGTGGGAAAGTGGTCAGCATCATTCTATTATTATGAGCTGCAAATGGAAAGGAAGCATCTACTATTTTCGAATCATAAATAAGTTGATTATCGAAACTCAATGATTACAGAATTCCAAAACAATTTTAATTACTCATCATTTTGTAATTGGAAATGGAAATTGTAAAAGTGTCTGCATACACCCATGTGATATATATATATATATATATATATATATATATATATATATATATATATATATATATATATATATATATATATATATATATATATATATATATATATATATATATATATATATATATTATGTATATATATATATTTTATATATATATATATATATATATATATATACATATATATATACATATATATATATATATATATATATATATATATATATATATATATATATATATATATATATATATATATATATATATATATATATATATATATATATATATATATATATATATATATATATATATATATATATATGTTATATATATATATATATATATATATATATATATATATATATATATATATATATATATATATATATATATATATATATATATATATATATATATATATATATATATATATATATATATATATATATATATATATATATATATATATATATATATATATATATATATATATATATATATATATGTATATATTTATATCTATCTATCTATCTATCTATCTATCTATCTATCTATCTATATATATATATATATATATATCTTTGTATATAAAATTCTTTTATCCGTGTGTTTTAATAGAAGTCCTCCTAAACGGTTCGACGGATTTTGATGACATTTTGTGAATGCTAATTTATTCGAAAATCGTTTAGATCGTTTAGATTTGATTAGATAGAAAAATTTTTTAATTAAAAAACCAGATTTGGAAGCTCATTGGGATTATTATAATGCCGCTGGAAACCTTTCACTGCTAACGTATCTGTGGCTTATTGGTCAGCGCTATGGGCTTCAGTTCGAGAAATCTCAGGATCTAGACCCCATTATTTACTTTTATGTTTCTTTTAATTATAGAATTTCTAGAATGAGAGAGTTCTATATTCTGTTTACTAAGGATTTGAGAGTTTTAAAAGCTATCAAATACCTCTCCGGAAAGTTAATTAACTTTCATATAGAGGATGATGCATTAGTGTAGAATCCATAAATATTTTATAACTATATCCTGGCATCGAGGCAAGTAATTCGTTCAAAAAAATCTTCTCCACGGGGTTTTCATTTCTTTCAGGATTAGCTGTGTTTACATTCCACTGATTAGGTTTTATTTTTGAGTATTTAATTCTTTTTTTAACAGTATTATTCGTCTATCTTAATGGGATTTCATAGTTCATTTTAATTTCAAATTGTCAAATAGTATATATAGTATTCTCCTTAATGAAACCGAATACTCTAACATCAACCGTATAGACTGTTGTTTCAGTTTCATTTCATGCTAGATTTGTTTGGAAAACCTCTCTCATATACTAAGCGATTTGAAATGTCTACACAATGTGGGAAAGTGGTCAGCATTGTTCTGTTATCATGAGCTGCCAATAGAATGTAAGCATCTATCATTTGCAAATAAGTTGATTATCAAAACGCAATGATTACAGAATTCCAAAATAATTTTAATTACTCAGAACTTCTTAATTGGAAATGGAAATTGTGAAATCGTCTGCATACACCCCTGTTATATACACACACATATCTCTGTCTCTCTATATACACACACATATATATATATAATATATATATATATACTATATATATATATACATATATATATATATATAATATATATATATATATATATATATACACATATATATATACATATATATATATATATACATTATATATATATATACATATACCTATATATATATATATATATATATATATATATATATATATATATATATATATATATATATATATATATATATATATATATATATATATATATATATATATATATATATATATATATATATATATATATATATATATATATATATATATATATATATACACTAGTATATAGCCTATCATATGACCAGATCTGTAAAATTTTTAATTTTCTAGAACTGTAAATTGCCCTATGAGGCAGTGGTTAAAAAAGTGGTTTTTGGTTTGTGCTGAGAATTATCTTGCAACAAAAAATTATCGATGGTTAAATTTTAAACTATCACATATGTACTTAATCTTTTATTTAAGCGAAATATATCACAGGTGACTTGTAAATAACCATTTTGATACGTATGCACTGCTGGTAATGATATATAGATGTAAATAGGTAATAAAGCTCCACACTTCTTCTTCCTAGGTCCTTCTCTAAGAGGGGGCCTGCAGATCTCTCTAAAAAGTTCGTAGGGGAGCGTTCCCTTGGCCTAAGAGGACTTAGCAACCCCTCTTGACCAATGGGGTCGAAGGAGGGTCACTCACTTCGCTTTCGCCTCTAGGTCAGTTTCGCTCTGGCGTTGTTGAACAGTAACTCTTTGTTACATATGGGTATTAATAATTTAGGTTAAAATCCTTATAAACGTGTTCATCTTGTATAATGTATTCTAAATTACTCCAAGACTTTTTCCTTCACCTAGATGGAAGCATCAATGAGGTAGAGTGTTGAGTAAAATATTAACCCCCGAAACCAATATGTAGCGTCTATAAAGTCAAATTTTGTTGGTCGTAATTTATGAACATAGATATTTATTAAGAGAATGGGTACTTTTGCAAAGTAGTTTCACGTTGAGAAATGTTTCTTACTCTTTTATTTTTTATACTAAATTGAACATGAGACTAGTTTGTTGGTGTTCCCTTGTGTTTATTAGTGTTCCCCACGACAGTTCGGTATACCTAAAACCGCGGGCTGGATCAAATTGACCCCGATCAATGTAAATTCATGTTGTTATACAAAATATACTTTACATTTATATAGAAAAAATATTTACTCATTTTTGACATTAAATAGCTATAATTCGTGATAAACATTACAGTAGAGATAATTGTAAATAGATAGAAAAATATATAGACGACTTTAATTGAAATATTTTAGTTTTTTACCATCGAAATTTCTTACACATTCCATGCGTAGTTTGGTCAACTTCTTTTTATATATTTTGTATTCTTTCAATATTTCAATATTTTATAATCAGGATAAATATCTACAGTTTTGTTTCGACACTTGGAAATTTAAGAACATACTTTTTATCGCAATTGCATAGATTTTTCAGATATATCAATTTCATACTATGTACTTTACTGGTAATTTCGTTTCCGAATATTATATATGGTACGCAACTCTTCAGTGAGTTGTACTTTTGTAACTGTGTCAACATTTTGTATAGAACATTACAAAATCTCTTATATAATAATAGAATAAGTTATATATCCTTCTGTACTGGAATTTATGAAGCGGTTGTACCTAGAATGGGTAGAGGCATCCATATTGGGTTCTTGATGAGTGGGGGGTTATCAAGTTCAAAATCCACCCGTCCCCCCTTTTCTAGCATTTAATGCCGATGTTTCAAGCCCTATTTTTCCCAATAAAGAGCAGGCGATTAAATTTATCAATTTGTGACATGAATAGGTAAAAATAATATTTTTTTCTAGCATTTTGACGGCGTTTCTTTAACCACCTCATTTAAACATTTCTTATTTTAAATTATTTAAATATCGACTACATTATTTTACATTATCGACTACATTAGTTTCATCTATGAACTTATATATAACTTAAATATGTTTCTTTTATATTTGGCTTAAATAACACATTAGGTTCATATGTGATAATTTTAAATTAAATCATTGATTATTTTTTGTTGCAGTGAAAATTCTTTCACTGGTTTTAACAATAAATTCTATCTATCTCCACGTTGTAGTGAAAATGATAGCTTCATTCCTTTACTTTCATTAATTACTGTGGTAAAAAAAAATGGGAGGAACTTAACGATAACTTTGACGCAGCTAAGAAAATTTCGAATTATCTTTCTAAATTACTTCAACGTGATTCTAAACTGCATTCACAGTATCGGAAGTCTTTAGAGGAATATGAAGATAAACAAATTATTGAGCGTGTACCAGATAAATCTCAGCCAAAAAACAAACCATTTTTTTACTAGCCTCAAAGGGTACTTTACAATTCTGGAAAATTAAAAATTTTACGGATCCGGTCATATTACGGGCTATATGCTACTATTTAATAAAATTGAAGCGTATTAAAATCATTCTATTATACAATTAAATTTATCAATTTGTCACATAATAAATAGGTAAAAATAACCTTTTTTCTAACATTATGACGTCATTTCTTTAACCATCTTATTTAATCATTTCTTATTTTAAATTATTTAAATATCGTCTGCATTATTTTCATAAGTTTTATCAATTAACTTAGATGTTACTAAATAATTTACTTTTATATTTGGCTTAAATAATAGACTAGGTACATACATACCTGATAATTTTAAATTTAATCATCGATTATTTTTTGTTACAATGAAAATTCTATCATCGGTTTTAACCACAAATTCTATGTACTTCCATGGTGTAGTGGAAATGATAGTTTCATTCCTTTACTTCCATTAATTACTGTAGCAAAAAAATTGGGAGGAACGTAGCTAAGCAAACTTCAATTTATCTTTCTAAATGACTTCAACGGGATTGTAAACTGCATTCAGAGTATCGGGAGACTTTAGAGGAGTATGAAGATAAACAAATTATTGATCGTGTAAAAGATAATTCTCAGCCAAATAACAAACATTTTTTTACCTGCCTTATAGGGTACTTTACAATTCTGGAAATTTAAAAATTTTACGGATCCGGTCATATTACGGGAATATGCTAGTATTTAATAAAATTGAAGCGTATTAAAATCATTCTATTATACAATTAAATTTATCAATTTGTCACATAATAAATAGGTAAAAATAATATTTTTTTTCTAACATTATGACGTCCTTCCTTTAACCCTCCGAGTGGAACACACCGGGGAAAAAGAGTCTCCAAAAAATACGCTGAAGTTTTATTGTGTCAGTGACCAAAGTGTTCTATGATTTTTTACTTCACCTTTTGCCCCACCCTCGTTAATGTCCCTTTACTTCCGGTTATAAATAGATATATAAATAAACATTATTGGTTGTTAATTTTTAATACGCATAAAGCACTTCAAGTCTCGAAAATCATCACATAAGAAATAATGTATTCTAAAATTACGAAAATTTTTTTTTAGAATTATTTATATATATATATATATATATATATATATATATATATATATATATACTATATATATATATATATATATATATATATATATATATATATTATATATATATATTATACATATTTATATATATATATATATATATATACCTATATATATATATATATATATATATTATATATATATACATTATATATATATATTTATATATACATATATATATATATATATATATATATACATATATTATATATATATATATATATATTATATATATATATATATATATATATATATATATATATATATATATATATATATATATATATATATATATATATATATATATTATATATATATATATATATATATATATATATATATATATATATATATATATATATATACTAAAGTCATCCAAGATATTTCAGTGGTGCAATTAAGATATATATGTTACCGCAAACTAAATACTTCGAAATGGAGATTGACAAAACCATGAGAAGCTATCAGCGTCTTTGTTCCTCAGAGAGTAGGGGTGCATCCCTCAATAAATGTCAAAGAGGGGTGCAGTTCCTAAACAATCGACCTGACCCTCCTACCTCATAATTTCATGTTGGAAAGCACTGTCAGAAGTGTACAATACATCTATTTTTGGAACGTTTTTGGAGGTCGAAAATTGTCTGTGACAGCTGGCGAAATTGTACGTGCAAACCGCTTAGAGGGTTAACCATCTTATTTAATCATTTCTTATTTTAAATTATTTAAATATCGACTGCATTATTTTAATACATTTCATCAATGAACTTACATGTTACGTAATAATTTTCTTTTATATTTGGCTTAAATAATAGATTAGGTACATATGTGATCATTTTAAATTTAATCATCTATCATTTTTTGTTACAATGAAAATTTTATCTTCAGTATTAACAACAAATTCTATCTACTTCCAGGGTGTAATGAAAAGGATAGTTTCATTCCTTTACTTCCATTAATTACTGTGCCAAAAAAAGAGAAAAATTGTGAAGAACTTAACGACGTAGCTAAGAAAACTTTAAATTATCTTTCTAAATGAATTCAGAATAATTCTAAACTTCATTCATAGTATCGGGGATTTCTTTACCCGAAACTTTATGTATAAACAGAGACGTGATTTAGTTTGATAAGACATCTTCGATAGCATTTAGCATTATAGTATAGATAATGTATTTCTTTACCCGAAACATTATGTATAAACAGAGACGTGATTTAGTTTAATAATAGATCTTTGATAGTATTTTAATATTAAAGTACAGATAATTATTATATTTCTTTTTCCAAGACTTTATAAATCTATAACAAGCGACGAGGAATTGAGTTTGATATCTTCTATACCATTTTTAATATTATAGTATAGATAATTAATATATTTCTTTGTTTGCATTATTTTGATACGTTTTATCACTGAACTTAGATATTAAGTACATAATTTTCTTTTATATTTGCTTAAATAACAGATTAGGTACATATGTGATAATTTTAAATTTAATCATCTACTATTTTTTGTTAAAATAAAAATTTTATCACCCTTATTAACAATAAATTCTTTCATAAAAGTCTACGAGTTTATTTCCCAGACTGAAAGCTATCTAGGATTTAAGTTATATATCTTTGAAAATTAAGATGTGTGTTCGCTTGTGTGATTGTTTTTTATACGTAACTACACGGTTTCACTAAATGGATTCAACGGGATTCTAGACTGCATTCACAGTATCGGGAGACTTTAGAGGAGTATGAAGATAAACAAATTATTGAGCGTGTACCAGATAATTCTCAGCCAAAAAGCAAACCATTTGTTAACTAGCCTCATAAAATGTATTAAAGTCATTCTGTAATACAATTATTTGAATTTTTTATTTAACTGATTCATATTATTATTTCAAATAATATTTTCCATTTCAAGAAATTAATGCTTTAAAGTAAAACTTTTAAAAAACCTGCGACTACAATGTCATCGATTAATATTCATGAACACTGATTAACGACTATTTTTTTATTCAAAAGAACAAGACACCAGTGAGATAGCTGGCTTGAAAAATTATCTAGATCCTGATAATTTCATGATTAATGATTGGAGACTTTTTCTAGAGTTAGTATTTTTTATCCCCTAAATTCCCCAGGAAATTTTATTTGCCACGGAAAAAAGTTTTTATTTTGAAGTTAATTATTTATTTTTTTTTAGAATAACTTAAAATTATCCGGCTTGTAATAAAGCTTATCAATGGATAGAAAATTTTCTTCCTTTTAATAAAAAGATGACTTACTTTTTTTTCACTTTTTATGAGAGGATTATGTTCAGAAGAATAAGTTAAAAGTTTTAGGGGATTTAAGACATAGGTTATAATGAATTTTTTAAAGTAAATTCTAGACAGTTACTTAAGTATCAAATTCATTTTAATAATTTCTTTTTGAGTTTTTGTTATTTATAGTAATAAAAACTTTTAACAGTATTTTTAGAAAATTCAGACAGTTTAAATTATGTAATGAAATTTTATGTAAGTAACAAACGCACACATATGCATATATGGTACCAATTTATAATCTAGAGCAGCTGTTGATAAATTTTCCATGGACCGCCAGTGGATAGGGAAAATATTTTGGTGGTCCACAGAAAAAAGGCTGATATTTGTTATAAGCTGCAACACTACTAGCAAAAAGTTTTATTAATATTCAGATTAAAAAATGAAAACTAATATCTTTGTCAAGATCTCGTTTGTGGCTTTCTCTAAAAAATCAATTTTGAGGGAGAAAGCACTGAAATTTTAATTCAATTTTCAACAACATATTTGCGTGAAATGAATATTTTCATATGTGACAAGAATTTAAACTTGATATCGCTTTCGGCTTGAAATAAATATCGTTGGAACTAAAAAATATAATTTAAATTAAGTAATTATTTTTTTGGTGAACCACCAAATAAAAATTATATATGTAGGGATCCTTGAAGATCTAAAGTTTTTCAACCGCTGGTCTGGGTTATGGAACTTTCTCGAACATGCGAAACTCAAAATTGCCCCAATACCGTCATTAAATTGCGGACTTTGGTCACAAATTATTGCCAATATATCGCCAATTAGACGAGATATTATAGAAATCCTACGTATGGGTTAGGTACACGGAATTCTATAATAGAACTATATAATTTTAGAAAAAGGCATGTCAAATAAAATTCTCCAGGAAATTTTATTTGCCATGGAAAAAAGTTTTTATTTTGAAGTTGATTATTCATTTTTTAAGAATAACTTAAAATTATCCGGCTTGTAACAAGGCTTATCAATGGACTCGAGAACAGTCTTCGATATCTACAAATGATAAGTTGATTCCAGCAGTATTATTTTAGGCAATTATTTAATTGTATAAAGTCATTTAATCAAGACATATTTGTCCACACATTTCTTAATGAGTTTTAATTGTTTCTTTCTCAAACACTAGCCCAACTTAACATTATTTTCCCACCACCAGTCTGGAAAATTTTCTGATGGTCCACATTAAAAACGGCTGATTTTTTTAATTAGCTGCAACACAACTAGCAAAAAGATTTATTAATATTCGGAATAAAAGATGTAAACCAACATCTTTGTCGAGACCTCATTTGTGGCTTTCTCTGAAACATGAATATTCAGGAAGAAAGCACTGAAATTTTCAATTCCATTTTACAACAACATATTTGTGGGAAATGAGTATTTTTATACATCAAAGCGATTTGAGTTCGATATCATACTCGGTTTGAAATAAACGCAAATCTTCTTCTTGCAATGACCAAAAATGAAACCAAAAAAGATATTTTAAATTAAATAATTCTTATCTTATGGTCCATAAAAATAAAAATTATATATGTAGTAGTCCTTGATTTTGGTTTGGTTTTTAAGCTGTTTTGTCTACTTTTTGAAACACGAGAGCTACCGAGACCGGGACCTACTGCTTAAAGCCGATTCCGAACATCCATGCTGTAGTGGGATTCGAATCCACGAACTTCGGTTCCGAACGCTAGCATCCTAACCATTCGACCATCGTTTGGCATATGTAGTAGTCCTTGAAGATCTAAAGTTTGCCGGCCGCTGGTCTAGGTTTTGGAACTTTTTCCAGCATGCCAGACTCAAAATATACC
>CM063509.1:45719753-45722253 GCA_032207245.1 Pardosa pseudoannulata
ATGAGATGTCTTTGGTGAGAGGTCACAAATGCTGTACTTCAGTTCGGCAATAACAGCAATCTCGTAACCGAAAGATAGCTTGTTGTTGTTGACTTATGCCACATCAAGTCTGTTTGATGAAAGGTATTTTTATAATGTCGGTTTATATTTAAAACATATTTGTAAATTATCACAAATAGATTTTGCATGTAAATATGTAATGATATTTAAACCAAACTAAGCAATGGTTATAATTGTATTCTAAAATGAATTTTTGGTGATTCAATTCCTATAATTACAATATTTGGTGAGATGTCACAACTGCGGTACTTCAGTCGGCAATAGCAGCAATCTCGTAACCGAAAGATAGATTGTTGTTGTTGAATTATGCCGCATCAAATCTTTTTTGATGAAAGGTATTTTTATAATGTCGGTATTTATTTAAAACATATTTGTAAAAGATCACAAACAGATTTTGCATGTAAATATGTAATGATATTTAATTAAACCAAACTAAGCAATGGTTATAATTGTATTCTAAAATGAATTTTTGGTGATTCAATTCCTATAATTACAATATTTGGTGAGATGTCACAACTGCGGTACTTCAGTCGGCAATAGCAGCAATCTCGTAACCGAAAGATAGATTGTTGTTGTTGACTTATGCCACATCAAGTCTTTTTGATGAAAGGTATTTTTATAATGTCGGTTTATATTCAAAATATATTCGTAAAGGATCACAATCAGATTTTGCATGTAAATATGTAATGATATTTAAATTAAACTAAACAATGATTATAATTGTATTCTAAAAAGAATTTTTGGTGATTCAATTCGTATAATTACAATATTTGATGAGATGTCTTTGGTGAGATGTCCCAACTGTGGTACTTCAGTCGGCAATAACAGCAATCTCGTAACTGAAAGATAGCTTGTTGTTGTTGACTTATGCCACATCAAGTCTTTTAGATGAAAGTTATTTTTATAATGTCAGTTTATATTAAAACATATTTGCTAATGATCACAAACAGATTTTGCACGTAAATATGTAGTGATATTTAAACCAAACTAAGCAATGATTATAATTGTATTCTAAAATGAATTTTTGGTGATTCAATTCGTATAATTACAATATTTGGTGAGATGTCTTTGGTGAGATGTCACAACTGCGGTACTTCAGTCGGCAATAACAGCAATCTCGTAAATGAAAGATAGCTTGTTGTTGTTGACTTATGCCACATCAAGTCTTTTTGATGAAAGGTATTTTCATAATGTCGGTTTATATTTAAAACATATTTGTAAAAGATCACAAACAGATTTTGCATGTAAATATGTAATGATATTGAAACCAAATTAAGCAATGATTATAATTGTATTCTAAAATGAATTTTTGGTGATTCAATTCGTATAATTACAATATTTAATGAGATGTCTTTGGTGAGAGGTCACAAATGCTGTACTTCAGTTCGGCAATAACAGCAATCTCGTAACCGAAAGATAGCTTGTTGTTGTTGACTTATGCCACATCAAGTCTGTTTGATGAAAGGTATTTTTATAATGTCGGTTTATATTTAAAACATATTTGTAAATTATCACAAATAGATTTTGCATGTAAATATGTAATGATATTTAAACCAAACTAAGCAATGGTTATAATTGTATTCTAAAATGAATTTTTGGTGATTTATTTCGTATAATTATAATATTTGGTGAGATGTCGGAACCTCGGTACTTTAGTTGGCAATAATAGCAATCTCGTAACCGAAAGATAGCTTGTTGTTGTTGAATTATGCCGCATCAAATCTTTTTGATTAAAGATATTTTTAAAATGTTGGTTTATATTAAAAACACATTTTTGAATGATCCCAAACAGATTTTGCATGTAAATATGTAATGATATTTAAATTAAACTAAACAATGATTATAATTGTATTCTAAAAAGAATTTTTGGTGATTCAATTCGTATAATTACAATATTTGATGAGATGTCTTTGGTGAGATGTCACAACTGCGGTACTTCAGTCGGCAATAGCAGCAATCTCGTAACCGAAAGATAGATTGTTGTTGTTGACTTATGCCACATCAAGTCTTTTTGATGAAAGGTATTTTTATAATGTCGGTTTATATTCAAAATATATTTGTAAAGGATCACAATCAGATTTTGCATGTAAATATGTAATGATATTTAAACCAAACTAAGCAATGGTTATAATTGTATTCTAAAATGAATTTTTGGTGATTCAATTCGTATAATTACAATATTTGGTGAGATGTCTTTGGTGAGATGTCACAACTGCGGTACTTCAGTCGGCAATAACAGCAATCTCGTAAATGAAAGATAGCTTGTTGTTATTGTTGACTTATGCCACATCAAGTCTTTTTGATGAAAGGTATTTTTATAATGTCGGGTTTATATTTAAAACATATTTGTAAAGGATCACAATCAGATTTTGCATGTAAATATGTAATGATATTTAAACCAAACTAAGCAATGGTTATAATTGTATTCTAAAATGAATTT
>CM063509.1:45727253-45729753 GCA_032207245.1 Pardosa pseudoannulata
ATGTGACATCATTTGATTCATTACGTGCAAGAATTCTTTGAATATGATTCTACTCCACACTCTATAAGAAGCTTTTTAAATATTTTTGTTACTTAAAAAAAGAAAAGGATCATAAGTCAAATTGAGTGTGATTAATACACCTGTGACGGAGTCATTATATTCTATCATTATTTCTCCTTTTTTTTTCAGAAATACTCAGGGAGTTTTAAAAAGAATTATGTTTATTTTCTCAGAACTCAGTTTTAAATCGACCGACATATTTCTGGAAAGCGAAAAACGCGTTATGGCAGTTATTTTGATGGGCCGCTTTACGTAAAATTTAAATAAAAAAAAATAAAATTTCCGAGGAATTTGAAGAATTCTTTTCTAATTTTTTTTCTTATGTCCGCTTTGCATTAAATATCAAGGACCTAGTAAGCGTCTGGAATTGACAACTCTGAATTTTGTTTAGATATTAAATAATTCATTTTTTTTATCAAGTAGTTTTCCAGACTGAAAATGCAAATATCTTTAGGGAAGGGAATTTAGATATAAAGAATGCAGGCAAAAAGATAGCTTGTTGTTGTTGACTTTATGCCACATCAAGTCTTTTTGATGAAAGGTATTTTTATAATGTCGGTTTATATTCAAAATATATTTGTAAATTATCACAAACAGATTTTGCATTGGAGTAACATGAAATAGTCAATCCATCAAATGAAAAATTCTATACAATATTTGGATGAGATGTCACAACTGCGTACTTCAGTCGGCAATAACAGCAATTTATATTTGTAAAGGATCACAATCAGATTTTGCATCTATATATCTATCTCTATTACTATATATAAAGTTAAATATCTATATCGTATAATTACAAATATTTGGTGAGATGTCACAACTGCGGTACTTCAGTCGGCAATAACAGCAATCTTAGTTTTAATTAAAAAAAAACTTTTGTTTCACCATTCATTTAGGAACAATGCCGTAATGCTTTAAATTCTGCCAAAATTACATTACAATTGTTTTTAGTGAGTTGTTTTTGTTACAATTCGGGATATAAGAAGAAAATATATAAAATAATAAAACACGCAGTAAAAAAATTGCATAGGCAATCATATTGTTTCAAGAAATTATAAAAACATATATCAGTTGATAATTCTAATATGTATATATGTATATATCTATTAATGTCGGTTTTATTTAAAACATATTTGTAAAGGATCACAAACAGATTTTAAAAACCAAACTAAGCACTGATTATAATTTATATATATACACATATACATATTTATATATACAGACATATATATGCACATATATATACACATATATATATACATATATATATACATATACATATATACATATATACATATATACATACATATATATATATATATATATATATATATATATATATATATATACATATATATATATACACATATATATACATATATATATATACAATATTTGATGGAGATGTCACAACTGCGGTACTTCAGTCGGCAATATATATATATATATATATATATATATATATATAATATATATATATATATATATATACATATATATATATATATACACGCATATATATATATATATATATATATATATGCATAATATCAAACGTTCTCATAATTGATATTATTAAAAAAATTATCTTTGACTTATGCCACATCAAGTCTTTTTGATGAAAGATAAATTGTATTCTAATGTTCAATTTTTTTTCCAATTTAGTTTTTGATATTTATGGAAGCTAAGCAGTAGAACTATTATCTAGTTCTTGTTGATCGTCTGTTAAAGGTAAGAACTCACTTTTACTTCTCAGAAAAAGGTTTTATTAAAGAAATATCATTTTTGTTTTATGAATCATAGCTGGACTTACATCTTTTTTGTCATTATATAGCTATAAATGATATTTAAACCAAACTAAGCAATGATTATAATTTGTATTCTAAAATTGTTTTTGTGTTAGTGTTTAAGTTCTGCTCGTATAATTACAATATTTGATGAGATGTCTTTGGTGAGATGTCACAACTGCGGTACTTCAGTTAATCGTTTTGGAATAATGTCGGTTTATATTAAAACATATTTGTAATGATCACAAATCAGATTTTGCATGTAAATATGGGGATATGGCTCTTTGGGATCTGGACTTAGTGTATATCTTCCTACATCAGGGCGATAAATAACAATAGGTTTAGATTCATAACCATTGCTTTTAGTGAGATGTCTTTGGTGAGAGGTCACAACTGCGGTACTTCAGTTCGGCAATAATATGGAATCATGCTACTGACACTAATATTTATAATCTTTCAGTTTTATATCGAAGGTTAGAAATATTCGTGCATACAATAGTCTAACGATCCGTCGTGTTTCAAAATATTGATTAAGCCCTATAAACCAAACCGAATACTGGCTGAGAGCAACTGATCGGATATCCACACCGCTACCTGCAGCCATGTTCTTTTCTTGGCGATCATGGCAAAAACCTCATTTTCTGAAAGGCGCC
>CM063509.1:45737253-45742253 GCA_032207245.1 Pardosa pseudoannulata
GCATGATCTGATCTATGTGGAATTTATCTAATGATATATTTGGCATTGGTGTCTTTTGAAATATGTAAATAGGCCGAAATCATGACGCAGTTAATTATGGGTACACAGGTAGATATCAGATTTTGGTATGTGAATAGCTTTCTTTGACATACGAGGTTTTCTTGAGTTGATGCTTTTGTGTTTTCATTGGTTGTGTTTGATTAGTTTTGTCTTGTGCCTGTAATTTGATTGGCTGGACTCAGGATCTTTATAAAACTATAAAAACCCAATGTACCTCGTATTTTTGGCTAAGAGCAACTGATTGGATATCCTTGTAATCATGGCAAAAACCTCATTTTCTGAAAGGCTTAAACTCTCCCAAAGGTTTTTAATACGTTAAATAATATTCCTAATGAAATTGTTGCTGAGCCGCCCTCTATGATTTCGCGGGTCCGGAGTTCAGAAGCAGACCTAAGGCTTCTTTACTCTGGCGCAAAATAATCACACAGCATATATTTATTACAGATTTTGAATATTTATCTAAGCTAAATACTTTTGTCTAACCATCACTACAGATTTAATAATACATAATACAACCCATAAATACATATTTTCAAAAAAGCCTGTTTAAAACAAATTAAAAATTTCTGAAGTATTTCTATCCTCTCAAAATTTTCTGATTACTTCTTAACCGCGTTGAAATGATTTTTACTTGCGGGGGTTGTGACGTCATAAATCATGTGTCTTGATATACAAAATATTCATTATGAACCGCTCCCTTGTTAAATATCCTACCTTGCTTATTTACAATGCCAAAAAGTCGCCTGCGATTATGATCTTGATGCGGCTAAGATAAGTGTAACGCTGATGAAATATTAAGGTAGATTAAATTTAAAACACTTTATAAAACACACATAATTTTCTTGATTAATTTTAGTTTATATATATATACATATATATACCTAAGGAAACGCAAATTCATGTATCATTAGATGTCAATGATTCTCTCTGGATGCAAACTCGGTCCCCCAAAATAAAATGTCGCCAACACTTTCTTTGTCTGGAGGTGATTAGATGATACGAGAAGCGGAAGAAAAAACTATGATCTTTATATGATAAACCTAAAATCTTTACTATTTACAATTTTTGCAATTATGATCTTGAGGATATTTTCGTGACTTTCAAAGTTTCTTCCTTGCTCTCACTGCATCAATACTGCTCATGTTCGGGGATTTACATTTTTTAATTATGATCTTGATGATATTTCTGTGAATATGATCTTTATATGATAAACCTAAAATCTTTACTATTTACAATTTTTGTAATTATGATCTTGATGATATTTTCGTGACTATGATCTTTATGACAAATTGTTAATTTTTATTGAATCTTAAAATATAGAAACGGGTTACGCATGAAATAACACATAGGGCAGATTGCCTGTATGACTATTCTGGCTCAAAGATCTTGATGATATTTCCGTGACTATGATCTTTATATGATATGTAAAGATGTTGTTCTGTCGTGAAAATCGCATCATCTAGGGCTCCAATTCTTATTACCGAAGAAAGAAAATATTCGGTGGTGAAAATGTCTAAAGCTGTAATTTTATTGTCACTGGATTGTAAGGTTGTTGTTCTGTCGTATAAAATCGCAACATTTAGGGGGCCAGTTCAATTCTTCAAACCTAAAATCTTTATATTTTGAAAATGTCTCAAGAATATATATATATATATATATATATATATATATATATATAATTTTAAGTTATTTAATGCGTTGTGTTTATAATTTAAAATTACTATATATATATATATATTATATATATATATAGTTTCCCGGATTGTAAGGATGTTATTCTGACGTGTTATATCGCCCCATCTAGGGGGTCAATTCTTTAAAATCTCAAGCTGTAATTGTCATATATGCTCATCGTGGATTGTAATTGTGTTCTTTGTCACCACTAAAATTGGAAAATTGCAACATTTAGGGGGGCAGTTCTTATTACCGAACTGAGAGAATTAGCAGTGAAAATGTCTCAAGAAGTATATATATAGTTTCCCGGATTGTAAGGATGTTATTCTGAAGTGTAAAATCGCATCATCTAGAGAGTCAATTCTTATCACCGAAACGAGAGAATACACGGTAAAAATGTCTCAAGCAGGAATTATATTGTTTCCTAGATTGTAAGGCTGTTGTTCTGTCTTGTAAAATCACACAGTCTAGGGGGCCAATCCTTATCACCCAAGCGAGAGAGAATACACGGTGGAGAGAATGTCTCAAGCAATAATTGTATTGTTTCTCGGATCGTAAAGCTGTTGTTCTGTCGTGTAAAATCGCACCATCTAGAAAACCAAGAATACGTAAAATCGCACCATCTAGAAAACCAATTCTTATCCCCGAAGCGAGAGAGAATACACGGTGGTGAGAATGTCTCAAGCAATAATTGTACTGTTTCCCGTATCGTAAGGCTGTTGTTCTGTCGTGTAAAATCATTATGGAATAAATATAAATTAACTGTAATTCAATTGAAATATACTAAAAAATAAATGTTATATGTGATATTATCTGAAATTAATTTTTCTAAAGGCTTCGTTTCTCATGATAAAAATCAATATAAAAAATCTCTAAAATAAGAAAAGGCATATTTCAATTCTCCAATTTATATATATTTAAAATACGAAAAAAAACAGACAATTTTTGAAGTGATTTTGGTTTAGACATACAGCAGTCAAAAGACATGTTTAAGTATGTATGTATGTATGTAATTATATATATATATATATATATATATATATATATAGAGAGAGAGAGAGAGAGAGAGAGATACATATATGTATATATACACACATACATGTATATATATATATATATATATATATATATATATATATATATATGTGTGTGTGTGTGTGTGTGTGTGCGTGTGTAATGAGACGGAATTCTCGATGGGTGGTTGCAGTTATGGCCATAAAAATGATACCGTTTTAGCTAAAGACCTTTATTGAGATAACGTTGGAGGACGGGTTCCCACTTCATAATAAGGACAGGACAAACTGAAGGGTCAGCTAGCATGAAGTTCTATGTACAAGACACGTAAAACCTGGGTCAACATCTGTGGGAAAATATCTTTAGAAGAATCTGTCTCCGATTGCTTGTATCTCCTTTTTATTTGGAATTTCCTAAATTGTCCACTATTGCTATGTGTTATTATAATTTTTCAGGCCCCCTTCTCTGAGGGCATAAACTGTAGCCCCATTGGTCCATTTAAGTTAGGGGTTAAAAAGGGAATGGAAAATGATGTAGGAAAATTTAGCCCTTGATTTAAGTTTTGAAAACCCCTGAAAATTTTCCTTACAAGATATTGTAAGGAAAATTAAGAAAAAGACCTAGAGTTACATTTATACCTCCACACTACTGCTTGAGACATTGCATACATAGATATTGGTACAGGTAAAAATCAATATATTTTAATAATATTTTTCTATTTTTAAGAGTTATTATATACTTGAGTATCATAATAATTTTCATAAGACCTTTTGTGTTTATGAAAAGAAGAAATACCAATACTTGTTTTAAAACACATTTCTAGATGATATCAGAAAAAAACTTTACGAAAAATCACGGCAGTTTAGAGACAAACTGTCCTCATATTTAATAACTCGGAAGTAGAACTTTTTTGTCCCTCATTTTTACTAGTCTTATTCGAGAAGGAGACAGATGAAAGTTTCAAACACTCTTCGCTCATTTCAAGAAAATGCTAAATACGGCAAAGAAAGAAAAGGGTTTTACTTGCAGCAAACGAGATATGACAAGTTTGTATAACTCATCAGGAGAGGCTGGGTTATGAATTATGTATTTCGTACTTCCGAAAGTGCTTTAAGATTCTCCAACAGAAGTAAAAATTCGAGGCAGTATTTACCAGCTTTTCATTTAACATACAGAGAGATTTATCAGGAAAATTTAGAGAATTCCTCATCTATGACAACTGTCGCTTTAGAGTATAATTTAAACCAGCAAAATATTTATAGTAAACAGAATAAAAGGCTACAATTCAAGTGCTTTAAATCATTGTTCTAATTATTATGTGAACGACTTAAAACTTCTTTTTGAAATCATGCCAGCAAACTGCAATTTTAAGTGTATGCTGTAAATATATTTTAAAAAATAGCATTTTTCTTTCATGTTTACTATGGACAAATAACGATTTTGACGCAGTGAATCTTTAAGTCTATTTCTTAAAATTATATAACAAAAAGTTTTATTGAAACTAAAAGTTTTTTTAAAATTCTTACTTTATCAAAAATTAATATCTGTATATGAATTGAAATACTGCCAGCAAATTGCAATTTATAATGTATACAATAAGTATATTTTAAAAAACAATAGCATATTACGTTTCCTTTCTTATTTACTAAGTACACATTATAGTAATTACATGATTGTAATCCAAATTTCTCACCTCGCTATTTCAATGCACTGAAACTTTGAGTCAATTTCTTTTAATTAGATTACAAAAAGTTTTATTTAAACTAAAAGTTTTTTTAAATTCTTACTGTATTAAAAAGCAATATCTGTACATGAATTGGAATACTGCTAGCAAACTGCAATGAAAATGTATACAGTTAATATATTTTAAAAAACAATAGCATATTACATTTTCTTTTATGTTTACTAAGTAAACATAAGTGTAATTATGATTATCGTCCAAATTTCTCCCCTCGCACTTTCGATGCAGTGAAACTTTCAGCGACTTTCTTAAAAAAATTACAAAAGTGTTTTGTTTAAACTAAAAGTTTTTTTTAATTCTTACTTTATCAAAAACAATATCTGTAAATGAATTGAAATACTGCCCGCAAACTGTAAGGTAAAATGTATACAGTTAATATATTTTAAAAAACAATAGCATATTAAGTTTCCTTTCATGTTTACTAAGTAAACATAAGTGTAACTATGATTATCATCCAAATTTTTCACTTCGCGATTTCGATGCAGTGAAACTTTTAGTCATTTTCTTAAAA
>CM063509.1:45747253-45752253 GCA_032207245.1 Pardosa pseudoannulata
AAGTGTATATTTTCCTTTTTTTACTATTGTATTGTAACGTTACTGTAAATAATATTAAGCATATCTGGAGATATACCCAACCGGGCGAAATGCTCCGAAGATTACTTTTTATACGGAAAGAGGATTTTTGTATTATCATTATTATCTTTATTATTATTTTGGTGTTTTTAATAAAAGGTGTTTTGAGATCTGCGACTCTTAATTATGCTTCAATATTTTAAAAAAGAAATGAAAATGAAAATTTGAATTATTCTCATGACTTTGACGGTTATTTATAAAAGACGAACTGAACAACTACCTTCTCTTCACACGGGTCTTTCTACGTCTGGGAAAACCAAAAATTATAAAATCTCTCGGCTAATGAAACTTGCAATATGCCAACAAAAAGTTAATTATTTATATATTTATAAATACACTTTTTGTAATTAATATTTTCGTGACTATGATCTTTATATGTACATAAAAAAAATATTTTGCAATTTTGAATTCAAAATAAAAAATGAATCAAATTTCACAAATGAAAAATGCTTTTTTGTAACGGAAATTAAAGTAAAATTATTTACAAATTTATTTTCGGGACTATTATCTTTATATGCATATAATCTTTATTATTTACAATTTTATAATTATGATTTTGATGATATTTCCGTGATTGTAATACGGTAAATGTATTGACATATTCTCATTAGTAAATCAGTGAGTCGGATATTGCATGAAAAATCAGAAGTAAATCGAGATAAACATTACTTATATGAAAAAAAAATTACTTTGCATTTATTAATTTAATGATGTTTATATGACAAACCTAAAATCTTTACTAAAGTACTAAACCTAAAATCTTTATTATTTACTAATTTATTTTCGTGGAACGTTAATTTAATCTTAACTTAAATGTTCTCATCCCATTTCTGTTTATGTTCTAGCAGTAGAATAAATATTTTTATGGACATACATGTACTTTTAATAGTGAATACATGGAATAATATTTTTTATTGTTGAAAAAAATCTTTTTGTCATTATATGATAATTCCTATAATCTTTTACTAGTTACAATTTTGTAATTATTTAAAAAAAAAATTCACTCTTTATACAAAATTTAAAATAGAAGAAAGCATTAAGCAAAATGGATGTTTTTCTTCTAACATTAACATCATAAAACCTAAAACCTTTACTATTTACAATTTTTGTAAATTATGCATTTCTTAAAATTTCACAAACGTAATGGGATAAAAGCCATATACAAAATTTCGCTTGGGGTATCATTACATTTCTGTACTTAAAGATGATATGCTTTGTGACAGTTTTTCGTATTATTTTTTAAATTTCAGTTTTATTCATCACTCTTTATTTCTGTGTTTAACTAATTTATTTTCGTGACTATGATCTTTATATGATAATTCTATAATTTGTACTAGTTACAGTTTTGTAATTATGATCTTGATGATATTTCCGTGACTATGATCTTTATATGATAAACCTAAAATCTTTACTATTTACAATTTTTGTAATTATGATCTTGAGGATATTTTCGTGACTATGATCTTTATATGACAAACCTAAAATCTTTACTATTTACAATTTTTTTAGTTATGATCTTGATGATATTTTCGTGATTACGATCTTTATATGATAGACCTAAGATCTTTATTGTTTACAATTTTTGTAATTATGATCTTGATGATATTTTCGTGACTATGATCTTTTTATGATAAAAATAAAATCTTTACTATTTACAATTTTTGTAATTATGATCTTGATGATATTTTCTTGATTATGATCTTTATATGATAAACCTAAAATCTTTACTATTCCAAATGTCTCAATACATTTTTGTTAAACTTTGCAAAAGCCTCAACAGCTATAATTAATGTCGTTTAATACGACCATACTTATCCTGCTAAAAATGAAGCTCTAAGGCAATTTATTGTGTAATACTCAAGAAATCTTTATTTAAAATAATATTTAGTAGATATACTAAGCATAGAAACATTTATTTAGTATATTTTAAGTTATTTAATGCGTTGTGTTTATAATTTAAAATTACTACAATCACCAAGAATGAGAAACAATACTATGGAGTAACATTTCACATATAATGTCCTTCATTCATAAAAAGTCCTCGTCAATTAAAAATATATATATACAAATATGAATATTAAAAATAACAAATTTAATTATACAAAATATCTTTTAAAATGCTTTACTTTCATAAATGTTAGAAATATTATTACTATTTAAAAGCCATTAATATGCAAATCTATTTAGTAGCCTTAGCCCTCTGACTACACATCCCGTGATTTTCAAGGGCGGTTCAAATGTAGCAAAATTTGCTCATCCAGCGATTTTCGAGGGCCTGTGTTTTTCATCCTTTATCAAGGAGCACATACCGCCTTTCCACTGTTTAACATAATCTAATATATATTTTACAGTATATGGTTATTCAGTGAGACAAATTGTATACAATATTAGATGTTTAATTAAGTAATAAATAGAATTATATGATTAAAACTATAGTTATATTAGGTACTAGAACTAAAGATATTTGAAAAAGGGAATTCCCTGTACGTAAGCATATTACATTTTCTTTTATGTTTACTAAGTAAACATAAGTGTAATTATGATTATCGTCCAAATTTCTCCCCTCGCACTTTCGATGCAGTGAAACTTTCAGCGACTTTCTTAAAAAAATTACAAAAGTGTTTTGTTTAAACGAACTTAATATATTTTAAAAAACAATAGCATATTAAGTTTCCTTTCATGTTTACTGAGTAAACATAAGTGTAACTATGATTATCATCCAAATTTTTCACTTCGCGATTTCTATGCAGTGAAACTTTCAGCCAATTTCTTAAAATTAGATTAAAAAAGTCTTTTAAACCAAAAGAGTTTTTTAATTATAACTTTATCAAAAAGCAATATAAAATGTATACAGTTAATATATTTTAAAAAACAATAATATATTACGTTTTTTTCAAGTTTACTAAGTAAATATGGGTGTAATTACGATTATCATTCAAATATCTTACATCTCGATTTCGATGCAGTGAAACTTTCAGGCACTTTCTTAGAATTAGATTACCAAAGTGTTTTATTTAAACTAAAAGTGTTTTTTATTCTTACTTGATCAGCAAACAATATCTGTACATGAATTGAAGTACTACCAGCAAACTGCAATGCAAAATTTATAGAGTAAATATATTTAAAAAACAATAGTATATTACATTTTCTTTCATGTTTATAAAATAAACATAAATGTAATTATAATTATCGTCCAAAATTCTAACCTCGTGATTTCCATGCAGTGAAATTTTGAGTCAATTTCTTAAAATTAGAATACAAAAGTATTTTATTTAAACTGAAAGTTTAAAAAAAATTTTACTTTATCAAAAAGCAATATCTGTACATGAATTGAAATACTGCCAGTAAAATGTATACAGTAATTATATTTAAAAAACAATAGCATATTAAGATTTCTTTCATGTTTACTAAGTAAACATAAGTGTAATTAATATTATCGTCCAAATTTCTCACCTCGGGATTTCGATGCAGTGAAACTTTTAGTCATTTTCTTAAAATTAGATTAGAAAACTATTTCATTTAAACTAAAAGTTTTTTCAAAAGGCAATATCTATAGAGGAATTGAAATTCTGTCAGCTTATTCTATTGCAAGAGGAGTGTGTTGACAATATCAAGTAAGTAACACAATCTACAAACAATAGTATACCACGTGTTCTTTCAGGTTTACTATTATACATAAGTGTAATTATGATTATCGTCCAAATTTCTCACCTCGCGATTTCGACGCAGAGAAACTTTCAGACACTTTATTAAAATTAGATTGGAAATGTGTTTTATTTTAACGAACAGTTTTTTTAAAATTCTTTCTTTATGAAAAAACAATATCTGTACATGAATTGAAATACTGCCAGTAAAATGTGTACAATAAATACATTTTAAAAAACAATAGCATATAACGTTATCTTTCATGTTTATTAAGTACACAAAACAGTAATTATATGATTATCATCCAAATTTCTCACCTCTGGATTTCGATGCAGTGAAACTTTCAGAGACTTTCTTAAAATTAGATTATAAAAGTGTTTTATTTAAACTAAAAGATTTTTTTAAATTCTTACTTCCTCAAAAAGTAATATCTCTACATGAACTGAAATACTGCCAGCAAAGTGAAATGTATAGTTTATTCTATTGCAAAAGGAGTGTGTTGACAATACCAAGTAAGGAAAACAATCTGCAATTTTTGTGTACATTTTTTCTTCTAAAGAATTTGAGAACTGCAGACTGTAGAAATGCTTATAAATTTAAACTATGGATACAGTTAATATATTTTAAAAACAATAGCATATTACGTTTTCATTTATGTTTACTCAGTAAACGTAAGAATCTATAGTTTATGTGAAACTTTTAACCACTTTCTTAAAATTAGATTACAAAAGTGTTTTATTTACAGTATATGGTTATTTGTAAAAGGAAATTCTCTTTACGTATAGTGCATGTGAACCTAACATTGAAATCTGCAGCAAATTTTGAGCATAATTGAATCTATAGTTTATTCTAATGCAAAAGGAGAGTGTTGACAATACCAAGTTAGGAAAACAATCTGCAACTTTTTGTGCACATTCCTTCTTCTAAAGAATTTCAGAACTTCAGACTACAGAAATGCTTATAAATTTAAACTATTAAACTAAAATATTTTTAAAATTCTTAATTTATAAAAAAAAACAATATCGGTATATGAATTAAGATACTGTCAGCAAACTGCTATGTAAAAAAAAACAGTAAATATATTTACAATAAAAACAATAGCATATTACGGATTTTTCCTGTTTACTACGTAATCATAAGTGTATAATATATATTTTACAGTATATATATATATATATATATATATATATATATACACATATATATATATAATATATATATATATGTATATATATATATATATATATATATATATATATTCATATATATATATATAT
>CM063509.1:45757253-45767253 GCA_032207245.1 Pardosa pseudoannulata
CGAGAAATATATTACTTACATAAAAAATAATTTGCGTTTTTGAACTCAGCATAAAAATTTGAATTAAAATTTAGAAATAAAAAATTATTTTTTTAACGGAAAGTAAAGTAAAATTTTTAAACAAAAAAGAGTTAATCATATATTAATTACAAAATTCAGAGAATTATATAAATTTGAGTTGAGCTTGAACGTTAATATATATATTAACTTAATGCATTTTAAAAAAGATGATGATACAATACGTATTTAACTTTTGAAATCACACTCTCTTTAAATAAATAATATTATGCATATATTCATCTGTAATATCTCGAAAAGGTGTATTTAATATAATATCAATGGGCAACAGTTTATTTAGTAATAATATACATTTATTACCATAAATTCATTATTGAACTTGTCAGATGAATATCACGTGCAGAAAATCGACCGTAAATCAAGAAAAATATTAATTACATGAAAAATATTTTGTATTCTTAAATTAAGCATAAAATTGAATCAAATTTCAGAAAAATTCTATTTTTTTAACGAAGATTAAAGTAAAATTTCAAACCAAGGAGGAGTTAATTATATATTATTTCTAAAAGTAGAAGCATTATATAAAGGTGAGGCGAGCTCAAACGTTAATATAATATTAGCTTAATGCAATTTAAATTGGTAAGAGGGTGAAACAATCCGCAATTACTATTTGAAATCACACTCATTTTAAATAAATAAGATTATGCATATATTCATCTATAATATCTCGAAAAGATGTATTTAATAAAATATCAAAGAGTAATATTTTATTTAGTATTACTATACATTTATTACAATAAATTCATTATTGAACTTGTGAGCTGAATATCGCATGCAGAAAATTGAATCAAGAAATATATTGCTTACATAAAAAATAATTTGCATTTTTGAACTCAGCATAAAAAACTGAATTAAATTTTAGAAATAAAACAATATATTTTTAACGGAAAGTAAAGTAAAATTTCCAACCAAGAAGTTAATCACATATTATTTCTAAATGTAGGAACATTATATACATTTGATGTTAGTTCAGACGTTAATATACATATCAATTTAATGCATTTTCAATTGGTAAGATGATGATACGGTCAGTGTTTACTATTTGAAATAGCACTATTTTTAAATAAATAATATTAAGCATATATTCATCTGTTATATCTCGAAAAGATGTATTTAGTATAATATCAAAGAGTAGTATTTTATTTAGTATTACTATACATTTATTACAATAAATTCATTATTGAACTTGAAAGTTGAATAACTCATTCAGAAAAATGACAGTAATTCAAGAAATATATTAGTTACATAAAAAAAAATATTTTGCAATTATGAATTCAAAATAAAAAATGAATCAAATTTCACAAATGAAAAATGCTTTTTTGTAACGGAAATTAAAGTAAAATTTCTAACAAAGACGGTGTTAATCATATATTATATACTAATAATGTTAGAGCACTATATAAAGTTGAGGGGAACTCGAACCTTAATATACATATTAACTTAATGCATTTTCAATTAGTAAGATTATTCAATCCGCATTTAACTTTTGAAATAGCACTCTTCTTAAATAAATAATATTATGCATATATTCATCTGTAATATCTGGAAAATATATATTTAATATGATATCAATGAGTAATATTTCATTTAGTAATACGGTAAATGTATTGATATATTCTCATTAGTGAATCTGTGAGTCAGATATTGCATGAAAAATCAGAAGTAAATATTATACATATATTCATCTGTAATATCTCGAAAAGATATATTTAATATGATATTAAAGAGTAATAATTCATTTTGTAATACGGTAAATGTATTGACATATTCTCATTAGTAAATCAGTGAGTCGGATATTGCATGAAAAATCAGAAGTAAATCGAGATAAACATTACTTATATGAAAAAAAAATTACTTTGCATTTTTTAATTTAACATAAAAATATATTAATTTTCAGAAATAAAAGTACTTGAAAAAATGCTTGAAATATATTAAAGTAAAATTTTTGTCCATGTAGGTGTTAAGAATATATTTCATTGTTGAACTATTAGCATTATAGAAAGTTTAGATAAGCTTGAACGTCAATTTAATCTTAACTTAAATGTGCTCATCCTATTTATGTTTATGTTCTAGCAGTAGAATAAATATTTTTATGGATATACATGTGTTTTTAATAGTGAATACATGGAAATAATATTTTTTATTGTTGAAAAAAATCTTTTTGTCATAAGTATAAAATACATCATTATCTGGGACTTAAAATAAAAAAATATTTTACTCTTTATACCAAATTTAAAATAGAAGAATGCATTAAGCAAAATGGATGTTTTTCTCCTAACATTAACATCATACTTATATCGTTAGATGAGGGGTAACCACATTTTCAATTATGCATTTCTTAAAATTTCACAAACGTAATGGGATAAAAGCCATATACAAAATTTCGCTTGGGGTATCATTACATTTCTGTACTTAAAGATGATATGCTTTGTGACAGTTTTTCATGTTATTTTTTAAATTTCAGTTTTATTCATCACTCTTTATTTCTGTGTTTAGTTTGTATACTCATCCACCAAATGAGTGTTTTTAGTTCTTCGCAGTAACTGCAATTATACTCTAGATTTAGAAGCTTAGCTCTGATTAAAGTTATGAAACTGAATTCTTTTCTTTTTATTGCTTTCCATCTAACAATACCACCGTGATTTGGGAAAGAAAATAACTGTGTAAAACGTAACAGAAATGTGTACATTTATTTTATTGTCAGCGTATATTACCCCGTTAAATTGTAAAACAAAATTATGCCTTTCAAAATATCATTCAAATGCTATTTTTGCAGCACAGAAACGTCTAGTAGTAGCTGATAAATGATATTCTATATTTTAACTATGACATTTTAATGTAGTAATTATTGTTATAAGTGTTTTAACAAGACGATTAAAAAATAAATATTCAGATAGAGTGTTCTAATTTTTGATTTAATAAATCTGAATTGTATCTACAAATTTCTCTATAATATATTGTATAATTTTGTACAATTATATGACCGAACAGGTAGGTCACTTACTTTTGATGCTAGTCTTGTAAAGTTGTAAAAAAGTAAAATGCATTTCAAATGATGTCAGAGCTGGAGACAATAAAATTTCCAACTAAGAAGGAGTTTATCATCTATTAATTATTAAAGTCAGAGCATTTTAAAGTTGATGTTGAATAATAATATATATATATCTATATATATGTATATATATATAAATATTATATATTTTATATATTATATAATATTTATAATATATTGTATATATATATACTTTATGTAATTTGAATTAGTAAAAGGATACAATCCACAATTTAACTTTTGAAATCGTACTCTTTTTAAATGAATAATATTATGCATATATTCATGTGTAATATCTCGAAAAGTTATATTTAATATGATATCAAAGAGTAATATTTCATTTAGTAATACGGTAAATTTATTAACATCTTCTCATTAGTGAATTTGTGAGTTGGATTTTGCAGGCAGAATCCCCAATAAATCGAGAAAAATATTACTTACATGAAAATATATTTTGCACTTTTGAATTTAGCATAAAATGATGCTAATTTTTAAAAATAAAATTATATTAAAAATGCTGAAAAATCTATTAAATTAAAAATTTTATTGACTTAGGTGTTAAGAATATATGTTATTGTTAAATCAGGGGCTATTATTGTTAAATTAGGTTATATAACCTTGAAAGTTGTTTTATATCTTAACTTAAATGTTCTCATCCCATTTCTGTTTATGTTCTAGCAGTAGAATAAATATTTTTATGGACATACATGTACTTTTAATAGTGAACACATTTAAATAATATTTTTTATTGTGGAAGAAATGTTTTTCATTGTCCTAAGCATAAGATACATCATTATCTAGGAGTTAAAAAAATAGTTCCACTCTTTATACAAAATTTAAAATAGAAGAAAGCATTAAGCAAAATGGATGTTTTTCTTCTAACATTAACATCATACCTGTATGGTTAGAGGAGGTGTAACCACATTTTCAATTATGCATTTCTTAAAATTTCACAAATGTAATGGGATAAAAGCAATATACAAAATTTTTGTGTACATTCTTTCTTCTAAAGATGATTGCTTTGTGACAGTTTTTCATGTTATTTTTTAATTTTCAGTTTTATTCATCACTCTTCATTTCTGTGTTTAGTTTGTATACTCATCCCCAAAATGAGTGTTTTTAGTTCTTTCCAGTAACTGCAATTATACTCTGGATTTAGAGGCTTATTTCTGATTAAAGTTATGAAACTGAATTCTTTTCTTTTATTGCTTTATCTAACAAAAGCGTGATTTGAAAGAAAATAACTGTGAAAACCGTACAGAAATGTGTAATTTATTTTACTGTCATATATTAGAAATTTAAAACAAAATTATGCCTTTAAAATATCATTAAACTATTGCAACAAGAAATCTAGTATAGCTATAATAATATTCTATTTTTTAAAGAAATTTTATGTAGTATAATTGATATCTGTGTCTGAATAAAACAACTAAAATATATTGCAAGAGGAAATTTCTCTATATATATTGTTAATTTGTGTACAATACGACCAAACATAAGTACAATTTAATGTGTTGTAATTTTTTTTCAAAGAATTTCAGAACTTCAGACAAGAGCAATGCTTATAAATTAAAACTATGGTTAACTAATAATCTAATATATATTTTACAGTATATGGTTATTTGAAAAAGGAAATTCCCTGTGCGTATAGTGCATGTGAACTTTACATTGAAATCTGCTACAAATTTTGAGCATAATTGAATCTATAGTTTATTCTATTGCAAGAGGAGTGTGTTGACAATACCAAGTAAGGAAAACAATCTACAACTTTTTGTGCACATTCTTTCTTCTAAAGAATTTCAGAACTGCAGACTAGAGAAATGCTTATAAATTTAAACTATGGTTAACTAATAATCTAATATATATTTTACAGTATATGGTTATTTGAAAAAGGAAATTGCCTGTACGTATAGTGCATGTGAACTTTACATTGAAATCTACAACAAATTTTGAGCATAATTGAATCTATAGTTTATTCTATTGCAAAAGGAGTGTGTTGACAATACCAAGTAAGGAAAACAATCTACAACTTTTTGTGTACATTCTTTCTTCTAAAGAATTTCAGAACTGCAGACTAGAGAAATGCTTATAAATTTAAACTATGGTTTACTCATAATGTAATATATATTTTATAGTATATGGTTATTTGAAAAAGGGAATTCCCTGTACGTATAGTGCATGGGAACTTTACATTAAAATCTGCTACAAATTTTGAGCATAATTGAATCTATAGTTTATTCTATTGCAAGAGGAGTGTGTTGACAATACCAAGTAAGGAAAACAATCTACAACTTTTTGTGCACATTCTTTCTTCTAAAGAATTTCAGAACTGCAAACTAGAGAAATGCTTATAAATTTAAACTATGGTTAACTAATAATCTAATATATATTTTACAGTATATGGTTATTTGAAAAAGGAAATTCCCTGTACGTATAGTGCATGTGAACTTTACATTGAAATCTACAACAAATTTTGAGCATAATTGAATCTATAGTTTATTCTATTGCAAGAGGACTGTTTTGACAATACCAAGTAAGGAAAACAATCTATAACTTTTTGCGCACATTCTTTTCTTCTAGAGAATTTCAGAACTGCAGACTAGAGAAATGCTTATAAATTTAAACTATGGTTAACTAATAATCTAATATATATTTTACAGTATATGGTTATTTGTAAAAGGAAATTCTCTTTACGTATAGTGCATGTGAACCTTACATTGAAATCTGCAGCAAATTTTGAGCATAATTGAATCTATAGTTTATTCTAATGCAAAAGGAGAGTGTTGACAATACCAAGTAAAAAAAAACAATCTACGACTTTTGTGTACATTCTTTTTTCTAAAGAATTTCATAACTGCAGACAAGAGAAATGCTTATAAATTTAAACTATGGTTAACTAATAATGTAATATATATTTTACAGTATATCGTTATTTGAAAAAGGAAATTTCCTGTACGTATAGTGCATCCGAACTTTACATTAAAATCTGCTACAAATTTTGAACATAATTGATCTATAGTTTATTCTATTGCAAGAGGAGTGTGTTGACAACACGAAGTAAGAAAAACAATCTACAACTTTTTGTGCACATTCTTTCGTCTATAGAATTTCAGAACTGTATACAATAGAAATGATTATAAATTTAAACTATGGTTAAGTAATAATCTAATATATATTTTACAGTATATGGTTATTTGAAAAAGGAAATTCCTTGTATGTATAGTGCCTCACACTTCTTCTTTCTCCACCAGGAAACTTCGGTTTTAGGGAAGATCACCTGTTCCCTTTTGACCTTCATCCTTAAGGTAGCCCAAGAGCCCCTGTCCGACTTGGTCAGACAAAGAATCTTTCCTCTCTCTGTCGGCGCGTTCACAAACGCCCCTTTTGATACTTCCAACAGTCCAGGAGTCAAGATGACCATTACTGAAGCAATAATGTCGCTTCCAATTGTTCGGCTTTTTACACTTAAGGTGTTTTACTTTAATTTACGGCGTTTTACAATGTACAACAGTTCGCTTTTACACACACTCGTCTTAAACAAAGAGACGAACTCTACGCGTAAAATAAGTCTCACGACTAAAATGGTGGATAGTGGCTAAAAGTTCGTTTAAAATTAATACGTTCGTTTAAAGTTAGTTTCGAAATTCTGATGACTCTATCATCACGTTCTTTCGTCACAGAATCTGCCTGTCATACTAATGACGGTAGACTATGTCACCCGCGATAATTAATCGTGCCACATTCATAGGTAATTGTCTTACCTCATCATTTCTGCTATACGGAAATACCGGTTCTTAAAAATTAAGTGACCTTTATTTTATGTCCAATATGCGTATTCAAACTCTGGTTAGAAACACAATAAAATATTTAATATTTTTTAAAATTAATCATTTTGTCCATGAGAGGAAATTATTGCAATCTCTAAATCTCTAAATTGAGCTATTGTACAGCGTAGAGTCTCTGACAAGCCCGACTAAAAGAAAGAAATTCGCTTTGAGCGAATAATTAGCATAATTTGTAAAACTAAACGTTTTACAAAATTATGGAAAAAAATTTTGTTCATATTTACCTTAATGTTATGTAAATATATATATATATATATATATATATATATATATATATATATATATATATATATATATATATATATATATATATATATATATATATATATATATATATATATATGTATATATATATATATATATATATATATATATATATATATATATATATATATATATATATATATATATATATATATATATGTATATATATATATATATATATATATATATATATATATATATATGTATATATATATATATATATATATATATATATATATATATATATATATATATATATATATATATATATATATATATGTATGTATATATATATATGTATATATATATATATATATATATATATATATATATATATATATATATATATATATATATATATATATATATATATATATATATATATATATATATATATATATATATATATATATATATATATATATATATATATATATATATATATATATATTATATATATATATATATATATATATATATATATATATATGTATATATATATATGTATGTATCTATATATATATATTTATCTATCTATATATATATCTCTCTCTCTCTCTCTATATCTATATCTATATATATATATATATATATATATATATATATATATATATATATATATATATATATATATATATATATATATATATATATATATATATATATATATATATATATATATATGCCTCTGAAGATATTTGAGGTTATTGCTAGCAAGTGGAATATTATAATGACAAGGGATTAAAGAAATAAGCTGAACAAATAACGAGTGTAAATACTTTGAAAATAATACTTGTTCTCTTAAAATTCACAATTGCTTTGTTTATATTTCTATTTCCAATGTCGTAACATTTGAGTTTAATCAAAAGATATCAGTCAAAAGAAGTGATATGAAAGATTATGTAACCTTTTTTCTATCGTGCTTTGTTTCGAGAAAATGAAGTTTTTACAACTCCCAGGAGCTTTGAAACCGTAAAGAAATGAAATAGTTAAAAGTTAGTAAAAGTTAAAATTCATCGCTTGTTGATATAAAGCAGTTAAATAAGTAGTATATGTAAGAAAACAGCAAACTAATCAGCGTGATTTGCATTTTAATGAATTTTCTTTGATACAATGCAACATTGTGTATTTTTCAAAACGAATAAATCTAGATTTTATATGCTTAACTTTATCCTGCACCTTGCCATTTATTACCTCTGAAAAACTAAATATATTTTGGTACAATTTAATTTCATTATAAAAGATGTGTTATATTATATAGTGGAATATTATACAAACATAATTTACTTTCTTTGTCATACTATAAAAATAAATATAAATGCAAACAAAGGAAAAATTATAATTTAAAATATAAAAATAAACAATCTATTTTCAGACTTAAGACGAGGTGAAGTGGATCTTTTTTGCAATTGATCATTCGAAAATATATTTGTGTAATATCCCAATCTAACATATCAACCAACATATCGGCTATAGGTCCCGGTTTCGTTAGCCCTCCTGTTCAAAACAGTAGACCGCAGTGCTCTTCAAAAAATCAAACTAAACCATTCCACCAGTACTTGTTTTTAGTGTTTTGACATTTTTAATGCAAAATCGTAGCACAATAAATCACTAGTAAATGTAAAAATAAACAATCTATTTGCACAGTTGAGACAAACTGCAGTGGATCTTTTTTGCAATTGATCATTTGAAAAACATTTTCTGTAATATTTCAATCTAACATATCAATCATCATATAAAACTCTGAATGCAATAATCTATCCACAAATACAATGGTTGAATGGTAAAGCAGTGCTCTTCGACACCGGAGTTCCTGGCTTCGAATCCCACTGCATTTTTTTACGTATCCGTTCGGAATAGGCTTGAAGCAGTAGGCTTCGATTTTATTAGCCCTTATGTTGAGAACAATAGACCTTCACTCTCTGCAAAAAAAATCAAATCAAACCAATCCTCGAGTACTTTTTCCGTGTCTTGATGTTTTTAACACAAACTTGTAGCACAATAAATTATTTGTAAATGTAAAAATAAACAATCTATTTGCACAGTTGAGACAAACTGCAGTGGATCTGTTTTGTAATTGATCATTTGAAAAACATTTTCTGTAATTTTTCAATCTAACATATCAACCATCATATAAAACTCTGAATGCAAAATGAAATGCTCGATTTTATTAGCCTCATATTCAAAACAATAGACCTTCGCTCTTTGCAAAAAAAATCAAACCAAACCAAAAAATCTACTTGTATGTTTTTAACGCAAACTAGTAGCACAATAAGATATTTGTAATTGTAAAAATAAACAATCTATTTACAGAGTTAAAGCAAACTGCAGTGGATCTTTTTTGCAATTGAACATTTGAAAAACATTTTCTGTAATTTTCCAATCTAACAAATCAACCAACATATAAAATTCTGAATGCAATAATCGATCCATAAATACAATGGTTGAATGGCAAAGCAGTTCTCTTCGGACCTGAGTGCCTGGCTTCGAACCCACTGCATTTTTATCGGAATAGGCTTGAAGCAGTAGACTTCGATTTTATTAGCCTCATATTCAAAACAATAGACCGTAGCACTCTATAAAAAAATCAAACCAAACCAACCCACGAGTACTTGTTTTTCAGTGTTTTGATGTTTTTAACGCAAACATGTAGCACAATAAATTACTTGTAAATGTAAAAATAAACAATCTATTTTGCAGAGTTAAGTCAAACTGCAATAGATCTTGTTTGCAATTGATCATTTGAATGAAATATTTTGTA
>CM063509.1:45784753-45787253 GCA_032207245.1 Pardosa pseudoannulata
GGGTCCAGAGGTGGACAAACATGTAATTGAATTTTACACTTTGGAAAAATCAATCACTTAAATAAATCATCCAATTTTTCTAAACCTGTAATAATTTGTTTTTTTGTAAATATAAATCATAACTGTCGATTTTCGTCTCATTCGGATAACTACTTCTTCCTGTTTCGTTTCTTTCCTAATATTGTATTTTACAACCCCTAGTCACCATTAAAGAAGACGGCGGATCTTCGACCGGCTTGAGAACCTAAGCCACAACCATTTAGTTATGAGTTAATTGCCTTTTGTCGACTGACCTACCACACCTCAAGCAGGAGGAATTAATTTAAGCTAATTAATGTATCAAAATATATAGACCATAGTCTTTCAAGCCAAACTAAACGAATTTTTACCTACTTGACATATTTCAACTGAACCAAGAAATATTTTTTTATACATTATAAATTCCTTAAGTATATTATCTAGAAATATTAAACAGATTTTACAAGGCTGATCCTCTATAAAATTTTAAATTTATGCAAGTCTATGAAATGAATTCCAATATTTTATTAAAATAAGATAAGCAAATTCACACCTGATAGCCTAAAGACAAAAAGAAATGCGCATACCAATTTTTTTAATCCTGGATAACAGCGGTAAATATCTATAAAAAACAACAACAATACAGATCCTCCAGTAAATTCCCTTCACAAAAACCCCTATTATTTATTATATTTTTTTCTTCCTCCAGTCGCATTTTTGGAAATCCAAGTGCGAAAATTTCTTCCTCAAACAATGCACTTGCATAAGATCAATATCTCCCTTTCCCAAATTATCCAATAAATCATGAAGAATGGCTCACCAGCAGAACTAAAAGGTGATGAAAAATAACCCCTTTTTATTGACTGAAAGAGAATACGTGTGAGTGGTTTAATTTTATTGGAAGCCCGTTTGTGCTTATTGGGGAGGTAAATACAGGTTTCTGGAAATCTGGAGATTGCTTTCACTCTTTTACATTACTGAGACGGGGTATGGGAGTTTTTAACTTCATCTGACGCCAGAGAGCTTTTGAAATTTGACAGCCCGCTGTAAATAGTGAATTATTTCGGTTATAAAACGGGATTTTGTTTAATGGTGACCCTTTATTAAATACAACATTTAATTTTTTTAGGAATAAAGTATATCGTTTTTACAAGTTTCTTGATATTCAAATCTTTCATATAAAATAGATTGAGTTTATTTTAAATAAAAATATCTAGGTTCCAACATGCTTTATTTTTTTAATAATATTGTAGTCTGTAGAAAACGCTTCAGCTATTGCTTAATTTACTTCATATAACACACACACACACACACACAAAACAATCCCATACATACAAACGCAAACGCTCACATACCTACACAAACACTCACACACATATAAACATATACGCTATCACACACACACATAAAACACTCACATACATACAAACACATATGCTCACACACACATACACACAAACACAAACACATACAAACACATACGCTCACACACACAGACACACAAACACTCACATACAAACAAATACTCTATCACACACACAAACACTCACACACGTTCAAACACATACGATCACACACACACAAACATTCACACACAATACGCATACGCTCTCATACACACGCAAACGCTTACACACATACAAACACATATGCTCATATACACACACAAATACTCACACATATAGACATACAAACACATACAAACCCACACACCCATATATATATATAGTATACTATATATATATATATATATATATATATATATATATATATATATATATATATATATATATATATATATATATATATATATATATATATATATATATATATATATATATATATATATATATATATATATATATATATATATAATATATATATATATATATATATATATATATATATATATATATATATATATATATATATATATATATATATATATATTATATATATATATATATATATATATATATATATTATATATATATATATATATATATATATATATATTCATCTCTCTGCATGTTTATAACAGACAACCTCCTACACGGCAGGACTGATTATGATGAAATTTTGAGTATGCAATTAAGTTGATTCCAGAATGGTTTAGGTTTACAATTTGTTCCGATATAAAATGATTTTTTATTAAAAATCCAGAATTATTCGCTAATTGATATTATTATAATGCCGTTCGAAATCCTTCACTGCCAACGTATCAGTGGCGCAATGGTCAGAGCAACGGCCTTCAGCACGAGAAATCCCGAGATAAAATCCCCTTACAGACGATGTGGGAATTTTTGTTTGATCACTTTACGGTTGTGATAACAGTACGCGTGAGGGCATCAAGTGATTTTAAATTAATTTTATTCCTTACCCTCCATCAAATCAGTTCAATTTATAATTTAAAAACATTTTACAGTTTGTGGATTTACAGCTTAAAAACAGGACAACGTCTGTCTGGTGATATATATATATA
>CM063509.1:45794753-45799753 GCA_032207245.1 Pardosa pseudoannulata
CGTGCACATCAAATTGGTGAGACGGCTGAACCTTACATTCAAGGTGTACTTTCTCTGTGCCAAAAAATTAACCCCTCTAGGCTTGAAGACTAGAAAGTGGCTCATCTCATGTAGGGTATTGCAGAGGACTTGTACCAGATCCTGTCGTCTAAGGATATACAAGTTTACGACAATATACAAGTTTCAAGACGCTGTAAAAATGAAAAAGCATCTGCTCAGAATTTAGCTAAATTTCAGTGACTATTTCTGTGAAAAGAAAAATAGGCATGAAAAAAATTAGTTTAAAATATTACAAATAGAGAGCATAGCAAAGGACATAACGTGTAAAATAACACATGAATTACAATACGACATAGTGTTTAACGTGTGAGTAACACGCTAAAATAATTTTACTGGTCAATGTGCATGACTTACGGGTGTATTATTTAACAACTGCAGCACTGTTAGGTAGTTAAGAAATGATCACACCACGTCGACTGAAAATAAAATAGTTTTTCCTTGTTTTCAGATGAAAAACTACATAAAAGATCACGAGGAATTCAGATTTCAATTTTCTCAACATTAGAACAATTCATACTCAATGTACTGTCCACTGCAACACGTAGAAATCTTAAAACATTATTTTCTGGATCAGATAGTCTTGTGTCACTTTTAGAATTGTGTAATTAGTGTCTTCAATTATTCAGTTCTTCTTCTTAAGGCCTGTCTTTAATTCTTCAGTTCTTCTTCTTAAGACCTGTCTTCAATTCTCTAGTCTATTAGTATTAAGGCAACAGTGTGTGCCTTTCGTTTCACGAGCACCACAAAGGTGAAAGTACTATTTATGCTCAAGTGGATCCTCGTAATTTTGAAGCAGGGACGAAGCAGAAGACCCACAGGATTGGCCTGCCACCTCTAGAGGTATTGATAATAACAAAAGTAGGTAGGTGTATAATATATTTACTCTAAAAATATTGTAAAGAATACTTACAATATTTAGAATAGACTTAAGAGTCCTTCGACAAGAATTCAAATTGGCTTAAACAAAACCGAAGTGAAAATGATTTAGGGTTACTTACCTTCGGCTTTGTCCAACAGAAATCCACACTGATGTTGCATCACACACACATACAAATATAACGAATATTGGGAGCTTTAACAAGCAATTTTAATTTCAGGATTAAGAAAATTAAAATAGAAATTCTGTAACAGGTATTATCCTCCTGATGAGCATGGGCACTACATGCAGAATCACAATAATTCGGATCAAGAATGTAAAGGTCCTTCCCACTACGGACTACTGTAAGCTATTAGAACTTTGTGGAGGTTGTATGGCTCATCGAGGTAAACAATGGCGATAAAATAACTTTGGCATCGAAAGGCTTCGAAAACGGTGTTTCTCCAAACATCAAAAACAGCCAGATGTGCTACTTAAGTGCGAAATAGACACTGTGGACACATTCACGCTCTTGGATCATTTAGTGGCCCAATGCGTGAATGCAACTCATGAACCATAGTTCAAGATCACCATCAGGGCCAGTACTGCAGTGGTAAACAATTGCCCATAGTGTGAAAGTGGTACAAATTTGCAACAAAAACAAAACAGCAGCTGAATTTTCTCGACCACTGGAAGCCAAGTTGAGTTGCTCAGTTCTTTATTACTTCTCCAAATATGAAATCAGTAAGTTGTTGTTGTTGATATTTGCCACTTGGACAAACCAAGAACGATTGAGCCTAAGGATACTCGTATTAAGGCAAAGGGATGTGCTTTTCGTTTGGAACGAGCACCACAAGGGTGAAATTATGAATTATGCTTAAGCCTTTGCCTTAAAACAACGTATGGGAGACGTGATCGTACTGGTGTGCCTACAATGAGAATCTCGTATCATACAAGTGATGATTCTGTCAAACGTGAGAAGCTCGTATCAGTAATACCCCTTATAAAATTTTGACTAATATTACACATTAATCACTTATAGGCTATTAACTCAATAAATTCTACATAGAAAATATTGAAACGAATGAAAATGTTTACTTTTATTATATAACCCAAAACATAGAAATAATATTATGTGAAATAAAAACATTAATAATTTTTTTAATAAAAATGAAATGAAATATAATTATCAAATTTTATTAAATAGTAAATGCAGCACTATTAATGTCCATTGGCTTGCTCACAATTATACCATGATGAAACTGCTTCTGGTCACGACGCGATAGAAAAGCTTTCATCGAAAGTTGCACACAGAATCGTCACTCGATTCATAAGGCAAGAGGTTAAGTGGGTAATCGTTATTTTGAAGCAAGGACCAAGGAGAGAAAACACAGGGCCTGCTTGCTACCACCGAAGTATCGTTCGTTTAAGAACTTGGAGGACATTCTGACCACCAATATACTTTACGTGTCACAGTCACCTTTAACGAACACGATGGCTCTTAGGTCGGCTAGGGGTGTGAACCTTGAACTCTCCAGTTACGAGAGCTTTGCCTTTGCCGACTGAGCTATTGTGGTTCTCAATAAGAATAATTGTTTTTTATTTATAGAGAGTGCAAATGCAAAAAACAACATTTTCAGTAAAATGCATTTAAAGTGTTTATAGTTCCTTTAAAAGCAATGATATGAAACTAAAAGATTATAGTATTAAAGTTGCTATTTAAGTATTTAAATGGAATTCAACAATTCAGAAATACCCAGATATTTAAAAAAACATAAAAATAAAAAAATGAATGTTTAAAGGCTTAAAAGTAATGTGTCCCCTTAAATGCTTCAAAGACCTTATTTGAAACTAAAGTCACATCAAACCTTTTAATTTGGGATACATAATGGAACGCAGATCACATTAATATAATGTAATAGAAAATGTAAAATAGTTTTCTATTTAAAACATTTTTAAAGATAGTAAAGAGGGATGAATCTCTTCAGAAATCACCTTAAATAGTTAGCGAAACGATTTTGTAATAAAAGCAGAATTCTTTTCAATTCACTTTTATGTTGCATTAAGAGTTTCTATTTACTTAATAGTTTTCAGTAGCTATTGAGAGGAAATGTAAAGAAATCATCTTTTCCAGGAATGATTTATTATTGGTGAAATTAAAAAATTACAGTAAAACTGATTTAAATGTTTCTTTTATTTATGATACGTAAAATAAAATATGTTTCAGTTATGTATTTTTAAACATATATTTTAATAAGTGAATAACTGACAATTATGAATTATTGTTAACCCTATGACTGCTCAATTTATGGACCACAATCTTTCAAAAATTGTGTTTTTTTTTGCATAGTTTAAATCTATATATATTGGTGAATTGAATTATTCCTTTTTCTGTCTAGAAAACACATGCTTATACAGATTTTTATTATGAGAAACTAAACTGTCAAAAAAAATTTCATATGTTATCACAAAAATTTTTTAAAAAATAAATTTCAATTGAATTACAGTTAATTTCTATTCATTGCATAGTCTAACTATAATTATATTAACTAATAAATATAACTATAGTTCTATTCATATAAGTCTATTTATTGCATAATTAAACGTCTAATACTGCATATAATTTATTTCAGTGGTTAGAAGTTGAAAAATTGTGATTCGCTTTTCAAAAATGGAAGAAACATATATGCACGAGAAAATCGCGGGATGAGCAGATTTTGCTACATTTTAGTTGCCCGTGGAAATAGCTCGATAAGCAGTCAGAGGGTTAATGAAAAATATGGAATTCCGATGTAAAATGATTTTAATGCAATATAAAATTAATATGTAAATATAAAATGAATATATTTATAAATATTGTGAAACTCAGTAGCACAGTTGGCAGGCAAAGACAGTTCGATTCGTCTAGATATTCGCTGTGTTCTTAAATGGAGCATGGGGCACGTAAAATGTCCTTTAAGTTCACAAACAATACCTCTGGAGGTAATAGGCCAAACCTAGGGGGTCTTCTGCTTAATCCCTGTTTCTAAATTACATGTACTCACTTTGTTACAGGGTGTTTAAAAATAACCGGTATATTTGAAAAATCAATAAAAACTAAACGGACAGTGATAGAAATTCAGTTTATTGCAATATGCTTGGGACAATAGTAAATTTTCAGGCAGATAAACTTTAAAATTAGTTACAGTGTTCCACAACAGATGGCGCTGCAGTCTGAAATGGTCTAAACTACGATATTTCTCTGTGGGGACTTTTAAAAGACCAGGTATACCGCCACTATCCAGGAACAATTGAATATCTGGAACAGTACATCTGTTCTGCATGCGAAGCCATCCCGCTTGATACGTTTACACGGGTTTCTGATAATTTCGTTCTGAGAATATGCCACATTATTGATACGCATCGTGGATATCTGGAAAATATCCTAGTTTAGATTTTTCCAGACTGCAGCGTCATCTGTTGTGGAACATTGTAACTAATTTTGAAAGTTTGTCTGCTTAAAAATTTAATATTGTCGCAAGCATATTGCAATAAACTGTGTATTTCTATCACTTTCCATTTAGTTTTTATTGATTTTTCAAATATACCGGTCTTTTTTGAAGCACTCTGTATATACTTTAGTAATAACATGCTGATTATGTAGAATTTTGTTCCCAAATGGAATATCAATCTCTAAGTATTGTAGTTGCTCACCACGATAATCCTAACATTACTGAAAGAAAACCAGTACCTGTTTACTCCATTAATATATTGAATGAGTATAATTTTGTTCCTAAAAGAGGTACAAATCCCCATGCATGGTTCTTAGTTACTCACCACGCTAATCTTAAAGATGCTAAGAGGAAACACAGTAGCTGTATGTTAACCAGGAGCTGTTTATTGTAGTAATAACATGTTAAATAAGTATATCTTTGTTTCCAATTGAGGTATAAATCAACAAACATAATAGTCACTCACCACGGAAATTTTAAAGCTGCTAAGAAAAATCATAGTAACTGTCTCTACCCAGGAGCTATTTATTGTAGTAGTAATATGTTATATAAGTATTCTTTTGCTGCGAATTGATGCATAAATCAACAAACAT
>CM063509.1:45804753-45807253 GCA_032207245.1 Pardosa pseudoannulata
ATTTCGTATATTAATGTATTTTTCTGTTTTGTTATTCATAGTTTTATGCATTTATTTTACAGGTAAGTCATCGATTATTTGCTGCCTTTCCGGACTTCTTTGAAGATAAGTTTTGATATTTTCTTTCAATTACGTATTTTATAGTTTTTTATTATCCTTTCTTATGTTCATTTTTTCCGGTAATTCTGACTGGTGGTATGTTTGGAATAATAGGTATTTCTCTGTAGTAAATTTCCATTGCGACTGCTGGATATACTATTGGAAGAGTGTAGACTATATTTTATTCAAAATAAAGGAGGTATAGAACTTGGAGTAAAGGAGAATAAACGGGGGCTTTTAGCGAACCTACAATACCTGCTCCAGTAAATATAGGCGAGCAGGCACAGAAACTAGGCGTGCAGTCATTGGAGACGACATAGACACCAATTGAGACCAAGTATCCTTCTTTTGAACACCTCTTAAATATATAATGCTCGATTGTAGCAACTGCATATTATAAGTAAGTGTATTATGTTCAAATTACCTTTATTCGAAAACCAACAAATATCGAGATTGACCAAAAAACAAAATTTGAAAAAATATTTAAAATCTATGACACTGTAAGAGATATGCATCACATATCATATCCTCTTCCGCTAAATAGAATTAGCATCACAACATATATACTCAGGAAACCACTTAATGTTTAGTTTGTAATTCTAAAACTATTTTTTCTATATACAAGATGTTTCACAAATCACCGGTATATTTAAAAAGTAAATAAAAACTAAACGGACAGATATACAAATTCACAGCTTATTGCAATATGCTTGGGACAATAGTAAATTTTCAGGAAGACAAACTTTAAAATTAGTTACAATATTTCACAACAGATGGCGCTGCAATCTGGAAAAATCTAAACTACGATATTTGTTTGTGGGGACTTTCAAAACAATTATTATTAATAAAATAAATGGGATTCCGATAAAATATGATTACATTAATGCAATATAAAATTAATATGTAAATGTAAAATGAATATATTTATAAATATTGTGATACTCAGATACTCAGTTGGGAGGCAAAGGGAGTTTAATTCGTCTAGATATTCGCCGTGTTCTTAAATGGAGTCTGGGAAACCAAAAACGTTCTTTAAGTTCACAAACAATAACTCTGGATTTAATAAGCCAAACGTAGACCAAACCTTCTGTTTAATTCCTGTAACTAAATTACATGTACTCACTTTGTCACAGGGTGTTTCAAAAATGACTGGTGTATTTGAAAAACCAATAAAAACTTAACGTACAGTGATAGAAATTCATATATTATTGCAATATACTTGGGACAATAGTAAATTTTCAGGCAGACAAACTTTAAAATTAGTTACAATATTCCACAACAGATGGCGCTAAAATCTGAAAAAATATAAACTACGATATTTGTCTGTGGGGACTTTTAAAAGACCAGGTGTACCACCACTATCTAGAAACAATTGAATAACTGGAACAGTACATCTATTCTACACGTGAAGATATCCTTTCTGAGACGTTTACATGGGTTTCTGATAATTTCGTTCTGAGACTACGCCATATTACTACTACTCATGGTGGATATCTGGAAAATATCCTAGTTTAGATTTTTCCAGACTGCTGCGTCATTTGTTGTAGAACATTGTAACTAATTTTGAAAGTTTGTCTGCCTAAAAATTTAATATTGTCCCAAGTATATTGCAATTAACTGTTTATTTCTATCACTGTCCACTTAGTTTTTATTAATTTTTCAAATATACCGGTCATATTTGAAGCACGCTGTGTATACTGTAGTACTAACATGTTGATTAAGTAGAATTTTGTTCTCAAATCGAGTATCAATTTCTAAGTATTGTAGTTGCTCACCAGGATAATCTTAACATTACTGAAATAAAACCAGTACCTTTTTACTCCAGTAATATGTAGAATGAGTATAATTTTGTTCCTAAATAAGGTATAAATCACCATGCATGGTTGTCAGTTACTCACCACGCTAATCTCAAAGATGCTAAGAGAAAACGCAGTAACTCTATGTTACCCAGGAGCTATTTATTGTAGTAGTAACCTGTTAAATAAGGATAGCTTTCTTTTCAATTAAGGTATAAATCAACAAATATAATAGTCACTCACCACACTAATCTTAAAGCTACTAAGAAAACATAGTAGCTGTCTCTACCCAGGAGCTAATTATTGCAGTTGTAACATGTTAAATATATATAGTTTTGCTTCCGATTGAGGTATAAATCAACAAACATTTTCGTCACTCACCGCGGTAATCTTAAAGGTGGTGAAATATAATTCAATACCCTCTTGTTTCTTAGTACCTTTTTACTCTAGTAATAACGGGTGGAATAAGTATAATTTTGTTCCCAAATGAGGAAGAGATCTCCAAAAATGCTAACCACTCACCACTCAAATCCTAACGAAAATACATTACCAGTCTCTAAGTACCTATTTATAGATGTTTAAAAATGTTAAATACATATAAATTA
>CM063509.1:45822253-45824753 GCA_032207245.1 Pardosa pseudoannulata
TAAATACAATCTCCTCAAATTATCAAATAAATCAAGCTCGACTCACACGCAGGAGCGCAGGTGGTTGAAAAATCACCGTTTTATTGACGGTGAAAGAAGACACTGGAGTCCATTTAAAATTTATCGTAACTAGGTTGGCCTCCAACAGATGGTACTGTCTTTTGACGATGTATGTAGATGAATATCTTTCTTTTTTACCCTCGGTGCGTTAATTAATATATGTGGTGTTCCTTTTTCAATGAAAAAACATGTAATTTATTATCTAGTTGTTATTTTTTTTATTTAATTTCAATTTGATTATAAATATACTTGATATATATCTACCATCCACAAATTATTAAATAAAAGTAGAGTCTTCATTTCGTTTGCTGAATGAATAATTAGTTTATTTCCTTAAATGCATTTAAATAAGATATTTCTTATTGGAATTAGATGATAAGGACCTTTCAATAAAATACATGTTTAAACATTCCTTAATTATTGCATAATAGACATTGCCTGTCATCCACAACATGCTAGTTAAAAATAGAGCTTTGATTTATTTTAAGGAATAAATAAATGATTTTGTTCAAATGCACAGTTAAGTGATATTTCGTTCGGTATGAGATGATAAGGAATGCAGTACAAAATATATCTTATATACAATATATATACACTCACTTCGAAAAGTTAAGCACGAAAATGGAAAATGCAAAAGAAATCAACAAATACTGCTTTGATTGACACAAAATTCGGCAGGAAAGTAGCATATATATTTATGCATGAAACAAAATCAATAATTATATAAAGGAATGAAAACAATATTAAATTTTTTTAAGTTATCAGATAATGATTGTGATGAGGCGATTTAGATCAGTAATATAATTGATTCATTCATACAAGAAGTAAAATACTCGGGATCTAAATCTGACCTCATCACATCTTTGTAAAAAGACAGAGGACCATAAATTTATATTTTACGGATATTGTTGTCTTGTACGGTGGTCTCGGACGGGGTTCTGATCCCAGTCCCAGATTAGAATCCCGTCTCCGTACTTGACATTAAATAAGAATATACCTTTGTGGAGTATTTATCAGTCCTTAAGGGACAGTGCCCAGTTAGAAGGGATAAGGTTTTTCATGTTGACGGTGGGGTTAAAGCAGACCAATTAGATTCTTACAACTATCCCGATTGGACGATAAGAAGGAAGAGGGGACAAGGTTGAAATTAATAAAATAAGAAAATCTAAAAATAAAAAAGGTGTTCGGAAGTCCCAAATAAAGGTGTTCGAGAGTCGAGACGAGGAGAAAGTCCGACAGAAAGTGTTCGAGAGTCGAGACGAGGAGAAAGTCCGACAGAAAGTGTTCGATAGTCGAGACGGGGAGAGAAGTCCGACGGAACGAGTTCGAGAGTCCAGCCAAGTCCGGCAGGAAGGGTTCCTGCATCAAATAGCACGGCCGCACCCCAAACGCTCAGGAGGAAGCTCCTGACCAGACCGAACAAAGATCCATAGATACAGATCAACCAGCAGTGTTCCGGGCACACCATTCCCCCCCCTTTTATATACATTTTGAAATTGATATTAGGTCCTCTCTCTATTTACAAAATTACTTAAGTATTAAAAAATTGTCAGAACTAATTTAGAAGATGTTGACAAAGCTTATTTTATGAAAATTTGCATCAGTTTTGTATGTACATAGATGTATATATATTATAATAAATTTACTTTTTTATGTTAAGCTAGTTTCGGATGCTGTTAATTTAGCTTTTAGTTTATCTTCATATTTATGTCTGTAGTTTCTCAAAATCTGTGGTTAAAATTAGTACAAAAATACTTTTAAGCAACGCAATCAAAATAAAATTACCATTATACATTTGATCACAGGTTTATACTAACAAATATAAGCGAGGACTACACGACAACGATATACTGGAGACTTAAACAGAATTATGTATAAAGTGAAAATAAATAGCATAAAATGAAAACAATCACATTAATAGGGTATGTGGTGCCCCCTCATCTGTGTACAAAGTTTACACCTTATGACCATGCTTTCAACTAGGTGGTCAACCAGCGCAGAATTAAGCAATCGCCATTTTCCTTGTAGAGCAGTTTCCAGCTCAATAATATACAGATGTTTATACAAACTGCTAAAACTGAGAATTGCTTGTACGTAGCTTAAAAATCCCACCATAAAATTTAAAAATGGTAAGAAGCCAATCAAAGTCCGGAATTAAGAACTTCTTCGGTTGTGTCCAATATAATAATATAATTGGTTAGAACAATTCATCTAAGATATTCCTTACGGTCGATAGATTCAGTATAAAAACTGTATTCAAAACCCTTAAATCACACGACAAATTTCATGTTTGTAAAATTTTAGTTATTGTGTTTACTCCCGGGGCACAAAACAAACTTATCAATATAGCCGCAATTTTTGATTTGTTGTGTTAACACAAGTGAACACGTAAACACAATGAATTTGGGAAACTGGTGTTCTGATTTAGACAATATCGAAA
>CM063509.1:45829753-45852253 GCA_032207245.1 Pardosa pseudoannulata
AGCAAATAAGTTATTCAAATGAAAACACTCTGTTTGAAATTATATTTGTTTCAGTGAAAGTACACGATGGATATCTTATTGTACCGCGGTGGAATAATTTTAAAAATTACAAACGAAAAATTTCATCCTTTCCCACTCTCCACTGGAGTTTCGACTGAATATTTCTGAATTTAAATGAAAGTCATTTTTATGATTAAAATAAAAAAATGTGAAAATGCTTTAATTCACGGTTTCAAGTGAAGATTCTGAAATATTTCTACTTCCAGAAAGTGAAATGTATATATAAAAAAAAATAAGTTAAAAGTTTCATGACGAATTGCAAGGAAAGAGAGATCTTTACTGAAAAACAATTCAGGGAAATCTTCTGTTTAATTTGATAATGGAAATCTCAAAATTGTCGAGCTCATTATTTTGAGAGAGATATGACTTACAGTCATGCCCATTATGAAATTTCTTATCCTTAATAGAGTTCTATTTACTGCTTAAATTTTGCGGAATATTTGGAACAATTGCAGTTTAATAAAATGAAATTATATGTATGATTATATATATATCTATATGCATACTTATATACGTATTTATAAATATATGTTTGTAATGGAGAAATTACCCTATCGCCTACAAATGTAAGATAATCCAAAAATATCTATCATTACACACATACATATACACACATATATGTATATATATATATATATATATATATATAAATAATATGTATATATATATATATATATATATATATATATATATATATATATATATATATATATATATATATATATATATATATATATATATATATATATATATATATATATATATATACATATATATATATATATATATATATATATATATATATATATATATATATACATATATATATATATACATATATATATATATATATATATATATATATATATATATATATATATATATATATATATATATATATATATATATATATATATATATATATATATATATATATATATATATATATATATATATATATATATAATATATATATATATATATATATATATATATATATATATATATATATATATATATATATATATATATATATATATATATATACATATATATATATATATATATATATATATATATATATATATATATATATATATATATATATATATATATATATATATATATATATATATATATATATATATATATATATATATATATATAATAGATACATCGACAACATGAGCTTATAATAATTAAACAACTAAATACTAAGATGTTGATCAAGCTTTTTTTACAAACTGTTAAAACAAAGAAGTGTTTATACTTAGGTTAAAAATCCCATTATACGATAAAAAATGAAGGGCACCATTCTGAGTATACAATTCAGAACTTCTTCTTCGGTTGTGTCAAATACAGTAATATAATTGGTTGGAATAAAGCATCTGAAGATATGTCTACATAAAGTACATGTCAAATTTCCTTACGTCGATAGATTCAGTATAAAATCAGGATACTAAACGTCTTCAATTACATCACACAATAAAAATATAAAGCAATTAAATATATTATTGCAATGAAAATTAGAAAATGGAACATTCTATTTCTGAACTTGTACATAACTGGGCATTGCACAAGAAAAAACTTGATTACATGCTCGATATTATATCTCATACCAAGGGAATCTCTACCAAATTATAGACTTATAGTTACGTTAAGTCATTATACAAAACAAAAAAAATGAGAAATGGAGCAAAATAGATTAATAATCTTATTTTAAAAATCATTGGTATTCAATTACCACATATTCTGGAAGTAAATTCTAACATGAATGCAAATCATACAAATTTAGTTATAGAGTTTTACATAAATATATTCCTCTACAAATAAATATTACATAAATATTAATTGAAATAACATTATTCTTTGTTTCTCGAATATAATTTTCCTTTTTTTATTATAAAATTATAGTACCATATAGTACTTCATAAGACAATTCCTCTTTTAGATATTTTAATGTTAATAAATGTCAATATTTTTTACTTAAAAGATCAATTTCCTTCGAATTACTCTTTAAATTTTAATTACTATTTAAGGATAAAAAATGAATTTTAATTAAATAGTTTCCTATGTTACACTTCAGTTTGTTCTGTTGTGAGAATACATTTAATAAAATTACATAACTCAGCATGAAATCAGGATTATTTGCACGATATTATATCTCATACCCATGGAGTCTCTTCCAATTAGTATCGTAAGTCATTACAAGAAAATATATACTATAAATAAATAAATATATATATATATATATTATATATATATATATATTATATATATATATATATATATATATATATATTATGTATATATATATATATTATATATATATATATATATATATATATATATATATATATATATACATATATATATATACATATACATATATATATATATATATATATATATATATATATATATATATATATATATACATATATATACATATATATACATATATATTATACATATATATATATATATATATATATATATATATATATATATATATATATATATATATATATATATATATATATATATATATATATATATATATATATATATATATATATATATATATATATATATATATATATATATATATATATATATATATATATATATATATATATATATATATATATATATATATATATATATATATATATATATATATATATATATATATATATATATATATATATATATATATATATATATATTCTATGGTAGAAGAACGGTATATTTTATTGATTTGAAGATCTACTTAAGTAGGGTTTGAAGAATCTTCTTCAATTTTGCCTTATTAGGTGATTCTTTAAAATTATTTTAAGAATATGTCATATTATTAAATAGATTTTCCAAAGATATATATGTTCCTAATTTCTGAGAAATATACTCCTCAACATATAAGGAATATCATAGAATGGCGTCATGATATCCCAGGCAGAAGACATATGTAAACTTAAACACCCATGTTTGGAATGTCGATGAATTGTGATTTTACATACTAACCAACAAAGAACGGTAGTTTGTTTACCATTTCATCCTCAGATAATTTGTTTCTGAAAAAAAAAACTATTTGCTCAATAATTATTTGGTATAAGGAAAAGGTTTTATTAAAAACGTTAAAAAAACTACTATAGTCTGGAAGTAAATTGCTAAATCAATGATAAAAGCATTCGAATTATTTGTAGTAACCAATTTTGACCACATCCGAATACATATCCTATATTTATATATTATAGTTAGTTTGGAATTTCATTTACAGATATTTTTGAAAAACAATAATTAGGAACAATTTGGTTTGTATGAATAAAAAGGTTAATCGAATGCTGTATAAAATGCTAATAAAAACTTAATGTAAATTGCTAAATCAATAACAAAACTTTTCGAATAATTTGCAGTAATCCATTTTTTATCTTTTCTTCACATATTAATATATGTTATTATATTTGATTTATATATTATAATTAGTTTACCATGTCATTACCATTTTTTTAAAACAATACATCGTAATGATTTGAATGGTATAAAAACTAGTCTCAATATTAATGAAATAATATTAAATAAAATGTAAATTGTTATATTAATGCAAAAATAAAATGTTTTGTAGTAAACCATATTCATCATATATATATATATATATATATATATATATATATATATATATATATATATATATATATATATATATATATCCGTTGACTCAAAGAAATACTTGTTAGTTAAATTACATCCTAATGTACAAAAATACGACAGTAGAGTAACAATGCAAAATACTCAAACTAACCTCATGATTTATTTCTATAAATATGGTGATAAGGTTATTGTTAGAATCAAAATCTAGTTATACTTTATTTTTTATATCATTATACTAGTTCCTTTGAGTCAGAAAATTCCTTTTGTGTGATACATCAGATATAATTAACACCATAATTCTAAAATGATTTTTTAAAGCATAAAACATTTTTTTCCCAAATAAGAATTTGAATTTAAATTACTATCGTAAAGATAAAAAAGGAATTATTTCTTCTTTGTTTTACTTATTTCTACTCAGCAGCAAGAATAAATTTATTGCATAAATATAAATTCCTAAATATATTTGAAATTTTAGCCTTAATTCTTTTTCCTGGGGTATTTTTCCTTACATATATCTATAATACATTATAATAGCAAATTTAAATCCGAAACTGTCTTTTGTGATATATATCAGATTTAATAAATATCAAAATTTCATAGCAGTTTTGTATAGTATAATAATTGTTTTCTATCTTAATTTGAATTTCAATTTGAATCACTATGTTCACGATTAATAATGAAATTTAGGTATATACTTCTCTTAATTTGAATTACATCGATTCTGCAAGAATGAAATTGTTACATGAATGTAAATTGAGTAATATAACTGAAAATTTAGCATTAATTACTTTTTTCTCGAGTGTAAATTTGCTTATATACTTCTAGATATCTATATGACAGCTATTGTGTTTGAAATTGCTATTTTGATTTTCTATAGCGTAAAAAATAACTTCAAATTACTTTTGAATTTAAAATACTATTTTAACAATGGAAAAGGAAATTTAGTTAAATAGTTTGCTATGTTATACTTTGTTCTGTTTTGCTTTAAGAGTAAAAATTACATAAATATGTATTGCATAAATTGTATTAAAATTTTAGCAATTACATTTTATCTCTGGCATGTACTTTTACTAATATTTCTCTATAGCATCATTATAGTAGTTCATCTTCGTCCGAAAATGCATTTTTTTATATACCAAGTTTATAAATGTTAATGTTTTACAGTGGTTTTCTATAGCTTGAAAATTTACTTTTTCAAATTACCTTTTGAATTATAATTACTACTTTAACGATGTAAAATCAAAATTACTTCAATAATTTCCTTTGTTATACGTCATTCTGTTTTGATTTAAGAATTAAATTCCTACATAAATGTGTATTGCGTAAATAATATTTTAGCAATCATATTTATTCTCAGGATTATAATTTTACTTATATTTCTCTATAGTATCATAATAGTAGGTCATTTTAGCCAGAAAAGGCCTTTAAGATACATCAAGTTTAATAAATTTCCGTATTTTGTAGTGATTTTCTAGAGAGTATAAAATTACTTCCCTTCAAATTACTTTTTGAATTTAAATTATTACTTTAAAGATGGAACAAGAAATTTAGTTAAATAGCTTCCTAGGTTTTACTTTGTTCATGATTGCTTTAAGATTAAAAGTATTACATAAATATGTATTGCACAAATATCATTAATATTTTAGCAATTATACATTTTATCTGGCGTGTAGTTTTACTCATATTTCTCTATAGTATCATTATAGAAGTTCATCTTCGTCAGAATATACCTTTTTTGAGATTCATCAAGTTCATAAATGTCAATATTTTACAGTGATTTTCTATAGCGTAAAAATTTACTTCTTCAAATTACCTTTTGAATTTATAAAATTATTTTAACAATGTAAAGTGGAATTTAGTTTATTAGTTTTCTATGTTATACGTCATTCTGTTTTGCTTTAAGATTTAAATTCTGCATAAATGTATATTGCGTAAATGATATTAAATTTTTAGCAATTATATTTATTCTCTGCCTTATAACTTTACTTATATTTTTCTATAGAATCATAATAGTAGATAATTTTGTTCAGAAAATGCCTTTTTTTAGATACATGAAGTTTAACAAATATCCATATTTCCTAGTGATTTTCTATAGCGTAAAAATTACTTCCCTTAAAATTACTTTTTGAATTTAAATTATTACTTTAACGATGGAAAAGAAAATTTAGTTAAATAAGCTTGCTATGTTACACTTTGTTCTGTTTTGTTTGAAGAATAAAAATATTAAATAAATATGTATTGTACAAATTGTATTAAAATTTTATCAATTATACTTTTTCTCTGGTGATTTACTTATATTTACTCTATTTTAAATTATAGTATTTATTTAATGATGGAAAATGAAATTATTTTAATAGTTTCCTATGTTTTACGGCATTCAGTTTTGCTTTAAGAATTAAATTACTACATATATGTCCATATATTGTAGTGATTTTCTATTGCTCTAAAATTTCTTCCCTTCAACTTACTTTTTGAATTTAAATTACTACTTTAACCATGGAAATAGAAATTTAGTTAAATAGCTTGCTCTTGCTATGTTATACTTTGTTCTGTTTTGCTTTAAGAATAAAAGTATTACATAAATGTCTATTGCACTAATTGTATTAAAATTTTAGGAATTATTCTTTCTCTCTCGATTGTTATTTTACTTATATTTCTCTATAGTATCATTATAGTAGTTCATCTTAGTCAGAAAATTCGTTTTTTTCAGACATATGAAGTTTATGAATGGTAATGTTTTACAGTGTTTTTCTGTAGCGTAAAAAATTACTCTTCAAATTACCATTTTGAATTTAAATTACTACTTTAACAATCAAAAATGAAATTTAGTTAAATAGTTTGCTAAGTTATATACTTCATTCTGTTTTGCTTTAAGATATAATTACTACATACATGTATATTGCGTAAATGTATTAAAATTTTACCAATTATATTTATTCTCTGGCGTGTAATTTTACTCATATTTCTGTATAGTATCATTATAGCAGTTCATCTTTGTCATAAAATGCATCTTTTGAGATATATCAAGTTTTTAACTGTCAATGTTTTACGGGGGTTTTCTATAGAGTAAAAATTTACTTCTTCCAATTACGTTTTGAATTTATACAACTATTTTAACGATCGAAAAATGAAATTTAGTTAAATAGTTTCTACGTTATATTTAGTATTACTTAAATAATAACTAACTCCTATAACGGATATCCTTTTTCTATTATCATTCACCAAAGATGCCAGTTCAAGTACTGCAAGAGAAAACCAACAAAAGTGTGCTTAAAATTTAATGTTGGACTTTTTTGACTGTTTCTTCAAATTTCACCTATGAATCAGCCTAAAGCAATGTAAGTGATATTTGTTAAATTTTAGTAGTACGTTGGACTGTTGTGCTATTTATAGGACAGCTAATTACTTAAAAAATTAAAAATATTTTTTCAAAATTTTAATTTTATATACTTAGTTACACCATATTAATGATATGGATGTAGGTTTAAAAACTTACAGAAATATTTAGTTAGTGTGGTACAATATGGGTTAATATACTTAAAATTTTTACATGAACATAAATTACATAAATGGTATTGAAATGTTAGCAGTATTTCTTTTTCTTCTGCCTATAATTTGCTTATTAAAACTTGTAACTCCAAGATTTATAAACATGAATTCTTCAATTGAAAGCTTTGAATAAAAAGAAACCAGAAGCAATTGCCAAGGCGAGATACCCGCAGATGTAAGATAATATTTGTATTTTAATTTCTTTTAACCCCTACCATTCAAGTGTTTTTAGGTTGTATGGTAATTTAATAGAATTCGTATCGAAAAAATTTCCGACTCAAAGACAATGTTACTCTGCTTTCTGCGGAAATTAACTTTCCCCCCAACAACTTTTTAGAAAGCAAATAAGTTATTCAAATGAAAATATTGTGCGAGATATTTTATTTATTTTAGTGGAAGTACAAGATGGATATCTAGTTGTGCCGTGGTAGAATTATTTTAAAAGATTACAAATAAATATATTCTACTTCCCCACTTCGGCTGGATTTTTTTGCATGAATATTTCTGAATCTAAATGGAAGTCTTTTTTTATGATTACAATAAAACTTTGAAATTTTTTATTTATGATTTGTAGAGGAGATTACAAAATTTTTCTACTTTTACAAAGTGAATTGTAAAATGAAAATATAAGAAGGTTGAAATTGTTGTTTCTCATGACACTTGGACAAACTAAGCAAAATTGAACCTGCAGGCTCCCATATTAAGGACAAGGTGTGCGCCTTTCGTTTTTAATGAGAACTATTAAGGTGAAAAATCGACTTCACTCAAGTAGGTCCTCGTAAGTTTGAAACAGAGAACAAGATTCCGAAATTTTTTCTACTTTTACAAAGTTAAATGCAAAAGGAAAATATAAGACGAATGAAATTTTTGTTGTTTCCTCGTGCTACTTGGACAAACTAAGCAAAATTGAACCTGCAGGCTCCCATATTAAGGACAAGGTGTGCGCCTTTCGTTTTTAATGAGAACTATTAAGGTGAAAAATCGACTTCACTCAAGTAGGTCCTCGTAAGTTTGAAACAGAGATCAAGATTCCGAAATTTTCCTACTTTTACAAAGTTAAATGTAAAATGAAAATAAAAGGTTGAAATTGTTGTTATCTCTCATGCCACTTGGACAAACCAAGCCCGATTGACTCTGTAGGCTCTCATATTCAAGCCAAGGATGGAGTCTTTCGTTTTTATTGAGCACCATTAAGGTGAAAGAACGACTTCGCTCAAGTAGGTCCTCGTAATTTTGAATAAAGAAGAATACAAATTAACGCAATATTACCCTTTTATACTGTATAATATGTACGATGCCTTATACATTAATTTAATATTGTTGTAGTATTTCTCAGGCCACTTAGAGAATCGAAACACGTTTGAGAGTACAGGCTCTCGTATTAAAGCCAAGGGGTGCTCCTTTAGTTCTTAATGAGCACCATTAAGTTGAAAGAATGATTTCGCTCAAGTAGGTCCTTGTAAGTTTGAAACAGGGACCAAGATTCCGAATTTTTTCTACTTTTACAAAGTTAAATATAAAATGAAAATATAAGAAGGTTGAAATTGCTATTGTTTCTCATGCCACTTGGGCAAACCAAGCACGATTGACTCTGCAGGCTCTCGTATTAAAGCCAAGGGCTGAGCTTTTCGTTTTTAATGAGAACCATTAAGGTGAAAGAACGACTTCACTCCAGTAGGTCCTTGTAATTTTGAATTAAGAAGAATAAAAATTAACGTAATATTACCCTTTCATACTGTATAATATGTACGATACCTTATACATTAATTTAATATTGTTGTAGTATTTCTCAGGCCATAATAATGCTTGGACAATCGAAACACGTTTGAGAGTACAAGCTCTCGTATTAGAGCCAAGGGGTGCACCTTTCGTTTTTAATGAGCACCAGTAAAGTGAAAGAACGATTTGTCTCAGGTCCTCGTAAATTTGAAGCAGAGACCAATCAGAAGACCCATAGAGTTGGACTGCCACCCACACAGATATTGAGAAGTTGGAGGGCATTGGGACCACGAACATATTTTACGTGCCCCAGTCACCTATAACGAACACTGCCTATCTTACACAACTCGGGTTCCGAACCAGCAACCTCTCAATAACGAAATCGTTGCATTTGACGACTGAGTTACCACGACTCAGGTTGAAATTTTTTATGACCAAATGCAAGGAAAGAAAAATATCTTTCCTGTAAAACCATGAAGAAAACCTTCGGTTTAGATTGATCTCTTATTGATTAAATCTCCTCTTGATATTACTCATAATTGTGAGAGAAATTGAAATAACACTCATGTATTTCGTGAAATTGCTTATAATGAATATACTTTACTAATATTTACTATATATATATATATATATATATATATATATATATATATATATATATATATATATATATATATATATTATATATGCATGCATTTATCTATATATTTAATAAAAGTAAAAATAAAAAATTAAGTTTGGACTTCTCTACCAGATGGCAGCACTTAAAATGTAGTGAAGCAACAATATGATTGTGAGAATCGAATGTAAATTCGAATCTTGAAGATATATGATAAATCGAAATAGGATTATAGAAATAAAAGTAAATGTATAATAACATAATTCATAGTCATAATTCATAGTAACATAAGTCATAGTATGCTTACATCTCATACTCGTAAGTCTCTATCATTAAAATATTTGTAGTAAATTCTAAGCATCAAAGGACTTTTAGAATGAGGAAATTAATCGAACATTACCAAAATGAAAAGTTCAACAAAAGTGTGCAGTTAGCAAATTTAACATTTATGATGATTAACTAAAGCAGGTTCGATATTTATAACCTTAAAAATCCCTATTTAGTTCTCCCCTCTTTGATATATTTACATAAGAGCGTTTGTAACAAACTCCGATGATACCTAGTGCAGTTTATTTATGTTGCTCTGGGGTTGTTTACTTAAGGTTACGACGCAAAGTATTTGTACCTGAATAGAGCTGCAGTTTAAGCACCTTTTCAGCTCATTACGGAAACACGTGACTCTGTTCTAAATGAAATTCTTCATCAAACATTTCATTCAATGAACACATTTTAACAGCTTTAAATATATAAAGGCCAGTAGGTTTTCAAGTATTTTAAGTTGCAGATAGATGCGAATTCTGACTGCTGCTTATTAACAAATAGCGGCAAGTTCTTTCTCTAGAATTATTTTACTTCGAAATGAATTTAGATTGGTTTCTTGATAGAATATTTTCTTCATGAAAGTCTTCTTAGAAACGCCTTTGAATTATTTATATATTTATACATATATTATATGTATGCTCACACCTGTATATTTCAGAAAACTTTACCAGATATCTTTATTTCAACGAAAGTGAATGTGTATATGTATATGTATATGTATATATATATATATATATATATATATATATATATATATATATATACATATATATATATATATATATACATATATATATACATATACATATATATATATATATATATATATATATATATATATATATATATGTATGTATGTGCATACATACATATGCCTGTATATTTCAGAAAACTTTAGCAGATATCTTTATTTCAACTAAAGTGAGTGTGTATATGTATATACATATATATATATATATATATATATATATATATATATATATATATATATATATATATATATATATATATATATATATATATATATATATATATATTTATATATATATATATATATATATATATGTATATATATGTATATATATATATATATATATATCTATATATATATATATATGTATATATATATATATATATATATATATATATATATATATATATATATATATATATATATATATATAATATATATATATATATATATATATATATAATATATATATATATATATATATATATATATATATATATATATATATATATATATATATATATATATATATATATATATATAAACTATATATATATATATATATATATATATATATATATATACATACATATATACATACATATATACATATATACTTCTTTAATATATATATATATATGTATATATATATATATAATATATTAAAGAAGCTAAATTTGCTGCAAATGTAGAACGAATTATACAAATAAATTAGGTAACTCATAAATACTAAAACATTAGGTAATTATGCAAATCATGTTATCTTATCGTGAAATATGTAAACGAGGCAGTCTAATAAGAAGTCCGAATCGTAAGAGGTTACTTAAATTACATATCTAAATTGTAATAGAAGGTGTTTAGAGACGTCGAACAATTTGTTTACAAGCTAGACGTGTTTCTGTGTCTTCCAGAAGACGAGTAAAACATTGTGAACGTGTGACATCCGACACTGTGCAGCAATTGGTTCTTTGTTCGTTTTCATGGACAATAGTATCTTTGTAACTTCCTCATAAAGATTCAATTGTTGACGAATTTTTGACAGATGACGGTCCTGACAACTTACTCGGAGGGTTTTAATCCAATTGAAAATCTTTGTGATGCCCTTGTCCATGCAGTAGGTAAACATTTTCCATCCCCAGCTACTCTCAGAAGATCAGAAACTGGCTGACAAGAGGAGTGGTAATTATGGAATAGTATGTATTAGTGATTCATCCCTTCGTAACGGACATGATCACACGCTGTACACTTCGTAAGAAGATCAGAGGTATTCACAGACCCTAGTAATGTCGGTTTTTGTTGATTTTTGCAGTAAAACCTAACATTGTTAATCACTTAGATATGATACCATCTTATAAAAATGTATTATTTTTGATCTTCTGTAAATCATTGTTTTGTTTCATGAATAAACATAAAGCTACTTATTTGCAGCATTTTCTGTCACTCAAAGTAGCACCTGTTAATTGTACTCAATATACCGATGAATGCTTAACTTTAGAAATTGGGTGTATATATGCACAAACTTATATATATATATATATATATATATATATATATATATATATATATATATATATATATATATATATATATATATATATATATATATATATATATATATATATATATATATATATATATATATATATATATATATATATATATATATATATATATATATATATATATATATATGTGTGTGTGTGTGTGTGTGTGTGTGTGTCTAGTATAATTAAATATTTCGAAAATAAACAAAACCTTAGATCATCAAAGAATTTTCAGAATGATGTAATCAATACAAAATCAAAGAAATGAAAATTTATACAAAATTGTGCAATTGACTACTAGTATGTTTAGCAATATTAAATGAAACAGATCTGATATTTATGATCTTATAATTACCTATTAACTAGCCACTCTTTGACATATTTACACAAGAGCGTTTCTCACAAACTGCGATGATACGCAGTGTAGTTTATTTATGTTGCTCTGCAGCCAATTACTTAAGGTTAGGTCGTAAAGTATTCGAGAACGACCTGAATAGAGCTGCAGTTTAAGCACCTATTCAGCTCATTACGGAAACACGTGACTATGTTCTAAATGAAATCTTTTATCAAACATTTCATGCAATAAATAAACTGTTACAGCTTTAAATATCTTTTAAACCTAGGCGGTTTTGAAGTATTTTAAGTAACAGTTAGATGCGATTTCTAAAACTCACTCCAAATAGCGAGAATTGCATGCATACGAACTCTTTTACTTGGAAGAGAATTTCGATTGATTTGAAGACAAAATATTTCGAGATCGATATGTTCGTATACTTTAGAAATCCATTTGATTTATTACTGTTTATAGTTCTATGAATATTTATACAATATGACAGAATAAAACTACTCAGTATATTTATGTATATATATACATATATACATAGATATGTATGTATATACATATATATATATATATATATATATATATATATATATATATATACATATGTCTATGTGTATACATACATGATATATGCATATACATACATACACACACACACATACATATATGATAATATGCATGTATATATATCTTTAATATATATATATATATATATATATATATATATATATATATATATATATATATATATATATATATATATATATACATTAATATATACCTACAAATATATACATACATATATTAGCATGTATGTTTTGTATATATATATATATATATATATATATATATATATAATTGTATTCATGTGTACATACATATACATAGACACACACATACATATACGATAACATGTATGTATATATATATATATCTTTAATACTTACATATATATATATATATATATATATATATATATATATATATATATATATTATATATATATATATGTGTGTGTGTGTGTGTGTGTGTGTGTGTGTGTGTGTGAGAATTGCATGCAAAGGAACTCTTTTACTTCGAAAAGAATTTCGATTGGTTTGTTAACAGAATATTTCTTGATCGATATGTTCGTATATATTAAAAAAGCATTCGATTTATTAATGTTTCTAGTTCTATGAGTATTTATATAAGACAGAATAAAACTACTCAGAAATGCTGGTGATCAAAAAATGGTTATATATATATGTATACAGGGTGGTATAAAAATAATTCCTCTATATATGAATCGCTAGTAGCCGAACTATTCAACTAATCGAAATGAAATTTTAGATATATTTATTTCACTGTATAGGGTCCAGATTGTAATGATTTAAAACAGTAACTCTCTCATAGTTAAGGTTACAGTGACGAAATTTCGCAATTTTCGAAGGGTAAGACCCATTTTTTTATTTGCAAATTAATCCGAGCATGGAAAAACTTTAAATGGCGTTGGAACGAGACACACATGACTTTAATTGACGGTGTAAAACATTTGCAAAAAAAAAAGACAAATTCAACTTGGTTTCCTGAAAGTGTCATCTTCTTCTCACGAAATGAAACGGAGTAGCAAGAACATGAAGAAATAATCGTCCCACAATGCTTATACCACAAGTGTTTTGCAAGAGTGTCCTGTGTTTGTTGATTCTACTGCCTATCCCAGTGAATTATGGAAAGCGCATCAATATACCTTTCCTTTTATTGTGATTGGTTCTTTACGATGCTGTTCTTTGCAAATGTTTTACACCACCAATTTACCTCATAGGTGTCTTGTTTCAACGCCATTTAAGGTCTTTCCATGCTCCGATTAATTTGCACACGAAAAAAGTGGGTATTACTTTTCGAAAATTTCGAAATTTTTTCACAGTAACTGTAACTATGAGAGGTTTATTGTTTGAAATCATCACAATCTGAACGTCATACATTCAAATAACTATATCTAAACTTTCGATTATTTCGATTGGTTAAATGGTTCGGCCACCCATTATAGAGGAATTTGTCGCAACCTCACGAACCTCAGAGCCTTCTCATTCATTTTCAGGTTTACAACGGCCAATAGACAAACAATAACCTGACTTTTAGTTTTAAACTAAAGCCAGGATTTTCATAAATTAAGATTTGCCCTACTGCATGAAATCGCCTTATATATGTAATGCAGCGGAATAGATCAACTGCAGGACATCATGATTATGTGGCCCCTAATAATTTTACTTGCATGGGCTAAATAAGAATGCGTGAATAAGAATGCGAAATAGTGAATAAGAATGAGCCTATGCAACTAAATTAAGTATAAATAATGTTGCATTCGAACCCCGTTAAAGAGAAGCACAATTTTGAGAACTACTCAAATCTTTATTGAAGTTCTCCTATACATCACATCTTCACCAGCCAACGGCAGACAAGGCAATGAAACCACATTGCTCGAGCAGATGTGTACCCCAGAGCGAAACAGATAGAATTTTCCCAAAAGACAAGAAAATTATTCAGCGAATTTAAATGTTAGATCAGGGAAACACAGTCATTTTCTGGAGACAACTGAAAAATGTATTGAATGGACAGAAAATTCATATGCATTGCATTGGGAAATGTGTTGGAGGAATTTTAAGTAGTGGACACTCCTTTGATTAAAATATTTTTTGTCTGGGAAAAAATATATTTTATGGAATTAGAATGAGAGAGGGGAGGATTTTTAAGCGATGTTAAAGTGAAGTAAATTTGTTATAGTACACACTCGCATATCTATCTATCTATCTATCTTTATCTCTCTCTCTCTGTATATATATATACTATATATATATATATATATATATATATATATATATATATATATATATATATATATATATATATATATATATATATATATATATATATATATATATATATACACATATATATATATATATATATATATATATATATATATATATATATATATATATATATATATGTATGTATATATATATATATATACATAACATATATACATATATATATATATATATATATATATATATATATATATATATATATATATATATATATATATATATATATATATATATATATATATATATATATATATATATATATATATATATATATATATATATATATATATATATATATATATATATATATATATATATATATATATATATATATATATATATATATATATATATATATATATATATATATATATATATATGTATATATATGTGTATATGTGTATCATATATATAAATAATATAAATTATACAAATAGTTATTATGATTTTATTTCTTTCATTACGAAATTATAATAAAAAATAAAACAAACAAATATACACGCATTAAATTACAAAGAAGTAAAAACAAATTCTTCTCAAATAGTCAAATGCAAAATCAATAATTTGTATATTTTATCCAAAGAATTTTCAATAATTTAAAAAAAAAACTTTTTCAAAAGGAAATGAAGTAATCGAACTTTGTGGACATGACGCTTTATCGATTTACAACTTTTTCCTTTCTACAAATTAAAAATTCATGACACATTTGCATGCAAATGCATAATAATTTATTTCTCCCGTTTGCTGTCAAATTTCTCTGCATTGTTGTGCGACAAAACTTTCATAGTGATTTAACAATCGGAATACATTTTGCAATTTATCGATTGTTGTTTTTCCCATTCATGTATATATATTATGAAAACAACTTGGAATTTAAATGTAATAAACTTTACGTCCTTGTAATTTTGTGTAACGTGCATTTTATGTCATTAAAATATTAAATGTTTTTGAAAAAAAAGTGTGGAATGATATTGAATTGGTTTAGAATTTTTCGAAATAAATAAATATCTTGTTGTTGCTATGCAGATCTTATTTTCCCAAAAAATGTTTATTTTTGAAACATAAATATGGTAATTATTGTTTTGGAGTGAATGAAACTTCTCCCAGAGTAATTTGAGAAATATATTTTTGAAAATCTGATGTGAACTCCACATGAATTCCTTGTACACTTATTAAATTTTGCATTCCGTTTCGGCAGCATAAACCGCGCCAAGCAGATTTTATTGGCGACAAATAAAGCATTGACAACAATCATTTTTGTTTGTTGTCAATACTATTATGTATTGGGAAAAAGATATGACTAATAAGAAATGGCCGCGACTTCTGTTGAAAATAACGCACAAAAGCTACTAGCGGGGATGATCAGTTTGGCGTCCTTAGTATTATTTTGGCTTTTTTATCCAGGGCTTCGAACCGGAACTGAACCGAAAACAGAAAACCGGAAAAAACCGTTATTTTGGTGGGAACGAAAACCGGAACTGAACCGAAAAAAATATCGGTTTATTTCGGTTCGATATATCTTTCAGTCATTTTGTTACTGTTACCAACTTATCAATATTTTCTAATTTAACGTCAACTTTATAATTACATATCCGCACTTGTATAAGATTGCAATGGTGGTTTTGGCAGCTCCAGCTACACAAGTTAGTGTTGAAATTTATTCTCCGAGACAACAGAAGTAATCTCAGTGAAACCACGTTAGAAGATATATTAATAATTAGAGGCAATTTCCATATGTTAAATAAATAATATATTTTTTACATAATTATTGCAAGGCCAAGTGCACGATGTCAGAGTCAAACGACGAATGTGGGTAATCATGAACCTAGTTGTCAAATGCGATTTTGATAATGGATAACAATGCCAATGCTCGCCGCTCTTATAGTACCTGCTGTTTGTATCAATTCACATAGTGTACCAATTAAAAAAAGAATAAAATCTTCTAAATTTTGATAGAATTACATTTTTTTTGTTTATGATAGAATTATATTTTTAGTACAAATAAGAATATACATAAAATGAAATTATTCATTTGGAACTGAAACGAAAACAGTTATTTTTGGCGGATCGAAAACCGGAACTGAACCGATATTAATTTTTTAGTTGAACCGGAACGAAAACCGGAACAAAAAAAATTACGGTTCGAAGCCCTGTTTTTATCACCTGTCTTTATGAAATAAAACAATTTTTATTCCACTTGACCATTTTACCTAATTTATCCAAAACGAGTTTATTGGCGACAAACAATCGTTATTTTTGTCGTCAATACTATAATTATGTTTAGAGAAAAAGATGTGAAATATGAGAAAAATGGCAGCGATTTGTTTTGAAAATGTGGTGCATTAAGGTTACCAGTAAGCATGTTCGGTTTCGGCGTCGGTAAAATCAATTTGGTAAATTTATCGCCCGGGATGGGGTAATAAAAATGTTTTCCATTTTACTGGCACAAACCTATCCAATCAGAAATTATTGGACACAAAAAACATTACTATTCTTTGCCGCCAATATTATTATTATCTATTAGATAAAGACTGATAAAAAATGGTCGCTATTTGTTTTGAAAATGGTAAATAAATAATGCCAGTGTTTTTTTTTTTTTTTTTTTTTTTTTTTCAGCGGTTGTATCATTTTTGGTGACATTAATAAGTTGATTTGCGTAATCGAAAAGAAACTACAGATTTTTGGAGCGTTACAGTTTTCAATTTTGCCCACAATGGCAAATGAGTCAGGTACCTACTGATTGAAACTGATTACATAGATACATACATGCTAGCAGCAGATTTTGAACCTACCAACTCTGGTATCGAAGAAAATGGAATACCAGTTAACCATCCTTCTGGAAGCACATTGGAAACAGAACAGCTGTCTATCTCTTAGGTCAGGGATGGACAAACCTTTTAAGACGCTCGCCAGGAATCGAAAAATAATAAATTTGGCTGGACAAGATGTATTTTTCTAAAATTTAAAAAATATATATACGTAAAGTATTATGATTTAAAGGTGTTAATTAGATGAATGTATTTTCGATTTCATTTTTAGAAGCTGCTTATATTGAGGTTCGAAGTGACATATATTGATTTAAAGGAACGAGGCTAAGTGCTCATCTGTCAGTCTACTTTTGAAATCATTCTCTCTAAGCCTCATATTTTAAAAAACTTTTTCACATATATAAGATGAAGTAAACATATAGATGATCTACTGGGAGTGAGATATTACAGTTAGGATATAATATTTAAATAAAGTAGAAGAGGATATGGGTATATAATATATAAATATATATTTCTTTTAATTTGTCTCGATCCAACAATTTAAAATTATCTCTGCTGTCCGAAAAAAACCTTCCAGAAGGGGCGTTGTTGGGCCTCGGACCGTAGTTTACCCATCCCTGTCCTAGGTAAACTCGATTACGCAACATCAGGACAGAAACAGCTCTCGTTACCCCCAAGCTACAAAGCCTTCAGATTTTTTATTGTCGTCATCAAATCGTTATTTCATTCAACATGAGATTTATGGTTTCTATATTCATTTAAAGGTTGATATTTCATTTCTTTTAATAAAGTGACAGTATAGTCTCAGACTTACTGTGCCATCTGGCTATTGAGATTTTTTTATATGAATGCAGGAAAGCATTTACCTTTAACCCCATGACGGCCAGCACGTAAATGCTATACGAGTAGACAGTTGTGAAAACCATTACCAGTTACGCCATCTAGTAACTAAATCTAGTATTTAAAATTAAAATAAAACGCTCAGATCTCCTATTATGCATACGCGACGCTGGTCTCTCAATATCAATCGGACATCATAGCACGGAGGCGAAGCTGGACTGATAAGAATGAAATCGCTGTGTCACGTATACGAGACGTTGGTCGCAAAGGGGTTAAAGGAGATGATAGCAGGGGGGAGAAGTTCCCAAGAATAGACACCAGAAGTCGATTGCACCCAAACTCAAGAAAACAAAACCTCAATAAAACCTAAGAAAAGATGTAAGTCATTGAAATAAACCCGGTTACTACCAGTTGTTTTTGAGTCAACGTCAAGGTACAGTCTAATTAACGTTTTAATTACACACCGCGTTTTTTTCTCATAGCTGTGATATGAGAACTATCCTTAAAACATTGCAGAATTCGGAATTGATTCGGAAGATGCTTGAGCATTCTAAATTCAGTGTCTATTTTGCATTGATAATCCAAAATATGTTTTTGATCATTTTCGTATAGTGGTTGAAGTAGGGAATTTTTCTGTATGTACTCCTTAACCCCTTAAAGCACAATTCTTTTTTGAAAAAGGCCGGCCAAAAAAAATTACTTTTTATAATGTAAAAACACAATTTAGAATGTTATATTGCAAAGAAAACTACAAAAATAGAAAAATAATCAAAATTTGAGTATATTGGATATTTATACAATTGGTAGGATTTTTAATTTTTTGGGAGATTATTATTATTGTCGAAAGAGTATATATATATATATATATATATATATATATATATATATATATATATATATATATTATAGGTTTCTATTTCTTTTTCCCAAACAAGCGTAAAATATTTTATCTCCTTCACACACATTACGACAGTACCTTAGCTGCATTAGATGAACTGATTTAACTAACCAATGCAATTGATTATTTTTACCAATATCATTTTTAAGAGTTTTTTTTCTTGACTGCTGTGGAGTATCTTGTAAGGCATCGGGGATTTTCAATTTGGTGATTTACTGCTAGAAAAAAATACATCATTGCGTTTGATAGACTTAGCGAGCTTTTCGTCAGTTCAATAAATGGTTATAGAATCTTTCAAACAGCAGAGTTCTTTATCGGGAAACAAAATTGTAGTTTGATGATCAATATCTCAAGGGTTTAATAGTTAAAAATAAATCCGCATGCGTATTTAACTAAATCTTCTGAGAGTTTTAAAATCAATTTATAAATGAAAAAGTGTCTGTCTTCAGCAAACTGAACTTCCTTTTTCTATAATATTTCTATTGAAGTGTTTTTCCTTTAGTTTGTTGTAAAGTTTTATTTTTTCTAAGAAGATTTATGAAATCTATTTTGATATTCTTTAAAGTTAAGCATAAATCCTTCAATATAAGAAGGGCATTTTGCATGATTAAAGAGTTATAAAATATGAATTGTACAATATCTGGGCTAGTTTTCAATTCGAATAGTGTACAAAATTATAGAAAATAGTGTAATTATTTTATAAATATATTTTCAAATAATGCATGTATGGAACATGCTTTCACTCTGGAAATATCAAGGAAGTTTTCAAGAGGAGTCAGGCAGACATTGAAATTTTAAATGTGATCTGGTTCACAGCCCAATAGCCAATAGTTTCCATGATTCTTCTTCTTCCCCAGTTTTTTTTTGTCCCCTTATCAATCTAGGAAAATCAGATTCACGCCATCTCTCATGTCCAATCAAGTGCAAACCGAGCCGATAATAGCCGTGAGGCCCTCCAGGCTTATCCCGGCTGCGGTGGGCAGATAGCAAGTATAGGGCCAATCCATCCCACACTAAGCCCTTTGAAGTACTTGGCACGCGCTGGTCGTGCCGCAGTCGCCGCTTGCGGGTGAACGAACAGAATTGCGCTGATGAGGAGAGGGAATTTGGAATACTACTGGATGCTTAGCGGACCTCCTGACGCCGGAATTAGTGGTGATGGAGCGAACCAATTAGGAGAAGACACAGCCAAAGAAGAGAATTTTGCTCGTTGCACAAAGCTGGACGGGAAACCGAGGGAACAGAAAAAGGGAAACAGGAAATTTTAAGAGGCGACACTCGCAATCCTGGGCCTTGGGACCATCACTCAGGGGGTCATTGTGACGGAACTTTGGCCCACCCTGTGGAACCCCTGTGACTCGGCGTGCTCGAAAAAGAGAACACTGGGGCCTCGCATAGCCCCAGGAACCGAAAAAAGCCCTAACCTGACCCAACCTTAAGTGGAAAAAAATTGAAGTTTGTCCCCAGGAGGATTTGGTCCTGCTGGATTAGCTGCGGTGTCAGCCCTGAGTGTTCGACCAATGTCTCTCATGTCCAAGTATAGGCGCTAGTATTAGTATATAGGCATAGTATATTAGTCATTTTATGGGCAGGTTTTATTCAGAACAGTCGTACAGACTTCCACATTTTTGAGTCGGGCTGCTACAAGGTTGAGTTTACTGCTACAAGATACAGAGACTATTTACTGGAACTGAATATTTTCTTGTCTGCTTTGAGGAGGTGTCTGTCAGAGATTCCTGTTCATTGATAAAAACGTTCCTTTACACCGTACCGTCCTGGTTGCTGACTTACTTAAAAGTGAGGATATTTGGGCATACATTAGCTCACTTACTCCTCTAATTTTAATTTGACCTAGTATGTGTAAGACATGCTCCGCAGACAACTTGCAGCTGTTTCCCCCGTCATCAAATTCTGTTTCAGATCTGAAACGAGATCTCCAAGGCTCTCAGTTCTCTTTGAGGCCCCAACTCTTCCCCAATCTCATAAAAAATATGGTATATCTTCGTGTTGCATATGACTACACACCTTATTATAGAGCTATATCATCCTTTTACTTTGATTTCTCTATCTAAAGTGTAAAAAAATGTATAGTGCACCTACCGAAGTCCATGATAGATGCATATGAGTTTTAGATATTAAAGAGATCAGCCTGGCAACCGTCTATGTATTACCATTTACGCTTTTTTTCATTTGAGTTTTTTAAGATATAACTTTTACCAAGTTAATGCATATTAGAAATTTAAATTAAACATATTCCGGATTCCACTGCCAGATTATATTGTAGTTACCATATTATTCTAGTCTCCAATTTCCGAGTAAGTCTTAGTTGTATTTGTGTTCCCTCATAGGGGGGATGTTGCACTACCTCTATTGTGTTCCTTAAGTGAATGGAGCAATAGGTGAGCCGATTGTACGTAAAATGCTTATAAGGCAAGTTCCCTGAATTTGTAAAAAAATACTCTCGATTCAATATTTTTATTATATGTAAATGATCTTGATAATTATTGTAAAAATGTGTATAGCGGATTTACCGAAGGTCATAATAAATGATTTTAGATCCATATGAATTTTAG
>CM063509.1:45872253-45874753 GCA_032207245.1 Pardosa pseudoannulata
TAATTAATATATATAAGATATATATATACCGTACAAGACAACAATATCCGTAGATATAATTTTATTGTCTTTTAACAATAATGTATGATAGATTTATTATTTTACTTATGTATATTGAATAATTATATTACTGATCTAAATCGCCTAACAATGTAATAAAGAATTATAACATTTAAATATATTAAACATATAGATATATTTAAACATTTATAATTTAAATAATTACACCATTTTTCTATCTTGATTTCTGGAGATATTATTTTCTACTTCATTTATTCAGCAGATAGAATTTGCGAATAGCTTACAAGGAAGGTAATTAGAGCCACACAGAGGACATTCTTTTAAAAGAATCTATAATTTAAATTATTTTTTAATAAATTATAGCATTTTGTTCTCGTGCTGGAGATATTACTTTCTATAAGTTTATACAATATTAATTTACAAACAGTTTATACTCTTTATTCAACAGTTTGCACTCTTCATTCAGCAGATAGAACTTAGAAACAGTTTATAAAATAGGTCCTAAAGCTATATATTACCACAACGCATGCTTTTAAAATCTCTCATTACGTATTATTAAATCACAATAATTATCTGTGTTACTTTTTGTAAATATTATGTCGTACTTCGTTTATTCAGGATATAGAATTTACAAACAGTTTATACTCTTCATTCAACAGTTTGCACTCTTCATTCAGCAGATAGAACTTAGAAACAGTTTATAAAATTAGATCTTAAAGAATAAAGAAGAAAAGAAAATCTTCCTAGAAAGTTAAATTTCCAATAAATAAACTAGCTTAAAAATGGATCTTAACCTAATTACGTTTAATTAAGATAAAGAAGACAATAATAGTCATTATAAAATAAACATGGAAAGAAGAGTCTGTCTAATCTGGTATAAAAGCATAATCTTAAATATTTAAAAAAAAAATAATAATTTTATCCACTCTTTCTTTTGTATTATGAATCAATAAGATCTTACTTTTTCAGCAGTAATAATTAGCTTATCAATGAATGGTAAAGAAACAGTCTATACTCCAGACACTTTTTAAATTTTAAAAAATTATTATTTTTTTATTTACTGTTCTGGAGATATTTATAATTCTTAATTCTTAAGCCAACAGCAATAAAAACATCCAATCTTAGGTTTGTGCCTTAAAGAGAATTCTAGATACAAAAATCACCTTATAATATAAATTTACAAACAGTGTGCTCAGATTTAATGTTTATTAAGATTACATATCAAGATATAATATTTGTGTTACTTATAAATTTAAAACTGTCCATTATGTTTCTTACAAACAGTTATGCACTTTCGTGTATATTAGATAATTTCTTAGAAAGTCTTAAGATTATGGACAAAAGCTTATAACCAAATATACAATGTAAAAATGCTTTGTATTTTTAAAATTTCATTAGAAGTATTATTAAATCAAAATAATTATTTTACTTTGATAAAAATTGAAGTTCTCGTAAGATTGTTAAAGAAATATATATAAAAACCTATATATTCAAACAGTTTGCAAAATCTCATCAACTAATCTTTGCCTATAACGAAATTTTAAAATTATTGTCCTACTGTTTAAAAATTTTTTATGTAAATTTTGCTTTGTTTATTCATACATTCTTGATACTGTAAAAGTAATATGTTTTGTTAAATTCAGTATAAATATGTTACAAATTTAACCATAAACGCACTTCCTTTTGTTGTATAAATTTATTCTTACGTACATTTTTCTTTAATTATCCTTTTGTGTTTTTATTATTTTTTAAAATATGGTCCGAAAAATATTATTTAGGATCTTCTCAAATATAAAATCAATGTACCTCAGTTTATTTTGAAATAAATGTGTGTTTATTTTGATTATTAACAGTTTATACGTTAAACTATTATTCACAGATACAGAAGTTGTTTATATTATGTCTACTTCGTTTATTCAGCCTATAAAATTCACAAACAGTTTATAAAGAAGTCATAAAGACCTATATTACTGCAGTGCATGCTTTAAAAAGTATATCATAACTTAAATTATCCATTATTAAATCACAGCTTTTATCTGTGTTACTTTCTGGAAATATTACGTCGTACTTTATTTATTCAGCAGATAGAATTTACAAACAATTTATAAAGTCTGTAAATCCATAGATTACAACAGTGCATGCATTTAAAAGTTCTAATAATTTAAATTATCCTTTATTAAATAATACCATTTATCTGTGTTACTTTCTGGAAATATTTTGTCATAATTCGTTTGTTCAGCAGGTAGAATTTACACTTTATCAAGGAGATGCGTAAAACCCTACATTACCACAGTGCATGCTTTTAAAAGCTCTCTTAATTTAAACTATCTATTATTAAATCATATCATTTATCTGAGTCACTTTCTCGAAATATTATGAAGTACTTCTTCTATTCAGCAGATAAAATATCCAAACAGTTTACAAGAAAGGTCTGAAAATTCATATATTACTACAGAGCATGCATTTAAAAGCACTCATA
>CM063509.1:45887253-45889753 GCA_032207245.1 Pardosa pseudoannulata
CGTAGAGGGCACAACAAGAAATGTTGGACCAGCTGGGTCTGAGTATGTGGAGACAGTGCGAAGCAACCATTGCAGTTAGGGAAGGACATATCCCTTATTAAGGACCATCTGCTTGTTGTTCTTCCTCTTGGATAGACAATCCTGAGTCACGACACTATGTGTTCAATAAAGCTTGTTTTTGTTTGATTCCATACTGTATTCCATGTATTCCTTTTTCAGCACCGATGCTTTCGCCATCTTTTAAGTACATAATACTCTCCCTCATTTCTGAAATTCATGTCACTCAGATGATTTCTCGTGGGGTTATGGCAAAAAATACAAATGTTGCTAAAGTATTGCAAACCAGTGTATATAAATTGCAATATTTAAAATTCTTCTGTCAGTGTGTTTGTAATAGAACTCCTAAATGGCTTGACTAATTTTGATGAAATTTTGTGTAAGCAATTAAGTTGAATCGAGAATAGTTAGATTCACATTTTGACCCGGTACAAAATGTTTTTGTTAAAAATCCCGCATTTCGCGCTTATGGAGATTATTATAAAGGCGCTTAAAACATTTGAGTGCCAAAGTGTTGGTGGCGAAGTTATTTTTGGGTCGAATATCCACATAAGCGATGTGAGAATTTTAATTTAATCTAATTACGTTCGTGTAGTGCCATCAATCGTTTCTAAAATAATTACATTTCCTTTCTTTTAAATCAAAACAGTTCAATTTATACTTTATTTATAAACTTTTTACATTGTTGGATTTAGCATTAAAACAGGACAACATCTGTCTGGTCGTCTAGAATATATATATATATATATATATATATATATATATATATATATATATATATATATATATATATATATATATATATATATATATATATATATATATGTATATATATATATATATATATATATATATATATATATATATATATATATATATATATATATATATATATATATATATATATATATATATATATGTATATATATATATATATATATATATATATATATATATATATATATATATATATATACTATATTTAGGTTAGATTTAGTCTTTTAGATCTCGTTAAATATTAATTAACCCATTAGCGCCCAGTGATCTATTTTTAGATCGCTAAACATAGCTTGGTAAACTCGCTTTTAGATGACCTTAAACCCACCCCACACATTCTATACTGCACAGGGGGCAAGACAAGACATGCACCTGTTTACCAACAAGTGGTTTTCTTGTTTTGTTTATATCATTGATCTAAAGCGATAAGAGAAAGTTTGTATCGCCCTTTCGTTCCGCCGTTTTTCTACGTTTCTTAGCATAAACACTGAAAACAGCTAAGTAATACGCGTAAGTTAAATTTTTTTTTTGGCGATTTAATATCTTCATAGATGTAGCTATCAGAATATAAATCGATGTTATCTTAAAACAAATATAAATATTAAAAATTAGTGTCAAAATACTGCTGATCTAGAAATGGATCACTGGGCGTTCGGGCGTTTTTTTTCCTGACCCTGGTAATATTACGTTTTTTCACCTTTAGATGAAAATATGAGTTGAAAAGTATTTAATAGCTTTCAGGATGCAGTTGATTATCTGTTTTCTGAACAAATTAAAGAGGATATTATTGCCATATCTACTGATGTAGATGAACTGACAGATGAAGAGAAAATAGATGATAAGTTACATGCTCCATTTGTAAATGATATTGTTGGTAAAATAGAAGTAATATCAAAATATGAGTGTGATTAAATAGGTTTACCTTCAACGTTTGAGAGGAAGCCTAAAATATTAAAAACAGAAAAGCCAAAAATTGTTTGGAAAAAAACCCCGAATTATACCAAATGGTCGGAATTAGGGGAAATGTATAAGAATAATATTTTGCCAATGGAAAATGATCTTGCAAATGCATCTTGCATCATTGCTTTGAAAAACTTTTTTCTGATGAAGTATATAACGTAATTGTGGATGAGACTATTTTCTATGCTAAAAATGTCAAAAACGACCATGATTTAATTATCACTAAAGAAGATATAAAGATATTTATAGGGTTTTTGATATATTTTGACTATCTTACTCTTTCAAGTGAAAGATATTATTGGAGTGATGTAGAAGATTTAGTGATAGGTCTTGTACAGGACTCTTTTAATAAAAATGCTTACCTAAAAATAAAGTCATATATTCATTTCCAAGACATTTCAAAAGCAGATGAACGTAAGAATGACAAATCAAGATAAAACTCCTTTTGGAGAGAATAAGAGGTAAAATATGGTACTGGTGTCTATTCACTCGAATAATTGATATGACTGTAGTTAATGCAAGTATTCTGCACAGAAATATTCATAAAGGTGATTCTATGCCCATGTAAGATTTTCGAAGAGCTGTTGCTGTAAAATATCTAAAATTGGAATAGGAAAAAAAAGTTTTGAAAGGTCGACCTTACAGTTTTCCTTCATCCTCAAAAGCTAATCTCAGTCATGATGTTCGCTTTTATAAAAGGGATCAC
>CM063509.1:45894753-45897253 GCA_032207245.1 Pardosa pseudoannulata
TCTGTCCAATCAACCCATTTTCCAGCTGTCTCAATAAAATAGCTCACTCCTACAATAATCTATGTTTTCTGACTGAGTTTCTTGTATCGTGGGAAAGTTCTAAACTTCTCGCTATGGGGTTTTATCCCTGTTATAGAAAGGGTTTTCGTCAAGGCCGTAGGCATTGGGATTGATTTGGGGACTGGTCCCCACCCACCGAAATTTTGAAAGACCAATGATAGACAATGAAAGACTAATGATAGACCAAGATAGACAATGTCCCACGTCTGTGTGTGTGTACTATCTGCCTAGCTGTCCATGAACATATACAGTTATTCTCTTAGAAAAAATCGCTCAGACCATAAAAGTCTTGTTGGCCCGCTGACCGGAAATGCAGCACTGTGTTTCCGGCATTGTATTCCGGAAATACAGTGCTTTTCCTTTCATCAACTGAAGTATCATTCACAAATAAATATTTCTTTCTCCCTTGGTCCCCCTCCGAAAATAATTTCTGGCTAAGGCCCTGGTTTTCATGTACATTCTCTCGTCTGCCGCTGACTAGAGAAATCTTTTTATTGCAGCTCTTAAATAGAATTTCAATTAGACTTGGAATTGTGTGCTGTTCTCTTCAATGTGGGCCTACTGCCTCTTACTTTCTTACTGCAGCTGATTAGAATTATCCTTGCTCAGTGGTCCAGGCAAGTAAAAATAATAGGAGCTACGTAATTACTATGAACATCTGTTATTTTTTTGCTGGATAACATATATACAGGTGTCATAAAACTACCTCATAAACTCTACACAACTCGATTCATCGTTGGGAGTACATAAAAACTACGCAAAGAAGCGTTCGTTTACAATCCCTAGTGTAAGAGAAATATACGAAAAAAAGTATGACGTCACTGCCGGTTTAAGGAAAAAAAAACACTATATTTGGCATATCAACAACAGTATTTGCGTAACTTCCCAGACGATAATGGTTTAAACATATCGCGTCATGCATGCTCGCGGGCCATGGAATGACATTAAGCTGTCACTGAACTGGTATTTAAACAGGCTGCATCTTGCAGCTACCGGTGGTTTTCGTATGGTGACCACGTATTCCGTTCGTGACTACTGCGGCATGTACCTGATTTACTTCCAATGTAATGGAAATGCCTTACGAACTGTTAAGGAGTATGCCAGTGCATATACTGCTGTTGATATGTACAATAAAGTGTTTTTTCTCCCACCGGCAGTGACATCATACTTTGTTTTTCGTATTTTTCTCGTAAACTATGGATCGTACAGGAACACTTCTTTGGACAATTTTTATGTACCCCCAACCAGGAATTTAGCTGCGCAGAATTTATTCAGTCGTTTAGGGACAACCTATATATATGTGTGTGTGTGTCTATGTACTTGTATGTTTGTTATGTGTTTCTCATGTGTATTCTGATGTGTTTGTAATGTACATTCTGACGTGTTTGTAATGTGAATCTAAAATGCTTGAATCATTTTCGTTCTATTATACACGTCCTAAATTGATAACTATCATTTCCCCAAAATATAGATACTTATGCATAGTTCTCTGCCTTGTTTGCCGATCGTTCAATTTCCATATACTATTACAATGCTGGCCAGAATGACGTAAAGTTAAATATATTCTAATGTATCACTGGGTAATCTGATAATTGAGTATCACTGAATTCTATAGACGTAGGGTGAAAGATATTAATGGTAGCCATATCTCCCGGAGTAATTACGCCACCCTGTTACGGTTTACTGTCAAAATACGTTAAGGAATAGTAGTTATCACAATAGAGAGTGATAATGTATAATTTAAAATTTAATAATTTTGTATTTGTTTACAAGGTAATTTATGAAATATTCCTAATAGAAGTACGAATGATAGAGCGGTGTTTTCTCTAATAGATTTCGTGGGTTTGAATCCTGCTGATTTCATAAATGTTTGTAGCCTTTTGCAATTGATTTTAACCCTCTAAGCGGTTTGCACGTACAATTCCGCCAAGCCGATGATGACTTCAAAGCGGTTGTCACTTTCAATTTTTGACTTTTAAAATGTTCTGAAAATGGATGTAATTAACATTTCTGTCAGTGTTTTCCCCCTGCAGTTTTGAGGTAGGAGAATCCAGTCGATTGTTTAGGAACTGCACCCCTCTTTGACCGACATTTATTGTGGGTTGCACCCCTACTCCCTGAGACACAAAGACGCTGATAGCTTTTCATGGCTTTTGCAAATCTCTATTTCGAAGTATTTCGTGTGCGGTAACAGATGTATCTCTAATTGCACCACTTAAATATCTTGGATAACTTTCTTAAAAAAAATATAAAAAATTCTCTTAAAGAATATTTTTATTTGTATTTTAGAATCCATTATTTTTTATGGGATGATCTTCGAGACTTGACGAGGTTTATGTGAATTAAAAATTAACAATTTATAATATCTATTTATATATCTATTTATAACCGGAAGTAAAGGGACAATAACGAGGGTGGGTTTCCCGTATTCCATTCTAGT
>CM063509.1:45904753-45912253 GCA_032207245.1 Pardosa pseudoannulata
AAGACCGTTGTTTTGTTGGCTTTCTGATCCCTCCGTTCTTCAAATGGACTCCGGTTTTTTCTCCGAGGGAAGTCGGATTTTCTTAGAGGACGAGGTTGTTACCAGAGGGTGAACGCTGCTGGTATCCGCTGCTTGCCAGATAGACATTTTTTGGAGCGACAGGAGAAAGAGGAAAATCAACGCCATATTGTTTTTTAGGGGCGACACCGACTCGAGAGCAGCCTTCGATATATACAAATGATAAGTTGATTCCAGTTGTATTCCTTAGGCATTTAATTATATAAAATTATTTAATCAAGACATATTTGTCCATGTGTTTTTTAATGAGTTTTATTTTTTGTTTCTCAAACACTAGGCCAATATAACATTACACCGTATTTTTACACCTTAGCCATCAAGGTCGAAATAAAAGGAATAAGTCCGTTCACATCACATTAACAGAGTAATTACGAAGATAAAAACAATTTTCTCGCAAATTGTATTATCAGAACATTACATTCACAAATTACATAAAACAATTGTTCTGGGATTGATTTCCACAATGATCTGAATAATTATGTTTACGAACAGCCCTGGAATCTATTCAGATTTGTGGAAAATTCATAATCCAATCACAAGTTCTATATGTTTTAATAACCTCTTCACCTTTAGGGCATGCAAATTTTATGGCACCAGCTTTCACGGATGTATTGACGACAAGACGGTCTGGAATCTGAGAACTGAGAGAAGTTTTCCTGTAAGTTTAATTGGGTATGCCAGAATAAATCTATTTATCCAATTCAAATATTCATATTCTTTACTAGTCGTCTGTGTGTTTTGTGTATGGAGGAATATTCCCTTTGGACAACAAGTGTGATTCAGATTATTATATACCATAATAGGGGAAATCATTATTGGTGTAATTGACTATAACTTCCTAGTATAATAGTCTACACTTGGGTACATTCATAATAAAATGTACGTAAAATAATACAGGGCTTCAAACCGTAATTTGTTTTGTTCCGGTTTTCGTTTCGGTTCAACTAAAAAATTAATATCGGTTCAGTTCCGGTTTTCGCTCCGCCAAAAATAACGGTTTTCGGTTCAGTTCCGGTTTTCGCTCCGCCAAAAATAACTGTCTTCGTTTCAGTTCCAAATGAATAATTTCATTTTATGTATATTCTTATTTATACTAAAAATATAATTCTATCATAAACAAAAAATGTAATTCTATCAAAATTTAGAAGATTTTATTCTTTTTTTAATTGGTACACTATGTGAATTTATACAAACAGCAGGTACGATAAGAGCGGCGAGCATTGGCATCGTTATCCATTATCAAAATCGCATTTGACAACTAGGTTCATGATTACCCACATTCGTCGTTTGACTCTCACATCGTGCACTTGGCCTTGCAATAATTATGTAAAAAATATATTATTTATTTAACATATGAAAATTGCCTCTAATTATTAATACATCTTTTAACGTGGTTTCACTGAGATTACTTCTGTTGTCTCGGAGAATAAATTTCAAACCTGAAAACGCTCTTTCAACAAATATCAAAATAGGAAATCGAGAAGCAGTATACATGTAATGATAATTATAAAGTTGACGTTAGAAAATATTGATAAGTTGGTAACAGTAACAAAATGACTGAAAGATATATCGAACCGAAATAAACCGATAATTTTTTCGGTTCAGTTCCGGTTTTCGTTACGACCAAAATAACGGTTTTTTCCGGTTTTCGGTTTTCGGTTTTCGGTTCAGTTCCGATTCGAAGCCCTGAAATAATAATTAAAATATTAAATTGTTTGGAGCAAAACGGAATTTCTTTAAAAATAAATGAAGATTAATTATTCTAGAACTTGATTGAAGTTAATTTTGACCCTATACTAACATTAATTCATGCAGTGGTATTAAAATTTATGTATGAACTAAAGCAATATAAATCAAAATTACCAGAAACCCATATATGGAAAATAATAATAATAATGAACATATATTCATCACATACTTACTTAAATAAGAATTACTGCCATGAATTATAAATTTTCGAAAACATTCCTTTGGAGAATGAAATTAATTATACTTCAGCATTTCGTTGTAAAATGAACCGTAAGTTATAAAGTTGATATCCAGTCGAAAATCCAATATGCTTAAACAACTTCTTGATTTTTGTGTTTTCATAATTTTCTAACTTCAACGTTCTTGTCTCTCATACCACTTAGATAAGCCAAGCACGATTGAGCCCGCAGGCTCTCGTATTAAGGCCAAGGGTTGAGCCTTTCGTTTTAATGAGCACCGTTAAGGTGAAAGAACGACTACGAGCAAGTAGGCTCTCTTAAGTTTGAAGCAGGAACCAGGCAGAAGACCTCAGACTTGGCCGGCCACCTCCATAGGTATTGATTGAGAACTTGGAGGACATTGTGACCACAAACCTATTTTACGTGCCCCAGTCACTTTTAACGAACACGGCGAATCTGAGACTGGTTCGGGTTCAGAACCCGCAACCTTCTAGTAACGAGATTGTCGATTCTACCGACTGAGCTATTGCGGTTCGCTGTCTTCAATGTAATGAAGAATAGAAACGTGTTAATATCAGATATCTGAGCAGTTTCTTTTCTGTAAAATTAATAAGTTGACAGGATTGGTGTACGACGGTCTAATACTTTAGTATACCAATGCTAGTTTGACCGGAGCCTAACGCGTAAAGCTATTCTGAACAGCTATAACTATGGAAATTAAACAACATAATTTGAAATTCTAACTCCCCCAAAGAAGAGAAGTGCCCTACTAATCTAACCATAATACAGTTTACTTTAATATGATTTCATGCCTCAAAATTAACCAACAGACGTAATCGTACTAATATAAATCATGTAAGTAGAGTAAATCACGTTACTGGACAATCAGTCCATGTCACATACATAAAAGATCAAAACTGGATTTGTCATTGTTAATAAAATTGGAGTTAAATAAAATAATCTAAATAAACTAGATTTGACCTATGATGGTCCTATGACATAATACAGACATAAATTTTTTGTTACACAAGACCGTTTTTAATCCGGGAGAAACAATTTTGTGTTTATGTTTCTTGTGAGTTTTGTCAGTTACATGCTTCTCACTTTCAGTTTAATTGCTGGATATTGTTTTACTTTAATTAGAATGGAAGTTGCCGGTCTCTTGAACACTGTAGACAGAAAATGTACAGATGTTATCGAGTTAAATTTTCCAGAAATTCTGAAACTCTTTTGTTACACTCCCCTGAAACACTTCTCGTTACACAAGACCGTTTGCAATCCGTGTAAAATAATTTTGTGATTACGTTTCTTGTTATTTTTTTAGTTACATATTTATCACTTTTAGTATTATATTTGTATATTATTTTGGTTTAATTAGAATGATATTTACGTGTCTCTTCAACACTGTAGAGCACAAAATGTATAAAATGTTATCGCGTCAAATTTTCCAGAAACTCTGAAACTCATTTGTTACACTCTCCTGAAATTATTTTGTTACACAGGACCGTTTGTAATCCATGCAAAACATTTTGTATATATGTTTCTTGTTAGTTTTGTCCGTTACATATCTGTCACTTTCAGTTTAATTGATGGATATTATTTTGGTTTAATTAGAATGAAATTTACGTGTCTCTTGAACACTGTACAGTACAAAATGTACAAATGTTATCGCGTTAAATTTTTCAGAAACTCTGAAACTCTTTTGTTACACTCTCCTCGTTTTCTTACACAGGACCGTTTGTAATCCATGGGAAACAATTTTATACATATGTTTCTTATTAGTTTTTTCCGTTACATATTTGTCACTTTCAGTTTAATCGCAGATATTGTTTTGGTTTAATTAGAATGAAAGTTACGTGTCTCTTTAACACCGTAGAGCACAAAATGTACAAAAATTATCGCGTCAAATTTTCCAGAAACTCTGATACTTTTCTGAAACTCTTTTGGTACACTCTCCCGAAATTCTCTTTGTTACACAGGACCATTTGTAATCCGTGAAAAATAATTTTTGTGATGATGTTTCTTGTCTTTCAGTTACAAGTTTATCACTTTCAGTTTAATCACTGATATTGTTTTGGTTTAATTAGAATGAAAGTTACGAGTCTCTTTAACACTCTAGAGCACAAAATGTGCAAATGTTATTTACGAATTTTACAGAAACTCTTTTGTTACACTCTCCTGAAAATCTTTCTGTGACAGAGGACCGATTGTAATCCGTGGTAAACAATTTTGTGATTATGTTTATTGTTAGTTTTTTTTTACTTTCATATTTGTCACTTTTAGTTTTATAGTTGTATATTATTTTGGTTTAATTAGTATGAAATTTATGTGTCTCTTGAAGAATGTAGAGAGCAAAATGTATAAATGTTATCGCGTCAAATTTTCGAGAAGTAATGTGGACAAGACTCATCGTAGAAAAGCAAAGCTGTGTTCAGACCGGTACCTACAGCTAAAATATTTTCTCTAAAGTTAAAAGTTCTATGTATGAAGTGGGATTTAAATCAGTGAGTTCTGGTACGGAAAAAAAATATAAATACTTTTCAGAAATTCATTAACAAATTAGCTCTGTTGTAGAAAAAAGTTTATTCTTTAGAAGTCAGCTTCACCCCAAAATTGTAATACAACGAAATTGTTGTGATACAAAAACTTTATTAGACCCATTATGAAATATGAATTTACTATTTGGGAACTACTTGTCGGAAATATCTCAAAAGTTTTCAAACTGCTCAAAATTATGCTTTCAAAACAAGTGTTTCTGCTTCTTGGGACTTAAGGAATGGTGAGATTAAAGGGAACTTAAATTATTTCCGGCAAATTATTTCTGAATTCAAATAACTAGGATAACATTTCAATCAAAATATAAATATTTCGCATCCTGTAATTTCTAGAATTTCTGCCTTGACTTGTCAACTAAAAATTTAGTCAAAACATTAAGAGAACTAGTCTATTGCCCTGAACAGTGTTTAAATCTTCCTTAAAAGAGAGAAAATTGAGTGAAGTATCGCTTTCTTAACCTATTAAAATTGTTTGGTCTATTTTGGCACTTGAAACTTATAGCCTTAATTTGTTTTTTAATTTGAATCAGTGATTTTTCTATATTACAAACTTTTTCGGCTCCTCTATATTTTGGGAATCGCTTAGAAATGTAGTTAATACATTTTTTTAAAATATATTATCATGAAATGTCTAAAAGGGAATATAGCATCTTTGTCATAGAAAGCTTTGGGAAATGGTATCAAAGAATGCAAGGAAATAAAAGTGGCAAACAGTCCTTCTAATTTTGAATATTTGTCGCTTGGAAAATAGGCATCAAAGAGTAAGAATGGGAAAGAGGAGAATGTTTGAGGGATATTTTAAGTATAACAATTTTAATATATATGTCAGGGTTAAAAATCGATATAAGAGTTAAACGACTTATAATTAAAAACAGAATTCATTAACGATAACGTAATAAGAGAAAAACACACCCTCGAGTGGAACTATACAGAGTATACATGACGCGGAGATTAATATATATATATATATATATATATAATATATATAATATATATATATATATAATGTATATATATATATCATATATATGTATGATATATATATATATATATATATATATATATATATGTATATATATATATATATATATATATATATATATATATATATATATATAATATATATATATATTATATATATATATATATATATATATATATATATATATATATATATCATATATATATATATATATATATATATATATATATATATATATATATATATATATATATATATATATTATATATGTATATATATATATATATATATATATATATATATATACATATATATATATATATATATATATATATATTTATATATATTATATATATATTTAATATATTATATATATAGCAAAGCCAAAAATATACTACTGAGTGGGAATATGATAACACACTCCTACACTTGCAAATTATTAATATATCTAGATACATAAACATGTACAAGTATTACAATAAATGTTTTTATATCGAGGCACTTGAAACTATAACATATTGTTTTTAATTTGAATCATATACATATTACAACCTTTTTCGGCTCCTCTATATTTTAATATTAGAAATGTAATTAATACATTTTTTTAAAATATATTATCATGAAATGTCTAAAACATATACATATCTTTTTCATAGAAAGCTTTATATTTCAAAGAATACAAATATAACACCCCTTCATTTTTAATATATTAAAACAATATCAAAGATAAAATAGAATATTATACATATACATTTGAAACATACATTGATATATATAATATAGATATATATATATAGATAATGATATAAGATTAATAACATAGATAACATTATAATTAACAGATAGATCCACAGATAGATAGTATAGAGAAAAGACACAGTAGACACAGATATACACAGATGAACAGATTAATATATAGAACAAGATATATATACAGATAGACAGGATAGATACAGATATATTGATAGATAGTATATAGAGATAGAAATAGATATAAATTATATAAATATATAATATATGACATACATATATAAGAATATATAACAATATATATATACATATGAAAAAAATATTAAAATATTATATATAATATAAATATATATATACATATATGTAGAATATATATTATATAAATAAATGTTTTATAATTATATATATATTATATTATATATATATTATATATATTATATATATTATTAATATTTTTATATTTTATATATATAATATTTTGTTGTTAATTTACATTATTATATTTTTAAATACTTCATTTTAATTTAGATATTTCTTATTACATATAAATATAAAAAACAGTATTTTTGATTTACTTTTTTTCTATAATTATTTTTTTTGGATTAGAAAAGTTTTTTATTAATATTTTTACACAAAAAAATTAAATTCTAGAATTATTATTTAATTTTAAATTATATTTATTTAATTATGTTGAGGAACATATTTCTTTTTTTAAATCTTATTGTTTTAAATTTTTGTATTTTACATGATTTTATACAAATTTAATTATATCGATTAAATATGCTTGAAAAACTAATCATAAATTATTATGATTTTATTAAAAATTATCGTGACAACAAATATTATTATTAAGTTCCGTATATTGTAAATAATATTTATTCTAATTAAATTTCTATATATATTGATATATATATAATATAAATATTTTATATTCTGTTATAACGATGTCAAAATGTTTTGTGTTTATAATTGAATTGGGTTTCTGGTTTTAATAATATCTAGTGCATTTTGCTAGTTTTATTTTTTTTGGTGTAATTTCGCATTTAATTTTTTTTTTATAATATTTATAATATGTGATTGGTGTATGAGTTTTTTTTTTTTTTTTTAATGATTGTGATTATATTTTTTTTATTTTGTTATTATATTTTATATTAAATTTTAATTTTTTTTTTATTTGTTTTTTATTATTATATTTGTTATTTTAGGG
>CM063509.1:45917253-45919753 GCA_032207245.1 Pardosa pseudoannulata
AATGACTGACCCTAAGAATGCAGTCGCGGCTTTATTAAAAGAAATCGAGTTCAATGTGGAACTTCCAGCTTATTTCAGAGTGAGAAAAGACATGCTTCTAAGACGAGAGCAGGCCAATTAATGATATATGAAGACTCTTTTCTAGTGCAAATTCAGCCCCTCCACAGCGAGAAATGACGCGAATATATTCCAAGAGACACAAGCTTCACCAGCGATATTAACATTCAGAAAGGAACTGAGATCACTGGAAAAGTGAACCAATTTATTGAGTCAACTGGAAATTGTGGCGAATGGACAAAAAAAATTAGCATTTATTTCAACGTTAGCTTTGGGAGACTGTTTTAAAACGAATTTAAGCAGGCAACACACATTTTAATTCTGAGAATTTCTGGCAACAGAAATAGATAGGAAAAAATGAGAATAGGTAGAAAAGGCTCTTAAAATGATAGTTTTAAGTATAATAATTTTTTTTGTTTTTATTACAGACACACACACAAAACACACAAACACACACACACACACACACACATATATATATATATATATATATATATATATATATATATATATATATATATATATATATATATATATATATATATATATATATTCTATATATATATATATGTACATATATATGTATATGTATATATATATATATATATATATATATATATATATATATATATATATATATATATATATATATATATATATATATATATATATATATATATATATATGTATATATATATATATATATATATATGTATAAGTATATGTATATATATATATATATATATATATATATATGTATATATATATACATACATATATATATATATATATATATGAGTATATATATATACATATATACTATATATATATATATATATATATATATATATATATATATATATATATATATATATATATATGTGCGTGTGTATAAGTATATAACATCTCTTTCCTATTTATTGAAATAAAAAATTTATAGTAATAAAATTTATAGTAGAGTTCAGAATCAAAATTATAAATATCAAATCCAATTGTGACCATTTTACCCTTCGAATCAATCAATCTTTCTTATTTACCTTTTAAACCCAAGATATCCGGTACTATAAAATGTTTAAATACTGAATTAGTATTATGAATCATATATGCAATCATGAATTATATATGCTTTTATACGTTCTTAACTTTTAAGGGAACAGAATGGGTTCAAATTTTACTGTGCAACCCATCCCAGACGTAATGACAACAAGACAGGCTAGAAAAGCAAAGGGGGAAGAGTAGGGGTTGATAGTCTTCCAATTGAGGTACGGCTACGATCTACTTAGCCAATTCAGCTTTCCTTCAACTAGTTATATGTGTTTTGGTAAATGAGGGAGGAGTGACTAACAGGACAATAAATCTGGGACACATTAATAAATACCCTAATTGGGTAAATCCCAGTGAATAAATGTGCCGCTAATTCAATAGAGCAGCATAAATAAATCATCGTGATAAAATTTGCCCGCCTCTCTGGTAAACTTATTTCGGATTGCTAATGAAATATAATTCAATGCAATTACGATTAGCAATTGAGCTCTAGTTAGGCGTAATGTTTTATTTATATCAGATTTGCAGCATATATGAGATTCATTGATTTTGGATAATTATCTTTTAATTCAGTTCCTCAGAGATAAATTTATTTCTTACGAAAAATAATGCATCATACATTTCTAATATATATTTCATGCTACTGTAGGTCACTTTCTTAAATAATATGAATAATAAAATTAATCTTTTTATTGTTGGGATAAAAGAAAACCAACTATTATAATTTTTTTAGAAAATACATGTTATGCTTTACTTATATAGCATATAATATTTAATTTTGATATTTAACAATAGATAAGGCTTTAAAGCTGATAACAATTAAGCAGTGTATTTAAAAATAAACTTGAATCTTGATACATTAAAAAAATTATATTAAAAAAATTATATAAAAATTAGTGAACAGAAGCAAATTTTTTAAAATATTAATGCAAATTATGTTTGCTTTACATATCCGAAAATTGCTTTTTTATTTCTTTTAAACAAACAATGTATTATAATTAGAAACGACTGTATTTAGTGGTAAAATTCCCAAACTATGTATGCTTCCATGTATATATATGTATATATATATATATATATATATATATATATATATATATATATGTATATATATATATATATATATATATATGTGTATATATGTATATATATATATATAACATGTCTTTATATTTATTGTAATAGAAAATTTATAGTAACAGTTCAGAATCAAAATTGTGACCATCTTACTCTTCGAATCAATCTTTCTTATTTACCTTTTAAACCCAAGTTATCCGGTACTAATAAATGTTTATATACTGAATTAGTATCATGAATCATATATGCAATCATTAATTATATATGCTGTAATAAGTTCTTGACTTTTAAGGGAACAAAATGGGTTCAAATTTTACTGTAT
>CM063509.1:45924753-45927253 GCA_032207245.1 Pardosa pseudoannulata
TATATTTATTTATATTTAGTAAATTATATAAAATTTGATAAACACAAGCAATTTTTTTAAAGCATAAATGAAAATATTAAGAAACTCTTACATTGTATGTATGAATGGATGGATGGATGTTGATATTCTAATCATAACTAATTAACTAATAATTATAATAACTAATTATAATTTAAATCTAAAATAAATTTTTGTCTATTCCATACCGAAAATTACAATCTAGGGCTAAATTTCTTTGTTTCTCGATTAATTATGGTAATTGTTTTGAGTTTGAGAGCACAAAATTAGCTCTTTCTTATGTAGGTAGTAATAGTCTTATATTACTATCCTACAAAATTCAGTTTTTCTATCGTTATCAGCGAATGTAAAACATTTTGTTTTTTGGAAAAGGGACAGTGTAGTCGACTGTGGTGTTTGGTTGTTTTGTAGCCTGTCGAGGAGTTATTAAGTTAATTTAAGATTAAGATAATTAAACTAGAAATTTAGGGATAGATACAATGGACCTAATGGCCAATCAGAGTGGGGAAGCTAGGACCGTGACTGACAGAATAACCGATGAAAATCGTACATTGTTGTTCCAAGCAGCTAGCAGCGATTTTGCCAAAGAGAGGTAATTGAGTATTTAATTTTGCATATATAAACAACCAACAACCAAAGTCAACCAATTCTCTGATGCGCCGTCTGACGCGTTGGTGTAAATATTGTATGTGTTTTCAGACTATAGAACATTGTTTCTAAATGCTGTCAAATGGAATGATCATTAATTTTCCTATGATTCTTTGCTTGACACCCGAGATTTCAAATGTGCCAAGAAACGCTACTGTGGACTGACCGGTGAGAAAATATAAAGCGAATTTTTTGCCATTGGCGGCAAGTGCTTTACGTCATTCATGTCATTCCTGCTCCGTATAAATAAAAAGATTGTTAAGTTTCAATTGTTAAAAGAGAAGCACCAACTCTTCTTCAGATATATTTCAACATTAACAAAACCTGACGCTAAGTCCGACCTTGGTGGGACGAAAGATAAATTAGTAATATTTCCACAGCTACAACTACTGCAAGTGGACCTATGCTTGGTGACACCCCTCCTTCCCAACAATGGCTGCTGAAAGAAACTTTTTCTAGTTACCATACTAGGATTCCAAATTAACATTACCAAACATATAACATCATTTAAATTTCGTTTAGCAATTAAAATTATTTTCAATAAAGCTAAGTTATTTTTATTTATTAACACATTGTATTCGGGGCACGTACTAATACGTTTTCTGACGATTGATACTTGAGAGCGGGTCACGTACTAGTACGTTTTCTGACGATTGATACTTGAGAGCGGGTCACGTACTAGTACGTGTTAGTGTAATAACATGGTTTGTTTGTGGGTACCAAAATAACATTATATACAGGAAAACGAAGCCGAATGTTCTTGTTTACTACATAGATTTTGGAAAAATTTAGACAAATAAAAACTAGTTTTTAAATCTGTCAATGTGGAACCACAGAACGGGAAAAATTAAAACTATATACTACTATTTCTATTTAATTTTTCCTATTTACGACACTATTATAAATTTATCCACAAAAAATATATTTTTTGTTTACAAAATTCTTATGGTTGTTCTTTATATATTTCTATTTATATATTTGTTTATATATTTCAATAAAAAATACGAAAATTGGTTAAAAAATGAAATAATTTTCGATCTATTTAGATTTAACTGAATAACTAAATTAACTCTCAAAACGCCCGCTCTCGGTACAATTCGCTGCGAAATGTACCCGCACACAGTGTGTTAAGATACGGTTTTGCTTATATTGATACTGCAAACGACTAACATAAAATTTTAATTCTCTCAGGAATTTTATTTTATTTCTTTACTTCAACAATAAACATCAATCAGTAGTGACTCAAGAGTTCTTATCATTATTTATTTGAACCATTTTGATTTGTAAAGTAACTGGTGCGTAGCGAACAGTTTTTGGAGAACTATCTCAAAGCTTAACCGTTAAAGAAAGCAGTAATAATTTGCACAAAATATGCAGATTAATCTGTGAAAACATGCAAACTTATTATTTAATAGGGAATATATAGAGATAAATATTGAACTCTAATACAGTTTACTGATATTAAAAATTAATCTATGAAGCAAAAAAGTCTTATTTTATTCTCAAAATATATATTCTTTTTCTACCTTCTGGGTTTTGTAAGCAAATTTAACAAATAATCTCCTGTGAAGAATGGCTTAATATCATTCGAATAGATTGAAAAATATCTCAGGCTTTAGGCATTTTGAATACAGGATGTGGGGTGTATATTATAGTTATTTATTTTCTAATATTACTTTTCTATCATAATAAAACGTTTTTCATGCCTGTGGTACTTCTGAAAAGCAAAAACTCGCTTGGTGAAAATATTAGTATATATATTATCTTATTATAATTCAATCATACTGTACAAAGTAAAATTGTCTAGAAAAATACATTTTGTAACTATATATAT
>CM063509.1:45934753-45939753 GCA_032207245.1 Pardosa pseudoannulata
ACATACAATACTGCATTCTACAGCTGAAAGTATAAATTTAGTTTTAGAAGGAGCATAAAAAAATATATAAATTTAACCAATGAAATTATCTTTCGTCTATTACAAGGGAAAGTAGCCCGTATTATTTCAACAAATAGATAAAAAGAATAACTAAAGATGTTTTCAGCCATGCTGTTATTTACGAAAGGGAAGTCAAACATTGTGTAATTTTAAGTTTATTAAAAGATTTAAAAGCATGGGTGTAAGCAACCGTCTTTACAAGGGAAGAGTTTTACATCAAGTGCAAGTCCAAGAAAGATACATCTTTCAATGATTGTCACACCCCAGATTATTCAGCATTTATTAGAAGTAAAGAGTGAAGTTGGATCATTTAAATTTGCTCGGAAACCTTGAAGACTGCAATTTAATTATTGGAGAAGAAAACTATGGAATAGCTGTAAAGTATGGCTAGCAAACAGAAAATTAGAATTTTAGGTGTAACAATGTACATATATATATATGCATACATCTATATATACATATATATATACATCTATATATACATATATATATATACATATATATACATATACATACATATATATATATGTGGTACCCCCGTGTACGTCCAAACGGGATAACGAGTAAACGTCAGTCAGTTGACTCAAAATGAAACACTAGCTTCGAATTAATTTAACGTAAACAACATTTAATAACGGACATAATAGAACATTGGTAGAAGTTGCACATTTCAGTTAATTGTAATTGCCGGGAGAGCTGCCGTCTGCACGCTCTGTTCGTCGTTAGGGCCGTCGTCCGCCCTCTCCAAAACACCCGAGCGTCTCTCCGTCAATCCTACGTCTGTCTTCCCTCGCGTCTACTCGAAGACTCCCCTCGTTGCCAGATGCGCGCAGCGAACCTGGTGTTGCGTGTCACTCAGGCTACCACAGCGGCCGTCCTGACTCTGGTCTGCGCCCTCGCGGCCATCGTCGTCTGTTGGCTGGAAAATGCGCTGGAAAAAGGAAAAGAAAGAAAAAAAAGAGAAAGACAGAAAAAAACAAAAAGTTGACAAACTATATACAGATAAGATGAAAAAAAAATAAAGTCTTTAGTCCTTGCAAAGTCAAAATCAAAAGGAGTCATTGTCCGGGGAAATGTCGTAATTAGGAAGAGTCAATTGTGTTGGCCCACGACTTGATGAAGTCGGCGGCTGAACTGGTCATGTTAGGACCCTCGTGGCTGCCAATCTTTTCAACCTCGTAACGATCGTTGTTCTTGATCTTGGTGATCTTGTAAGGTCCGAGAAATTTTGGTTTCAGCTTCAGACCAGTACCGAATTGGGTTCTTTGAATAGCGACCATGTCTCCGACTTTATACTTTCTTGCCGTTTATCTGCGACGATTGTACTGCATGCGGTTTTCTTCTTGTATTTTGGCTATGTTCTTCTTTGCTTCGTCTCTCATCCGTTCTCTGTCTTCATGCAGGTTCTTAATGTATTCTTCTTCGAGCAAGTTCTTAATTCGTAGGTCTTCAGGGTTTTTCATCTTCACACCAGTCATTAATTCAAAGGGTGTAAATTTGGTGCTACGGCTGGTGGTACTGTTAATCATTCTTTGGACATCGGGGACAAATTTGTACCGAGTAGGCTCAGTTATTGCTAATTTAATAATTTTAAAGGGAATGCCCAAAACATAAATTATGAACTTCTTAAGGGCTTCTATTACCGCTAGTATTTCGAGCTCATAACTAGATAACTTACGTTCGGATTCTGTTGTTTTTCGGCTATGATAATACACGGGATGAAATTGGCCGTCTGATGCGGATTTCTGTAGAAGTACAGCACCGTAACCGTCAATGCTTGCGTCAGTGTGAATTTCAGTCTCTGCGTCGGGATTATAGAGTGTTAAAACAGGCTTTGTTCGCAGTATTTGCTTAAGTTTATTAAACGAATTTCGTTTTAATTCTCCAAATTTAAACTTGCGATTTTTTTGAAGGAGGTCGGTTAATGGTTTTGCTATGATAGAAAAGCCTAAAATAAATTTTCGAAAATAACCAGCCAGTCTTAAAAATGATTGAATATTCTTTGTATTTTTCGGTTCAGGGAAATTCAGAACAGCTTTTGTTTTGTCGGCTGATGGAGAAATTTTGCCATTGGTTATTCTGTGTCCTAAAAATTCTATTTCGGTTTTAAGAAACTGGCACTTTTTAAGATTTAGCTGTAATCCGTAATCTGAGGCTGTTTGCAGGACGCGTTTTAATTTCGTTATACCTTCTGCTTCGTCGACAGACGGAATTATAAGATCATCCATATAAATTAAAACAGTGCAGTCGCGTAATAATTCTCGAAATACGTTGTAAATATACCGCTGAAAAGTGCTGGGACTATTAGCAAGACCAAATGGGACTTTAAGAAATTCAAATTGACCATCTTCTGTCACAAAAGAAGTGTATTTAGTACTGTCCTTATGAACATCGACGTGAAAGAAACCATTTTTAAGGTCTAATGTACTGTAAACTTTTGCAGATTCTAATTTTTCAATTAAATTCTCGATGACAGGAAGTGGGAAGTGGTCTCGAATTATTTTCTTATTTAATCGTCGATAGTCAATGCATAAACGTTTTGTTCCATCTTTTTTCTTCGCTAAAACAATCGGTGAAGCAAATTCGGATGTGCTTTCGCGTATTATTTTATTTTTTAACCATTCTTCTATTTGTTGTGTTACTAATAATTTTTCTACTCTAGGTAATGGTCTTGGAGCACTAAAAATAGAGAGTTCATCCGTTAAAATAATTTTCATGGAAACGTCAACCGTTTTGGTTTTATTAGGCGAATAGCTCAAAATCAGAGTATTTACTTCCGCTCTTCTTTTTTCATCTGAAATGTGGCTTAAATCAATGAGCTGACCTTGAACCGAAACGATATGCGAAAAAATGAATGAGTCATTTTCGCAGTTGTGTATATTTGGCTTGTCTAAGCGAAATCTGCTTTGAAACAACGAGCAGTTTTTATCTGACTTTTGATTTTCCACTGACCAAAGCGAAACCTTCGCTGAAACATCTGTAACTTGAAAAGGTAAACAGTTAAGTTTGCCAGAACTCCTCCGTACCATCGGCATTGCGTTTGAGAAACATCCGGTTGTAATTTCTCTTTCGTCTACAACACGGGTTGTCATTTGCGTTAATTTATCGTTTTCTAAGGAATTGCATTCAATTTGACAAATATCGACATTACAATTATTTCTCTTGCCATTAATGTGTAAACTATTAGCATTGAAAGAAAAATTTAACTGACATAGAACATCCATTCCAATTATTACACTACAATTTAAGATTTTTAAAACATAAATATCAGTACAAACAAAGTATTTATCAAGGCATACATTTGAAGTAAAATAACCAACAGGTGTAACTGATTCCGTACTTAATCCAGACAAAGTTATTGAAGTTTCATTTAACTGTGGTGATCCTATTTTTAAATAAGTCTCATAATCAATCATTGTAATTTCGCTACCAGTATCAATTAAAGCTGGGAAAGAAAAATTAAAGATTTTCACGTTCTTCTGAATGCGTTTGTCGTTTTGCGAAATTGTAACTTTATTAACTTCTTTCTCAGGACACAAAGCAGCTTTATGACCGAAATTTTGGTATTTTCGACATCTTAAACCTTTATCTTTAAATTTAATATCTCAAAATTTGGATACATGACCTTCGGCCAAACAATTATAACAGAAATTCTTTACATTAGCGTCAGCCCTATTGTGAATGTTATTCGGGGATCGAGTACTGTTTCTAGGAATTGCCGGCCTCAAACTTGTTGCTTCACTAACCACTTCGGGTTTCGTTTGCCATTTACGTCGTGTATCATAAGAATGAGACTGCTGACCATGCGAAAACGTAGATTTATGTCTGTCATTGAAAATTTTTTCGTAAACCCTTAATTTCTCTTTAAATTCCGAAATAGTTTTACAACCGTAAAGAATAATTTTGTTTGAAACTGAATCAGGTATGTTCGTTATGGTATAATCTAATATGGAAGCATCATCTATATTTCCTCTACTTGCTAATTCTCGAATAGCTGTGAAATAATCAAAAAGAGTTTCGTTTCGTCTGAGCGTTCTTTCTTGCAATAATTTACGTAAATCTGCAAAATTTATAGTTTCACCATATTCATCAATTAAAATTTTGCTTAATTTGGACCATGTAATTACGTTTCTTTGAGTTTGCATAAATAATTTAGCAGAACCTTTAATTAAATTTTTAGCGAACACAACTTTCTGGTTTTCAGTTAATGCAGGAAAAAGTGAAAAATTGTCATTTACATCTGTAATAAATGCATGTACACTGTAAGAATCGGATCCAGTAAAATGTCGCATACAAGACAAAGTATCGCGTAGCATAATATAATCATTTGAAGTATGTACGTCATGGACTAATTTAGAAGGAATTTGGTGTATTTCGTTTTGTACAAGAATAGAATTTTGGTTTTGATTTGGCGGACAACTAGGCCTAGAAGAATTTTCATGGTCACTTTCGGAATCGCTCTTCTCCGTAGAATTTTGTAACTCATTTAAATTTGAAAAGGCATGAAATAGTCTATTACACAACTCTTCTTGGGAACCATCAGTATCTAAATTTAGCACACTACATAAAGCAATGAAATCATGTAATTTAAAAGTTTCGTGAATACGTGCTTTCCTCGACTCAAAGTCAAAATCTGAAGGAAAAGTTCGAAAGCTTCGCAACTGCTTTCTAGCATTTCTAGTATATTCTTCATTGAAAATGAGTTCATACAACAATTTAATATGTTTCGTGGCACCAGTTTTAAGCAAACTTGCAACTTGTGGAATGTCATTTAGAGTAAGGTGTGCCATCATAAATCAAAACAGAAACAAAGTCACGTACCTCAAAATTTGAAAGTCGATGAAAATCAGTAGAGATATTCCGGCTCCGAGGACATTATCCAATTCAAAAAACAAAAGTTCTGTCCGGCTCCGAGCCCCCAGGATGTGGTACCCCCGTGT
>CM063509.1:45949753-45954753 GCA_032207245.1 Pardosa pseudoannulata
CAAAACATGGTGAAAAAGCTATTATTTTCTTGTACTTTGATATAAACTTTGCCGTGTGTTTTAATTTTTTTCTATCATGTGTATCAGTTGGCGTGGGATAATTTATGCCTTAGAATCGAAACAAGTCGAAAGAAAATAATAGTTATATTTATCTACATTATTAGTCCTTGTAATTGGAATATAAAAATTGAACCAACCCACACAGATTTTAGTGTTTCCATAATAAAAACATGTGTTCTAAAAATTATTGTGTATTTTGTGATTTTGTTATTAGGAATAAGATTAATTTTAGATTTTATATATGTAATCCATAGCAAAATGCAATGTTGCCATTAATTAAAAGTTCCATACCAAAAACAAAAGTTCTTGGAATCTTTATAAATATCTCTATAAAAAAGCATCTTTATAAAAAATATAGTGATATATATAATTATCTAAAATACTTGAAATAGAAAACTTATTATATACTAATTTTATAATTATACTAATTTTATATATTTATTTTTCTTAATCCGGAAAATTAAAAATGAAATATACTGGTATTTCATGAAAGTTACTCTCATATTTTTGAGAGAGTAGCAGAGACTAGCCAAAAATAAATTATTAACACTAGATTGCCCAAGGCAGTCATTTTGACTGTTTTTTAATTTCAATTAGAAAAACAATTATGAAATATAATGACACAATTTCTTAGAATTTGGTGACTTTTTCTATAACATATAAATGGGTTTATGAATAATTGTAGTTACTTCCGCCCTCCTTTATTATATAATATTAAAAATTAATTTTAAACAAATTTCTTTACATATTTGTTATTTTTTCACAATGCAGTCATTTTGACTGTTTTTGGGCAATATAGGTATACAAGAAATCTCGGGCAATCTAGTGTTAATTTCGACTAATTTGTGGTAGCAGACGTTAATTTGCGACAAAAATCGAAATTTCACTGTCATAGCATAAAGGATGCATGGAGTATTAATTATGTACGTTTGTTTGCGGTAATAGTGGCAGCTCGTGAAATGTTATTTTTGAGAATCATGACTTAAAGCAAAGTAATTACTCATTTCTATTCACACTCAATATTTATGTTTAATGTAATGTATTTTACTTAGTGTATCCAGTACAAACACAGGACTCAAAGTCAATTATTGTTTCGGGCACTCTTCCGTAGAGTATAATTATCCATAAAAATACATTTTATTTGTCAGGATTTTGTGCCAGAAATGAGGGCTGTAGGTCAATTGCTTTTCACTAAAATCGTATTTTACGATTGATATATAATTTCTGCCGCCTGGCCGGTAATTTTTGTGTTCAGCGAAGCATTATGTATTATCTTTATCGATAGGATATTTATTTAAAAAATCGATTTCGCTTCTGAAACGTAATTTAGATTTTTACTTCAAAGCTGTAAGTATAGCGTAGTAGCAAAATTCTCTCTAGACGGTATAAAATAACTCTCATATGAAAAGATTTTAATTAAAACTGCTAATTTTTCTTTCTCATTTTCTATATTAAAAATTAATTGAGAGGAAGTTAACGTTTTCTGGAGCTTTTTATTTATGACATAGTATAAGTATTTTATTAAAGGTTGTCGATTTGAACTTCTTAATTTTAATATTAATAAAAATTAACTAGAAAAAAAATATTATTTTTACCTGTCCTTTTGATGCTTTTGGCAGTATTTTTTTCTTCGCTTTACTTTTCAAAAAAAAAAAAAAACTTTCTATTTACAGTTTAATATTAATAAAATTTACTTGGAGGTTTCTATGGTAATCTTAATTTAATAAAATGTACACATTAAATTTGATGTGTTAGTATAAAGCAATTTATCGCAACGACATGTATTACTATAAAGTCCTTCGCATTCATTTTCATGTTTACAATAGCCAATAGACAAACAATAAACTACCCTTCTGTTTGATACAAAAGCCAGAATTGTCATAAGTTGAGATGTACCCTGCTGCTTGAAATCACCTTATTAAATACTATATTTTTATTATGTAAGATTTATACTGTTCATTTTAAACTATGAAGTAAAAATGAGTAAAATATTAAAATTGTGTTATTGGGATGGCATCAGATATCGAATTTGTAAATTGATGTGCATATTAAATAACTACTATTGAAGCAATCAATTTCTTATTATATTTTAACACATTGACCGACAGTAGGAACTAGTGAAGTTCGAAAATTAATACTATTGTAATTTTAGAATATTAAATGTATAGTTTTACTTTTTCTGCTTAAATAAACTTAATTTAGATTAATTCAGCACCTTTAATTAGGTTGCTATAACCGTCTATAACCGTCATGGCGCCAGCGGACTGTAGTCACTAAGTAAAGGAGGCTATATCAACCAAAATTTAAAAACTTAAATGACAGATTTAATAACTCAAACGGACAATCTTTCTTGTACAACAAAGTATTTTGGTAGTTTCACACGAAAATTCAGTTTATAATGAATCAAAAATAAATAAATGACAAAAATATTTATTATAATTTTGGCATTATTTCACTATTGTTAACTGTTTAACATTTTTACACGCTCTACAATACTAAACGAATGGTTCAAATTGTGAATCCTCGATATCGGGACTTATATAGTCTTGTTCATGGTGCACTAATTTGTAGATACTCTGCCCTCATGCGGAAATTGTGAAAATATTTATTTCCTTATGTGTTGTACGCGTGTTTACGGTAATAGTAGAAGATCGTGAAATGTTATTTATGATAATCATAACATAATGCAAAATATTTACTCATTTCTATTCACACTCAATACTTATGTGTGATGTAATGTATATTTCTTAGTGTATCCAGTACAAAAACAGGACTCAAAGTGAATTATTTTTCCGATCACTCTTCTGTAGAGTATAATTATCCATAAAAATACATTTGATTTGTCAGTATTTGTGCCAGAACTGAGGGCTGCAGGTCAATTGCTTTTCACTAGAAACGTATTATACGATTTATGCATAATTTCTGCCGCCCGGCCGGTAATTTTTGTGTTCAGCGAAGCATTATGTATTATCTTTATCGATAGGATATTTATTTAGGAAATTGATTTCTCTTCTGAAACGTAATTTAGATTTTTACTTCAAAGTTGTAAGTATAACGTAGTAGCAAAATTCTCTAGAGACGGTATAAAATAACTCTCATGTGAAAAGATTTTAATTAAAACTGCTAATTTTTCTTTCCAAACTCCTATATTAATAATTAATTGAGAGGAAGTTAGCGTTTACCTTCAGCTTTTTATTTATGACATAGTATAAGTATTTTATTAAAGGTTGTTGATTTGAACTTATTAAGTTTAACATTAATAAAAATTAACTAGAAAAAATATTACTTTTACCTGCCTTTTTGATGCTTGGCAGTATATTTTTCTTCGCTTTACATTGGATAAATATTTTGTTCATTATTTTTATCAAAAATGAGAATTTTTAAAAAAAATTAATTTTCTATTCACAGTTTAATATTAATAATATTTACTTGGAGGTTTCTATGGTAATTTTAATTTAATAAAAGGTACACATTAAATTTGATGTATTAGTATAGAACAATTTATCGCAACGTTATGTACTACTATAATGTCCTTAACATTCATTTTCATGTTTACAATAGCCAATAGACAAACAATAAACTGCCCTTCCGTTTGATACTAAAGCCAGAATTTTCATAAGTTGAGATGTGCTTTACCGCGTGAAATCGCCTTATTAAATGCTATATTTTTATTAGGTAAGATTGTATACTGTTCATTATAAACTATCAAGTAAAAATGAGTAAAAGATTAAATTTGTGTTATTGGGATGGCATCAGATATCGAATTGGTAAATTGATGTGCATATTAAATAACTACTATTGAAGCAATCCATTTTTTATTCTAATTTAACACATTCACCGACAGTAGGAACTAGTGAAGTTCGAAAATTAATACTATGTGTTTTTGTAATTTTTAGAATATTAGAAGTATAGTTTTACTTTTTTTTCTGCTTAAATAAACATAATTTTGAATAATTCAGCACCTTTAATTAGGTTGCTGCTATAACCGTCATGGCGCCAGCGGAATCTAGTCATTAAGTAATGGGACAATGGAGGCCATAATAGCCAAAATTTTAAAAAGTAAATGACAGTTTTAATGACTCAAATGGACAATCCTTTGTGTGCAACAAAGTATTTTTGGGAGTTTCCCCCGAAAATTTATTTTATAATGAAACAAAAATAAAGAAATGACAAAAATATTTATTATAATTTTGTCACTATTTCACTATTGTGAACTGTTTATCATTTTCTACACGCTCTACGAAACTAAACGATTTGCACAAATAAGGCAATTTGTCCCAACGTCACGAACTACTATAATGCCCTTCCCATTCATTTTCATGTTTACAACTGCCAATAGACAAACAAGAAACTGCTCTTCCGTTTCAAACTAAAGCCAGAATTGTCATAATTTGAGAATTTGTCCTACTGCGTGAAATCGTTTTATTGTGAATCCTAGATTTTTGTGCTTATATAGTCTCGTTGATGTTGCACTAATTTGTAGATACTTTGTCCTCAAGCTGAAATTGTGAAAGTTTTTCCTTATGTGTTGTACGCTTGTTTACGGTAATATTGGCAGCTCGTGAAATGCTATTTATGAGAACCATGACTTAATGCAAAATGTTTACTCTTTTGTAATCCCATTCAATACTTCTGTTTCATGTAATGTATTTTACTTAGTGTATCCAGTACAAACACAGTACTCAATGTCAATTATTTTCCGGAGCACTCTTCCGTAGAGTATAATTATCCATAAAAATACATTTTATTTGTCAGTATTTTGTGCCAGAAATGAGGGCTGCAGGTCAATTGCTTTTCACTAAAAACGTATTTTACGATTGATATATAATTTCTGCCCCCTATCCGGTAATTTTTGTGTTCAGCGAAGCGTTATGTATTATCTTTATCGATAGGATATTTATTTAGGAAATCGATTTCGCTTCTGAAACGTAATTTAGATT
>CM063509.1:45967253-45969753 GCA_032207245.1 Pardosa pseudoannulata
GATTCACAAACTTTCACTTCACAAATCTTTTACAGGAGTAGTGGAGAAATAGCGACAAACTGCGCGAAAAAGCCGAACTGTTCGTTCAAAACTATCTTTATCAACTGGGAAAATGGCAAATCAAATATTATCCATTCGATGAGCCATTTTAGGGCTTCACGGAATTGAAAAACCTTTTTCTTCTTTTGCCCGAACTTAGATCTGTCATTTCTAAATTGGCGTATTTGTGTTGCCCAAAGTAAGCTGGGGCATCACAGGCAAGGTATTAAAATGGTTAATTAATAACAATGAAAATATTCAGATTGAAATGTAAAGAAAAAAATTTTGTTAACCTCTTTTATTAAAATTTAGATGCGTAAAAAGGTTAACACATTGTATGCTGGACACATTGTATACAGTACGTTTTCTGACGTTTGATACTTGAGCGCGGGACACGTCATAGTACGTTTTCTGAGGATTAATACTTGACACGGGTCACGTACTAGTACGGGTTAGCGTAGCGGCATGTTTGTGGGTACAAAAATAATGGTATATACAGGAAAACAAATCCGAATGTTCTACTACATAGATTCTGAATTTAAAGATGTTTTTTATATATATAACATATTTCTTAAAAACTAAACTATATATTTATTTCTATCTGATTTTTTCATATACGATACTATTATTATTTATCCACTAAAAATATATTTTTTTTTTTACAAAAAAATCTGTTGTTATTATATAATTTTTCTATTATATTTTTTTTATATTTCAATATAAATATGAAAAAGTGGTTAAAAATTAAATAATTTTAATCTATTGAGATTTAACTGAATAACTAAATTTAAAAAAAGGTTAAATATTGCAAAATGTAATCCAACGTGTTAAACAGCCGTAACTTTACATGTACTAGAAAATTAATATAAACGTGATACTCTTTATAGAAAAATGGGTGCTTTGACCGAAATCCACATTTTATAGGCATAGTCATACAATAAACGTCGTAAGAGTTCAAAATATATCCGTACCAAATCAATCATATATGTTTCTTCAATATTTATACAAGCATATTGGACTGTTTATACTCGCAGAGAAGTGATGGAAACAATTTCAAGAGGTGATAATTTCTGTTACATTTGTCTAATCAAATATCGACAAGCGCATATTGCGTTTTCGTTAATCATAATCTACATTTAGTGCGAAAGTTCTTGGTTTGGGTAGAAACGGCTCTGGAAACTTGTTCGGGAAAACATATAATTCATGATTACGATATAATTCCGCTTTCCCCGCGATTTCGGTACACTGTTCCATGGGTAAACGTTATTGATGGGATAATTATTCTGCACACAACTTTGCAAATTTTGGTTAGCGGTGGGTTTGGAACGCGAAATGTTTGTGAGTAAATACGGACTACTAATCCATGTAAATGAAGTCCACACACGTATTGCAGTCTATTCGTTGTATTACGCTATACTTTGTATTTACGTGTTGAGTTATGAATAAGTATATAAATTCTTAGAGTAAAACACGAAAAATGTATATTTTTAAATCATTTTTAATAATGTAGAGGGTTTTTTCACCTCTTAATGCACAATTTTTTTGAAAAAGGACGGCCAAAAAAAAATATGTAAAAGACACAATTTAGAGCGTTGACTAGTAAATAAAATTACAAAAATACAAAAATAATCAATTTTTTATTGCAATTCTGGATTTTGGTAACATTGCAGAAAGTTTTCGAATATTGTAATATTACACTCATATTGACTTTTTTTTTCTTTCTTTCCGAATTTCTATTTCACAATAAACATTATTATCAGTAAAAATACTTATTTACCTTTTTAAAAGATAAATAATAACAATACTATTATTTATAAAATTAATCAAAATTTTCTTAGCCTAAGACTGCAACTATTACACATGTAAAGACTTTCTTTTGTTTTCCCTTTTTCCCTTGCTATTTCTTTTAGCACAACACACAGCGCAATATCTATAAAAGTACAAAGCCGCTCGAATTATCTCGAGAGTGCACAGTTTGACCAGTTCAGCACTTTAAGGGGTTAAATAATTAGGAGACGTTTGTGCTTATTATTTGTTTTACAAGTTTAACATTTTTAAAAACTACAGCCTTTTTTTATTAAAAACGAGCTGTAATTGTAGCTATAGGAGATCATTTACATAAATATAAAAGTTATGCGTTTTATGTATTCTATTAAATTTTATAAAATAAAAATTATATAATAAATATATTACATAAGGAAATTAGTGGATTTATAGACTGAAAAAAGAGACATGTTAGCTCAGTCGGCAAAGGTAGAGGGTTGAGGAATCGGTGTTGGTGCCAGCCTCAGATTCGAACATGTTTGTTAATAGCAACAGGGTCATGTAACTCCTTACACCCGTCCCTGCCGAAGTCATATGGAAAAAGATGACTAGTCGTAGAAACAGCAATCAAGCCTAATACCCCCAAAAATTTCCTAACCAAATTTCGAAATAGAAACAGAACCAGGCCCTGGTAAAA
>CM063509.1:45974753-45987253 GCA_032207245.1 Pardosa pseudoannulata
CACTAAAATTGGGTTATTTTCACCGTAATAGAAAAAGGGCTTTATATTTATCAGGACGTAATGAATGTAAGGGAAGAAATGAGGAAATTCAATCAAAGTACAGAAACACTGTAGATTTTTTTTGTTGCTTCATTTGCTTTTTCTGTGAAAGAACTGATACCATTACTACAGAGAGTGGTAAAGTACGTTAAATAATCTGGAATTCCTATCCATTAATTTATAGAATTAAGAAAATAACAATGAGATATAAATATCAGATATAATATAGATTTTGTCCCAGCTGAAAGTCCGCTAAATCGTTACTTAGGCATTTGTCATATATTTCAAATGACAAATTTAGTCATACAATATTTATACGGCTCTGCTGAGTTCCACTGTATGTTTTCAGTTAAGCTAATTCTTTAAAATCTATTATTAATTCCTTAATATTTTCAAAGTATTGTGCTCTAACCAAATATATACTTATATATATATATATATATATATATATATATATATATATATATATATATATATATATATATATATATATATATATATATATATATATATATATATATATATATATATATATATATATATATATATACATATATATACATATATATATATATGCATATATATATACTATATATACACACATATACATACATACATATACATATATATACACATATATACATGCATACATATACATATGTATATATACATATATATACACTTAAATACATGCATACATTTACATATGTATATATGCATATATTCACATGTATACATACATACATATACATATGTATATATACATATATATACACAAATATACATATATATGTATATATATCTATATATACATATATAGTATATATATATGCATATATATATACATATATATACGCATATATACATACATACATATACATATGTATATATACATATATATGCACACACACACACACACACACACATATATATATATATATATATATATATATATACATATATATATATATATACATATATATATATACACACATATATATATATATATTAAATCAATATTTTTTTCAAAATATGATGCTCTAACTCAACTAGTTACATTTGAATTCGTAATACAATTTCCTTTTGCGACACATTATAACATAACGAAAGAGTATATCAAACTCATAATGAAATACAAGTCAGAAAATAAAAATTTTATTGACTTATTAAATAAAAAATCATCATAGCAATGATTGAGAACTACGCTAGCAGTATGTAAACGCAAAGATAGTTAATAAATCCGCAAATAGTGTTGTAAGATACTATTATATCTCTCATTGATACGTTGGCTAAAAAAAGAGAAATTTGATTAACACCGATAAAAAAAAACCATGTATGAAAAGGGTGAAAACTGATTCCGGTCTCCATAAAATGATTAACCTAATTTGGGGAAGAACTCTTACTGTTTCCCAGTTACGCCCTCCAATTTAATCTGTAATGAAAAGCACATAAACCTCTTTTTCCCCAAAAAGGGAAAAAAAAAGTTATGCAATTTCCTTGAATGAATCACTTTCAATGTCCTTTTATCACTGATCAAAAAATAAGATCCTGACTTTAACAAATTGTTTCTATATACACACTAAAATTGGGTTATTTTCACCGTAATAGAAAAAGGGCTTTATATTTATCAGGACATAATGAATGTAAGGGAAGAAATGAGGAAATTCAATCAAAGTACAGAAACACTGTAGATTTTTTTTTACTTCATTTGCTTTTTCTGTGAAAGAACTGATACTATTTCTACAGAGAGTGGTAAAGTACGTTAAATAATCTGGAATTGCTATGCATTAATTTATAGAATTAAGAAAATAACAATGAGATATAAATATCAGATATTGTATAGATTTTGTCCCAGATGAAAGTAAGCTAAATCGTTGTTTAGGCACTTGTCATCTATTTAAAACGACAAATCTAGTCATACAATATTTATACGGCTCTGTTGTCCTATAGCACGTTCGCTACCTATCATGTGCCAGCGCGAGATCATCATACTGTAAAATGCACTTATGACAGTCGGCTTTGTAGCCAATGTCTAAATATAATTTTATCATTTTATATTTTATTTAGCTTTCATTCATTTTACTTAATGTTCTAAAAATACAATTGAAGTTATAGAACAGTTAGAAATTTACATGAAGTGTTTTTGTTAGGATTTATTAGGCTTAGTGTATACGTAACCAGAGGTCAAATATACAATTGTTAGCGCCGGTCTCACCAATGTCGTTTAAGGGATAACCACGATTAACCCATGGCTCCAACCAATGGTGGGACGAAATTCTCCATCTAAACAGAGATTAATCGCATTTAGAAGTTAAACGACTCTATAAACGAAATGTTAAACGAATCTATGCGTTACAATGCAAAATGTTTAAAGTTATAATGAAGAAATGAATTTCTTGTATTGGAAGTAATATTAATTAATTTGGTATTGATATAAACCCCTCCTTGAGTGAAGGATATACAAGTATAGGATATGAAAAAAATTTTGACAGAAAAAACGGTTGAAGATATATAGAACGGTTAAACAATGATCTGTTGTGTTTTAGTTAGGATTTAATAGGCTGGGTGTGTTCGTAACCAGAGGTTAAACACAAAATTGTTAAGACCGGTCTAACCAAAGTCGCTTAATGGATAACCACGATTAACTCATGAAGCCAATCAATGGTGGGATGAAATTCTCCTTTTAAACAGAGATTAATCGCGATTAACCATTATACCAACCCTTATACTCAGAGTTTTGTACATTTTAAAAGTTACTTAAATTTACTTGCTCAAGAAACCTACTTATTTATGATATATATTTGTGTTTGCATTTGGTGTTTTTTTATTATCCTCTGTTATTTTCCAACTTTTGTCATTTCTTGTTCTTCGGATGAAATAATTCAACCCAGAATTGTATAAAACACTGATGTTTTATTCTATAGAAATACTTTTATAGCGTTAAACCCCAAAAGAAATGTGAAATTATGTCATTATTTTAACATTTTTTAAAGATAACTTATGTTATTTTAATAGTAATATTGCTTTTGTTAATCACACTTTGCTACAAAATATCACATATGACTAATAAGGCGATTTCACGCAGTAGGGCAAATTTCAATTCATGACAATTCTGGCTTTAGTTTTAAACGGAAAGGCAGTTTATTGTTTTCCTACTGGCTGTTGTAAACATGAAAATGAATGCAGTAGTTCTTAACGTTGCGACAAATTGCTCTATAGATTCATAGGGGCTTTCTCTGGACGTTGAGAGTCGTGTCGAACGTTTGTTGTGAAGTCACTTTGACGTCAGCATGTTCAATTGCTCACATAATGTTCTCAAGCTGACGTCAAAATGATGTCACAAAGAAGGTTCGAAACGAACAGCACTTACAGATTAAGGGCCATATAGCGATAAAATTCAAAAATCTCTATTTCTAAAATAAATGCAATAAATGTTATAAAAACATAAAACATTACACAGAACATTCTTTTATAACATATAATCAATTATTTTGAAGAACAATAAACTAGTCTTATAGAGCATCAAAATATATTCCTCGTCAACAACTACAAATAAAACCCCAGAGTAAATTAAACTATATTTTTTTCTCCAAAATTTCATTGGACCGTCTTTCTGAAACTTAAGTGGAATCGAAATTCTATCCAACACTCCATTGATCTGTGAAATGGCAGCGAAAATTGAATCTGGCGCGACAAATTGAAAAAAAAGGTGATTAACCTCTTTTGATTGTGTCCTGTAAACTGATTGCAGTATCCAATTTAGGTTTTTTTTCCCTTTTATAATGAAACCCAAATAAATCTCACATTACGTCTGGAAATAAGATTTTTCATGCAAGACTACACCTAATGATCGGTGGTGATTTTGGTATAATATGCATTTTTCCTTTGAAAATTTATTAAAAATCTAACATTGTATTTTTTCTGTGTTAAGGTCGATATATACTATTATACAGTAAGATTTTTTTGATAGGTGGTAAAAAATTGTTTACAATGGATTCTGTTTTCAAATTTGAAAGTAGAGATTATTTTAGAGTGTTTTTATAATGTACACAGGGTGTCTCAAAACGATCGCAAAAACTCTGCACAGCTAGATTCCTAGTTTGGAGTACATAAAAATTGCCCAAAGAAGAGGTCCTATTAGATTCATAGTTTACGAGAAAAGTACGAAAAACAAAGTATGACGTCACTGCCGGGGCAAGATAAAACACTTTATTCGACATATCAACAGGAGTATTGCGATATCTTTCCAGACGATAATATTTAAAACATTTTCCGCACATATTGTATCATGCATGCGCGCGCAACGTGGAATCATGTTAAGCCGCCGTTGAACTGGTATTTAAAAGGCTGCATCTTGCAGCTACTGGTGACTTTCGTATGGGGGCCAAGTATTCCGTTCGTGAGTACTGCGACATGTACCCGATGTATGGTCGATGTAATGGAAATTCTTTATGAACTGTTAGGGAGTATGCCCGTGCATATACTGCTTTCGATAATTCAATAAAGTGCTTTTTTCTTGTACCGGAAGTGACGTCATACTTTGTTTTTCGTTTTTTCTCATAAAATATCGTACAGGAACGCTTCTTTGGGAAGTTGTTATGTAGTCCCAACGAGCAATCTAGCTATGCAGAGTTTATGCGGTCGTTTTAAGGCACACTGTATGTATATGTATATATATAAATAAAAAAATAAATAAATATATATATATATATACATGTATATATAAAATATATATATATATATATATATATAATACATATAACATATATATATATATATATATATATATATATATATATACATATATATATACATATATACATATATATATATATATATATACATATATATATATATATATATATATAAATATATATATATATATATATATATATATATATATATGTATATATATATATATATATATATATATATATATATATATATATATATATATATATATATATATATATATATATATATATATATATATATATATATATATATATATATATATATATATATATATAATATATATATATATATATATATAATATATATATATATATATATATACATATATACATATATAATATACATATATATATATATATATATAAATATATATATATATATATATATATATATATATATATATATATATATATATATATATATATATATATATATATATATATATATATATATTTATATATATATATATATATATATATATATATATATATATATATATATATAATATATATATATATATATATATATATATATATTTATATATATATATATATATTTATACATATATATATGTATATATATATATATATACATATATATATATTATACATATATACATATATACATATATATATACATATATATTTTATATATACATATATATATATATATATATATATATATATTTATATATATATATATATATATATATATATATATACATATATATATATATACATATATATATATATATATATATATATATATATATATATATATATATATATATATATATATTATATATATATATATATATATATATATTTATATATATATATATATATATATATATATATAATATATATATATATATATATATATTATATATATATATATGTGTGTGTGTGTGTGTGTGTGTGTGTGTGTGTCTACAATAGTTGGACACATTTGAAATTATAGACGCCATTATTTCTACTTGCCACCTCTGCTGGACAAGATGAAGCCAACGCTAATAAACTATTTCAGTAAATTGCAGTCAAGCCATTTTGGTAAAAAGAGCAGGCACATTTCGTAGCGAAACTTAAACTTTATTCTTTACCTGCTAAAAAAGAGATCTTTACCATTCAACGACAGACAAGAGAATGAAACTAAAAATACTGTTCGAACAGAGGTGTCCCCAAGAGAGAAGACAGATAGAATTTGCCCAATGGCTAAGACACTTAGTCAGTGAATTTAACTGTGAGGTCAGGAAAAAAGCGAAGCCATTTTCCGCAAACAGAACAACCGCCATGTTGAATAGACAGAATATTGACATTTATTGATCAGAAAGCTTTGGGAAATGTATTGGAAGAATTTTAAGTCGTGGACACTCCTTTAAGATATTTTGGGGCTGAGAAAATAGATTTTAAGTAATTAGAATGGGAGAGAGGAGGTTTTTAAGGAAATATTAAAGTCCAATAATTTATATATATATATATATATATATATATATATATATAAATATATATTTATATATATATATATAATATAATATATATACATATATATATATATATATATATATATATATATATATATATATATATATATATATATATATATATATATATATATACATATATATATATATATATATATATATATATATATATATATATATATTTATATATATATTATATATATACATATATACATATATATATATATATATATATATATATATATATATATATATATATATATATATATATATATATATATATATACACACATATATATACATATATACAGCTCTAGGAAGAAATAAGTTCCTCACTCCAGTAGACTCTAGAAAACATCCTATTGATCCATATGCTATACAGTTGGATCTACAGATATTGCAGATAATAGACTAGACATTTATTACATTAATGATTTTAGTACAAGAAACCATGATTTGAAATATTTATTTTTAGAAGTATTTTGAACTGTAGACCTTTCTTTATTAGAATTCTGATAACCCAAACATAAGGCACAAACAATTTAAAAAACGTAAATCCCATATTTATAATTTTTCATTTTAATCAAATAACGTTGTTTGATTTCAGAGGATATTTTGTTTTCTTATTCAAATACTGCAGGATATAGGCAGTTTCATGGAAACACGACAAGAAGCACAATAAAATTTCTTTTATTAATTTCATGTATATGTTTTTTAATTTATCTTCCAATAAACCAATCTAACAAGATGGCTACACGTAGCAGTTAATAATTCATGCTTTAGTTTGAGAAGTTTGGAAGGAATGCAATCGAAAGACTCGTGTTCTTGACAACATTTGGATGGCAGGGTAAATTAAGATTAAAAAAAACATGAACTTTTAAAATTTGGAAGAACTTTAGAAGCAATAATTTATATATAAATGAAGTATTTATGTGTATACTTCATTTTAAATGTTCATTTTATATGTAACATTTCATTTCTTTTCTTCTAGGTATTTATACATTTAAAAAGATTTGAATCTGTGTTATGAAAATGCAATTATTGTGAAATATATATTACAAAACTTCAGACTTCAAGACTAAAAATAAAAGGTAAGTTATTATAACCTCTTAATTTTTAATCTGCAATATTTTTAATTATCAGGGAAATTTGTCTTTAATGAGCATGAATTTGAAATATTTTTCATGTTTTTTAAATTAAGATTTCAAACAGTGTTCTTAAAACCATACGTACGTTTTACTGGTTTCTTGAACTCATGCTAATATTATGGGGAGGTAGGAATGATTTATAAACATTGTCTTTAAAAATAAGTTTGCATAAATTTGAAACTGAAGAAAAAATAGCTTTTTTTTTTCAACTTACCAGAACGAAAATTTTTTTTTTGTTATTTTGGGTTTATAAACTTATTTTTTATAATATTTTTATTAATTAATATTTAAAAATCGAAAGTTTATGTGTCAATAATCTTACAGCAATTTTTCAGAGAATTAGAAATTGAAGTTTTCAAACAGTGTTCTTAAAACCATACGTACATTTTATTGGTTTCTTGAACTCATGCTAATATTATGGGGAGGTAGGAATGATTTATAAATATTATCTTTAAAAATAAGTTTGCATAAATTTGAAACTGAAGAAAAAATAGGTTTTTTTTTTCAACTTACCAGAAGAAAATTTTGTTATTTTGGGTTTATAAACTTAATGTTTATAATATTTTTATTAATTAATATTTAAAAATCGAAAGTTTATGTGTCAATAATCTTACAGCAATATTTCAGAGAATTAGAAATTGAAGATTCTTAAAAACAGTCATTCAGAAGCACACACACGCATAGAATATACAATAAAAATATTACATGCGAATTTCAACAAGAAAATCACCCATCATGTTATAACGGAAAAAAAATTGACAGTTCATTTATAGATATTTTAAAGATGTGTGCATGTGTGCGTAAGATAATGTTCGACTGAGATTGAAAACTGACATAATCTAAATATTCATAGTAAAAATTAAAGCAGTTCATTAATTCTCAAGTAAAATCTAATTTCATTATAGTAGAAAAGAATCAAATTATGTTTAAAAAGAAATAATCATTTAATAAACCTACATAATTGCTAGTATTGAGGAATTATACAAATTTTAAATATAATTTCATTTTTAAATGAGATTTTTCAAACTGTTATATTTTTATCTTTTTATTAAGTAAAACGAATATAACACCATGGGTATAACAGAATAATTTTGGAGTGAAAAAAGATTGTTTTTAAATTTTTACTTAAAATATATTAGTGCAATGATATTCATCTATGGAATATATCAATTTTGAACTAACAAGCAAGGAACAAATAATTTCTATCATTTTAACTAGTCCATTCATAATTTTGTCTGGGATTTTACCTTTTCAGTGTTCACAAAATATGTAATGCATACGTGTTTTCAGTCTTGTTATAGTAACAATTATAATTCACAAAATAGTCTATGAAATTTCACTTTTGAAAGAAGTGATAAAGTTTATTTATTGATTGAGAACTTGAACGACATTGTGACAACAAACATATTTTACGTGCTTCAGTCACCTTTAACGAACATGGATGATCTTAGGCCGCCTTGGGTTCCGAACCCGCAACCTCCAAGTTACGAGATCGTAGCCTTTGCCGACTGAGTTACACCATATCTTGTTATAAATATACTAAAAAAAAAGGTTCCGTAATTAGTGTTTTCTAATTTAAGTTATTACCAAGACAAACAGTTAAAATGGAGCTCATCCACTTCGCCTTTCTGTTAAGAATGTTCTCAAAAATCCCTTTGCAAAATATCTTATCATTAGCTTTTACTTTCCTATTATGCGGTCACAATGATCCCCAGACCTCGACCTATGAGACTTTGTATTTCGGGGAATTTGGAGGACCAGGTGGTCTAAATGACGCACAAAATGAGACGGATTAGCAGGAACATGAAGAAACAATTTTCGCATATTGCTTATATCACAAGCAGTGCTTTGCAATAGTGATCTGTGATTGGTCTTCTACTGCCTATCCCAGTGAATTATACAAAGTGCATCAATGCACCTTCCTTTTTATTATGATTCTCTCTTTACAATGCTCTTCTTTGCAAATGTTTTAATTTAACGCCACCAATTTAATTCATACGTGTCTCGTTTCAACGCCATTTAAGGTTTTTCTATTTTCTGAACAATTTGCACATGAAAAAATGGGTGTTGCCATTCGAAAATTTCGAAACTTTTTGTCGCTATAACCGGAATTGTGAGAGATTTATTGTTTTAAATCATTACAATCTGGACCTCATATATTCAAATAACTAAATCTAAACTTTCATTTCGATTGTTTGTATGATTCGGCCTCTGGAGTATCATATATAGGGGACGTTTCTTTTAGACCACCCGGTATATATTAAGTGTTGTTAAACCAAGACTTATACTTGATCTGAAAAACAGAATTTCACGACATGTTCTCAGCATGTTCCCGGACACACTGCGGTCGACAATAAAACATGATACCTTATGGTTTCAAACAACAGCTGAAAATGGTGGCTACCCCCGTTAAAAATGTGGACGTTTGGCTAAATGTCTAGTTCATCAAAAAACGCTTGGTGGTGAATTTTAAAATAATATTTTCATTGGCTGAAAAAAATTCCCATTGCTTTTTGTTGTTCTATGCAATGTTGCATAACTTCCTGAATGATAGTTCTGAAGGTAGATAACTTTAAAGTTTAATTATGGAGACGTTTAATTATGTACATTAAAATTATGCAATAAATATCATTTTATTAAAATAGCAAGGACTGTATTGCAATGTAGAATTTTCAAATTATAGTTTTTTGTAGAATTTAGTAAAGTAATTATCATTTAATTATGTAAAAAATATGCCAAATATCTTTATTCATATTGCGGACTTGTATTCTATGCAATGTTGCATAACTTCCTGAATGATAGTTCTGAAGGTAGATAACTTTAAAGTTTAATTATGGAGACGTTTAATTATGTACATTAAAATTATGCAATAAATATCATTTTATTCATAGAATTAGCAAGGACTTGTATTCAAATGCAATGTAGACGTATAACTTCCTGAATTATAGTTTTTACTGTAGATAACTTTAGTAAAGTTTAATTATGGAAACATTTAATTATGTAAAGCAAAATTATGCAACAAATATTACTTTATTCATATAATAAGCAAGGACTTGTATTCAACTGCAATGTAGACATAGATATTCTTGAATGAGAGTTTTGGCTGTAGATAATTTTAGTAAAGTTTAATTATGAGAACTTTTAATTATGTAGAGCAAAAATTATGCAACAAATATCACTTTATTCATAGAATTAGCAAGGACTTGTATTCAACTGCAATGTAGATATAGAACTTCTTGAATGATAGTTTTGACTGTAAATAATTGTAGTAAAGTTTAATTATGGGAACTTTTAATTATGTAGAGCAAAAATTATGCAACAAATATCACTTTATTCATAGAATTAGCAAGGACTTGTATTCAACTGCAATGTAGACATAGAACTTCTTGAATGATAGTTTTGACTGTAAATAATTGTAGTAAAGTTTAATTATGGGAACTTTTAATTATGTACAGTAAAATTATGCAACAAATATCACTTTATTCATAGAATTTGCAAGGTCTTGTATTCAACTGCAATGTAGACATAGAACTTCTTGAAAGATAGTTTTGACTGTAGATAATTTTAGTAAAGTTTAACTATGGGAATGATTAATTATGCACATTAAAATTATGCAACAAATATCACTTTATTCATAGAATTGGCAAGGATTTGTATTCAACTGCAATGTAGACGTATAATTTCCTAAATAATAGGTTTGACTATAGATAACTTTAGTAAATTTTAATTATGGGAACGTTTAATTACGTACATTAAAATCATGCAACAAATATCACTTTATTCATAGAATTAGCAAGCACTTGTATTCAACTGCAATGTAGACTTATAACTTACTGCATGATAGTTTTCACTGTAGATAACTTTAGTAAAGTTTAAATATGGGAATCTTTAATTATGTGCATTAAAATTATGCAAAAAATATCTCCTTATTCATAGAATTAGCAAGGACTTGTATTCAACTGCATTGTAGACGTATAACATCCTGAATGATAGTTTTGACTGTAGATAACTTTAGTAATGTTTAATCATGAGAGCGTTTAATTATGTAAATTAAAATTATGAAACAAATATTACTGTATTCATAGAATTAGCAAGGTCTTGTATTCAACTGCAATGTAGACGTATAACTGCTTAATGATAGTTTTGACTGTAGATAACGTTAGTAAAGCTTGATTATGGGAATGTTTAATTATGCACATTGAAATTATGGAACAAATATCACTTCATTCATAGAATTGGCAAGGACTTGTATTCTGTTACAATGTTGACTTATAACTTTATTTATAAAGCAAAATTTTAAAAGTAAGCTGTGATTATAAAGTCAATGTTAATTAAGATGTAACAAACAATAAATGCATATACAATTTTTTAATACCTGGTTATACTGACAATTGAACTAGAGGATCAATAATATAATTATGTTAATTATACATATTATCATAGCTTTGAAAGTTTAACTTCAAATAATATAAATTGTGCTTAAGAATAAGGAAAATATAGTTCAGTGTAACTCTGAATACATAGAGAAAACAGTTTCTAAAATTGTAAACTTTTATAATTTTAGAACTAAGTAAACAGACAACAGTAGCCATTTGAAATCCTTGAGGGTTTTGGAACGAAATTGTGCTACAAATTCTTAAAATGTTAGTAGAATACGTTGGGAATAATTACAAACATACGGAAAAAAATATCATGGTCTTTATTTCTCGCAAATCAATTACGGTAAAAATTCCTGACTGTTTCCTTATATATTTGTTATTAAGTTGCCAAATTATAAGAATGCTTTTAAATATGATAAACATAAGGGAATTAAGAAACTAAGCGGATTGGTTAACGCAGCGTTTCCGCAATGATTTTGTACTGCAATAAGTAATAATTTGAATAAACAATTCTACTTTTACTAGAAAATAAAATCGCAGCTCAAATTCTCTTTGCCCTTTAAAGAAGAAAATTTGCTTCCTTAATTATTGAAATCCTATTAGAGTATTACGAATTTGCTACCTCTTTCCAGATTGTTTCGAAAACGTTATTAATACTTTTAAGCCTTATTATTGTATGCAAATATATAAGCTTATTTG
>CM063509.1:45989753-45997253 GCA_032207245.1 Pardosa pseudoannulata
AAATATAGTATTCTAGCATAGAAAATAGGAGAAAAAAAGGTAAAATCAATTTGGTAAATAAAAATGTTTTTCAGAGTGATTGGAATCTAATTGCAGAGATTTGAAACTAGTACCGCCCTCTATTTTCAAGCAGTATAACTAAAACCTGAAAAGTTTTACTTTTTAGTGAATTTTTATTGCTTTTCATGTTAAACAATTTTATTTAAATACTTTTTATATTTGACATGTTTTTAATTTCTTACAAAGTAATAGTAATTTGAAAATATTTATATAAATCGTTTACATTTAATAAAATAAAGTAACTTCATAATTTTAGAAAACATTAAACAAGTGCTTACATGCTTTATAAAGAATTTAAGAACGTATGTTTGGGCACTACAAACACACTTGTAGCACCCATCAAGATTTCTCAAGGTACGAAACATTAAAAAAAATAATTCTGGAAATATATGCATCCAAAATATTTTCATCTTGTATTATTTAAGAGAGTACATTCGAAAAAACATACTTTCAGCAATTGATATTGTTTAAAATGCATTTTCATAAGACGAAAGTAGAGCCATTTACTCTATCCTATTTCCACATATTGTACCTGAGGTTTGTATAAAGATTTATTATATGCTCGTAAAAAGTAAGAGTGCAGCGATGGAATAATAAATTGGAACAAAGTTTCGAACTCGTGTGTCTTTTAAGATATATATACATATACTGGTCCTGTTTTGTTCAATAAGTAATAGGACTATATTTATACGGAAAATAAATGACCTTTAATCACCATTTTTTAAGTTGTATTTTGAAAGTAACTAGAGTGTGACCCAAAGCATTTGTTCCAACATTCTGTTCACTACCTAAGTATAGGTAGTGTACAGATAGGTGTAAGTATAGTTTCTAGTGTATATATTGGTATTTATAAATTAAGAGGTGTTTCAAAACCTACTCCGCAGCTTTTACATGAGTTTTACACATGTGTTTAATTTGCTTACACACGTTTTGATTTTGTTTACATATACAAAATATAGGCTGCCATATAGTATTCTCCAACTGGTTACTGTAAAGGAAAATATAAGTATGTCTTTGACGAAGATTTGCGAGAAGGGGTAAATAAACGTTGAACCGAATGTAACTTATTGTTACAATTTGCATGTCAGTTTATATTTGAAAATCGATTAACTAACTTCCTGACTAACCAGACATCTAAAATTTTGCACATAGGTTTGATTCCGTTGAAAATATAGTACTTTATCATACAAAAATAGGAGAAAAAAGGTAAAATCAATTTGGTAAATACAAAACGAAGTTCAGAGTGCTTGTAATCCCAATTGCAGAGATTTTAAACTAGTACCGCCCTCTATTTGCAAGCGGCATAACTAAAAACTCAAAAGTTTTCTTTTTAGTGCATTTTTATCGTTTTTCTTGTTAAACTAGTATTTTTTAATATTTTATATATTTGATATATTTTCATTTTCATAAAAAGTGATATGAAAATATTCTTATAAATTGTTTATTTTTAATAAAATAAATTAACTTCAAAATTTCATAAAAATGAAATAAATGCTTACATGTTTTATAAAGAATTTAAAAACTTATTTGGCAGAACAAACACATTGTGGCATCGATCAAGATATCTCAAAATACAAAACTTTTTAAAAACAAAATAATTTTGGAAATATATGTGCCTAAAATATTTTCATCTTGTATTATTTAAGAAAGTATATTCGAAAAAACATACTTTCAGCAATAGATAATGTTTAAAATGCATTTTCATACGACGAAAGTACAACCATTTACTCTAGCCTATTTCCACATATTGTACCTTGGGCTTCGTATAAAGATTTATTATATGCTCGTAAAAAGTAAGAGTGCAGCGATGGAATAATAAATTGGAACAAAGTTTCGAACACGTATGTCTTTTAACCAAGATATATATGCATAGACTATGCCTGTTTCATTCAATAAGTAATAGGACTATATTTATACGGAAAATAAATAACCATTAATCACCATTATTTTAGTTATATTTTGATAGTAACTAGCGTGTAAACCAATGCATTTGTCCAACATTCTGTTCACTACCTAAGTAAAGGTAGTGAACAGTTAGGTGTAATTATAGTTGCTAGTGTATATATTGGTATTTATAAATTAAGAGGTGTTTCAAAACCTACTCCACAGCTTTTACATGAGTTTTACACATGTGTTTAATTTGCTTACACACGTTTTGATTTTGTTTTCATTTACAAAATATAGGCTGCCGTATAGTATTCGCCAATTGGTTACTGTAAAGGAAAATATAAGGATGTCTTTGACGAAGACTTGCGAGAAGGGGTAAATAAACGTTGAACCGAATGTAACTTATTGTTACAATTTGCTTGTCAGTTTATATTTGAAAATCGATTAACTAACTTCCTGACTAGCTAGACATCTAAAGGTTTGCACATATATTTGATTCCGTTGAAAATATAATATTTTATCATGGAAAAATAGGAGAAAAAAGGTAAAATCAATTTGGTAAATACAAAACGATGTCCAGAGTGCTTGGAATGCCAATTGAGAGATTTTAAACTAGTACCGCCCTATATTTGCAGGTATCGTAGCTAAAAACTCAACTTACTTTTTAGTGCATTTTCATCGTTTTTCTTGTTAACCTAATATTTTTTAATATTTTATATATTTTCATTTTCATAAAAAGTTATATGAAAATATTCTTATAAATTTTTTATTTTTAATAAAATAAATTAACTTCAAAATTTCATAAAATTTAAACAAGTGTTTACATGTTTTATAAAGAATTTAAAAACTTATGATTGGGCACTACAAACACACTTGTGGCATCGATCAAGATTTCTCAAGATACAAAACTTTTTAAATACAAAATAATTCTGGAAATATATGTGCCCAAAAATATTTTCATCTTGTATTATTTAAGAGAGTATATTCGAAAAAACATACTTTCAGCAATAGATAATGTTTAAAATGCATTTTCATACGGCGAAAGTAGAGCCATTTACTCTAGCCTATTTCCACATATTGTACCTTGGGCTTCGTATAAAGATTTATTATATGCTCGTAAAAAGTAAGAGTGCAGCGATGGAATAATAAATTGGAACAAAGTTTCGAACTCGTGTGTCTTTTAAGATATGTATACATATACTGGGCCTGTTTTGTTCAATAAGTAATAGGACTATATTTATACGGAAAATAAATGACCTTTAATCACCATTTTTTAAGTTGTATTTTGAAAGTAACTAGAGTGTGACCCAAAGCATTTGTTCCAACATTCTGTTCACTACCTAAGTATAGGCAGTGAACAGATAGGTGTAAGTATAGTTGCTATTGTATATATTGGTATTTATAAATTAAGAGGTGTTTCAAAACCTACTCCGCAGCTTTTACATGAGTTTTACACATGTGTTTAATTTGCTTACACAAGTTTTGATTTTGTTTACATATACAAAATATAGGCTGCCATATAGTATTCTCCAACTGGTTACTGTAAAGGAAAATATAAGTATGTCTTTGACGAAGACTTGCGAGAAGGGGTAAATAAACGTTGAACCGAATGTAACTTATTGTTACAGTTTGCTTGTCAGTTTATATTTGAAAATCGATTAACTAACTTCCTGACTAGCTAGACATCTAAAGGTTTGCACATATATTTGATTCCGTTGAAAATATAATATTTTATCATGGAAAAATAGGAGAAAAAAGGTAAAATCAATTTGGTAAATACAAAACGATGTCCAGAGTGCTTGGAATGCCAATTGCAGAGATTTTAAACTAGTACCGCCCTCTATTTGCAAGCGGCATAACTAAAAACTCAAAGTTTTACTTTTTAGTGCATTTTTATCGCTTTTCTTGTTAAACTAGTATTTTTTAATATTTGATATATTTAATATGTTTTCATTTTCATAAAAAATGATATGAACTTATTCTTATAAATTGTTTATTTTTAATAAAATAAATTAACTTCAAAATTTCATAAAAATTAAACAAATTCTTACGTGTTTTATAAAGAATTTAAAAACATATGATTGGGCACTACAAACACACTTGTGGCACCGATCAAGATTTCTCAAGGTACGAAACATTTTAAAAACAAAATAATTCTCGAAATATATGTGCCCAAAATATTTTCATCTTGTATTATTTAAGAGAGTATATTCGAAAAAACATACTTTCAGCAATAGATAATATTTAAAATGCATTTTCATACGGCGAAAGTAGAGCCATTTACTCTAGCCTATTTCCACATATTGTACCTTGAGCTTCGTATAAAGATTTATTATATGCTCGTAAAAAGTAAGAGTGCAGCGATGGAATAATGAATTAGAACAAAGTTTCGAACTCGTATGTCTTTTAACCAAGATATATATGCATAGACTATACCTGTTTCATTCAATAACTAATAGGACTATATTTATACGGAAAATCAATGACCTTTAATCACCATTATTTAAGTTGTACTTTGAAAGTAACTAGAGTGTAAACCAATGTATTTGTCCAACACTCTGTTCACTACCTAAGGTAGTGAACAGTTAGGTGTAAGTATAGTTGCTAGTATATATATATATTGGTATTTATAAATTAAGAGGTATTTCAAAACCTACTCCGCAGCTTTTATATGAGTTTTACACATGTGTTTAATTTGCTTACACAAGTTTTGATTTTGTTTACATATACAAAATATAGGCTGCCATATAGTATTAACCAACTGGTTAATGTAAAGGAAAATATAAGTATGTCTTTAACGAAGTCTTGCGAGAAGGGGTAAATAAACGTTGAACCGAATGCAACTTATTGTTACAATTTGCATGTCAATTTATATTTGAAAATCGATTAACTAACTTCCTGACTAGCTAGACATCTAAAGGTTTACACATTTATTTGATTCTGTTGGAAATATAAAATTTTATCATGGAAAAATAGGAGAAAAAAAGGCAGAATCAATTTGGTAAATACAAAACGATGTCGAAAGTGCTTGGAATGCCAATTGCAGAGATTTTAAACTAGTACCGCCCTCTATTTGCAGGCGGCATAACTAAAAACTCAAATCTTTTACTTTTTGGTGCATTTTTATCGTTTTTCTTGTAAAACTAGTATTTGTTTAATACTTTATATATTTGATATGTTTTCATCTTCATAAAAAGGGTATGAAAATATTCTTATAAATTGTTTATTTTTAATAAAATAAATTAACTTTAAAATTTTATAAAAACTAAACAAGTGCTTATATGTTTTATAAAAAATTCAAGAACATAAGATTGGGGACTACAAACACACTTGCAGCCCCCATCAAGATTTCTCAAAATACAAAAATTTTTGAAAACAAAATAATTCTGGAAATATATGTGCCCAAAATATTTTCATCTTGTATTATTTAAGAGAGTATATTCGAAAAAACATACTTTCAGCAATAGATAATGTTTAAAATGCATTTTCATAAGACGAAAGTAGAGCCATTTACTCTAGCCTATTTCCCCATATTGTACCTTGAGCTTCGTATAAAGATTTATTATATGCTCGTAAAAAGTAAGAGTGCCGCGATGGAATAATAAATTGGAGCAAAGTTTCGAACTCGTATGTCTTTTAACCAAGATATATATACGTATATAGAGCCTGTTTCGTTCTATAAGTAATAGGACTATATTTATGAGGAAAATAAATAACCATTAATCACCATTATTTAAGTTTTATTTTGAAAGTAACTAGCGTGTGACCCATTGCATTTGTTCCAACATTCTGTTCTCTACCTAAACACTTGTAAGTATGTTTTCTAGTGTATATATTTGTAAGAGATGTTTCAAAACCTACTCTGCAGCTTTTACATGAGTTTTACACATGTGCTTAATTTGTTTTCACGCTTGTTTTGATTTTGTTTACATATACAAAATATAGACTAGCGTGTAGTATTCCACAACTGGTTACTATAAAGCAGAAGATAAGATGGGTGATTTTGCTGAAAGACAGTGTAATGAAGATTTATCATGTCCCTTCATTACATATTTCCCTCATGGGTTGTATATTTTGGACCTAAATTTTGAAGTCATTTTTTTTGCATATTGCCCCTTGCAGATGCAGCTCTGTTTTCTCGCGATAGCATCCCATCTCTTCAAACATAGCTGCAACTGCAAGGGGTAATATGCGAAAAAAAGACTCAATGTAGGTCCAAAATATACAACCCACGAGAGATATATGTAATAAAGGGACATGAAAAATCTTTCTTTTTTACCTTCGCTCTACTTGAGGTGACTCCCTTTACGGCTGGTACTGACTTCTTACCTATAGTCCCGACTTCGACTTACATAAAGCCCCGAATCTCCATCAATATATTGGTGCCATGACAAGGATTGGAAGCTCGGTCCAAAATTTAATCCCAGATCGAGGGCAGCTCTGTTTGAAAAGATAAGCTGCTATCATGAGAAAAAACAGAGCTACATCTGCAAGTGGGAATATGCGAAGAAAAGGACGCATGGGACATGAAAAATATTAATTACAGACAGAAAATGGTTGTATTGTAGGTATAGAATCATCAGTTCAATTATATTAATGTAGAATTTTTAAAAGTAGTACAAAGTATAATTGGAAGCAAATAAATTATGTTAAAATATTGCAGAAAGAGAGAGTGAGAGAATGAGAAGGTCTAAGAGAGATAGAGAGTTCTACGGAGTTTTAAATTTTTCAGAATGGCAAGGAAAAGAAATGTTTTGCATACTGGCTTATGCCACACATATACCTTGATGTCAACTTTGAACATATAAATGTATTTATAGCATGAATATTCATACTGTTAAATGTTAACTCACTATATTCACTAAAATTTTGAGGGATGATTTATTTGCTTTTGCAGAGTAAGTTTTTTAATATAGATCTTGATTAGTAATTTATCTATAGTTTTTTTAGTTCAACAGTTTAGACCAAACTAATATTCTGATATAAAGCTTAATAAAAGCATCGTTATATGCAGCGGTCGAAGAAAATTATCAAAGAACCTCGCCAAATGCTCGTGAACTTATTAAATGGTGTTTTTATCCAAGCTTATAGGTTTATCTGTTCTAGTTACCTACTGATGTCTCCTATACAATGTCTTCAATACTTTGCAAGTTTCAGTAGTTGTCAGGACAGTGTTCTATATAGGTCTGAGTAAAATGTGTCTGAAATACGTAAATTCTGAGATTTTCGTAAGGAATGTGATTCTGTAAACCAAGGTTAATGTGTTGTTTGGTGTGTCAAGCCATCGTATGAAGATTTCTACCGATTAAAGGAAAATCAGAAAAACCTCAATCAACAAGTCTTATAAAGATGAACAAGTTGGTCAAGTCTCTAACAATTTAATCACAACTTGAACGAAAGTGTGTATGATTATTAGAGACAATCAGCAAAGTAGATTGTAAATAATTAAGTTGACGAAGCTTTTACTAAACTGAATTTCGGGCTCCCAAACACCATCATCAACAAAATAGAAAGAAGGATCTCTTAAACAGGGAATATCAAGGTCAGTTTCAA
>CM063509.1:46017253-46019753 GCA_032207245.1 Pardosa pseudoannulata
TATATATATATATATATGTGTGGTATAATATATATATATATATATATATATATATATATATATATATAAATATAAATATATGTGTGTGTGTGTGTGTGTGTTTGTGTGTTATGAAGTCACTAGTTTCATATTTTAAAAATTAAGAAATAAAATATATTTGTAAAGAGTAATTACATCATTTCCGCGCTATAATGTTAAAAAAATTTGATTTGTTGTTAAAACTACAAGGATTTTATACTTCAAACGTACAAAAAGAATCCTACAATAAACCAGCCACAACTGAAAAGATTTTTTTGAAAAGAGATGGAAACCTGAAAAAAGATCGAACAGGAAAGCAGCAAAAAACAACATTCTGTCGCATCTGAAAACGAAAGCACTAGTAAACAAACTGACATTGAGATAAGATTTATTTGACATAAAAGTTTATGATGTTATTCCATTACAATAACAGCATAGAGGAATTATTTATTTATTCGAAATGTTTTATTTTATATTTCCCTTTAGGAATCTAAAATAAAGTTACAATTATCTCTACATTTATATATTATTATTACATAATCGTAGAAAAATTTAAACTGTATTGTTTTGGTTAAGAGACTAATGCTTTGCCCTACCTACCAAGCAGGCTACTGCAACACCACATATTACACTAATATTAAGGACGAGTAAAATTCATGATATTTTCCTTTATTATATCCTTTATTATATTCAAAGTTCTAGAACGGTAATCTTTCTATATAATGTATCTTACCGTCGTATAGATGTTTTTATGGTATAAGCCTACATTTGTTTAAAGATTATAAAACAGGAATAAAGGAAAAATATCCTAGTTCACAAAACTTTAAATTGGACCAAATTTTTATCTTTTTTGTCTATTTTTCATCGCATTAAGCCTTCAAAAAAAAGTCCATTTTACATCCCAAAGACAAAATAGTCGATTAGTAATAAAGTTGTAACCTTAATGATTGCAGAGACATTATTTACATAAATTATAGCTTAATTTACAAAACATATTGCACTAATATTTAGGACGATTAAAATTCATCATTCTTTCTTTCGTAATTCATAATATTCAAAGTTCTAGGTCGGTAACCTTTGTATAACATTTGTACCTATAGAGTTTTCTTTGGTATAAGGATGCATGTGTCTAAAAGATTATAAAACGTGCATAAAGGAAAAAAAAATATCCTCGATTACAAAACATTAAATTGGAACTAATTTTTATATTTTTTCTCATATTTTAATCACATTAAGCCTTAAAAAACAGCCGTTTGTCCACTTTACACCACAAAGACAAAATATTTGTCTATTAATGAAGTTGAAACCTTTATGATTTGAGAAACATTATTTACATAATTTATATCTTAATTTACAAAAATAAAATATTACACTAATATTTAGGACGCTTAATATTCATCATTTTTTCCTTCATATTTCACTGTATCCAAAGTTCTATGTGCCTATCATTTGCACCTCTAGACGTTTCTTTGGTATAAGCCTGCATTTGTCTAAAAAATAATAAAACGTGCATAAAGAAAAGAAGATCCTCGGTAGCAAAACATTAAATTGGACCTAAATTTTATAATTTCCTCTTTTTTTCATCGCATTAAGCATTGAAAAAAACAAGTCCATTTTACATCCCAAAGACAAATTATTCGAATATCAATGAACTTGAAACCTTAATGATTGCAGAGACATTATTTACTTAATTTATATCTTAATTTGGACACAAACAATATTACACTAATATTCAGGACTAATAAAATTCATCATTTTTTCGTTCATAATTCATAATATTCAAAGTTCTAGGACGGTAACCTGTGTAAAACATTTGTACTTATAAAGTTTTCTTAAGTATAGTCAGCATTTGTCTAAAGGATTATAAAACGTACATAAAAGAAAAAAATCCTTGGTAATAAAATATTAAATTGGACTTAATTTTTACCTTTTTTCTTTTTTTTCATTGCATTAAGCCTTGAAAAAACAAGTCCATTTTACATCCAAGAAACAAAATATTCAACTATTAATGAAGTTGAAACCTTAACGATTGCAGAGACATTATTACCTAATTTATATCTTAATTTACAAGAAAAATATATTACACTAATATTTAGGACAATTAAAATTCATCATTTTTTCGTTCATAATTCATAATATTCAAAGTTCTAGGACGGTAACCTGTGTAAAACATTTGTACCTATTCAGTTTTCTTTGGTATAGTCAGCATTTGTCTAAAGTATTATAAAACGTACATAAAAGAAAAACAATCCTCGGTAATAAAATATTAAATTGGACCTAATTTTTATCTTTTTTCTTTTTTTTCATCGCATCAAGCCTTGAAAATACAAGTCCATTTTATTTTCAAGGCTTGATGCAAAATATCCGAATATTTATGAAGTTGAAACGTTAATTATTTCAGAGACAATATTTACATAATTTATATCTTAATTTACAATAAAATTATTACACTAATATTTAGGATGATTAAAAGTCATCATTG
>CM063509.1:46024753-46029753 GCA_032207245.1 Pardosa pseudoannulata
TATAAGCAGATCAAGAGGAGCACGAAGGAATCTTAGTATAATGCAACTTTATTGTGTATTTTAGAGCATTCAATGGAAATTGTCCGCTTTCGACATCTCTTTAAGCACTTTTCACAAAATGCACTAGAATAATAGTAAAATGATCTTCTAAATACTACTCATCACTTTTAAGATTTGGTTTTTATGTGAACCTAACGCCAAGCACGCCAATGATGTCCTATACGTAAAGCCTTCCTTATAGGTTGTTTCCATAAATACATGTATATATGTGTATGCATTGTGAATGTATAAATGTTCGTGTATTGTGAATAATGTATAAATGTACAAATGTGGGCGTATTGTGAATAACTGTATAAATGTGTGTGTTGTGAATAAATGGATTGTGTTTCTCTTGTGAGTAAATATATAAATATGTGGGTATTGTGAATAACACTATAAATGTGTGTTGTAAATAAATATATTAACGTATGTATTGTGAATAAATGTATTAACGTGTGCGTATTATGAATAAATTTATAAATATGTGGGTACTGTGCATAAATTTATGAATGTGTGTATTGTGCATAAATTTATAAAAGTGCATATGTGTATTAAGCATAAATAAATGTATTTTTGTATGTATAAATAAATGTATATATATGTGTATATGTAAGTATAAATAAGTGAATAAATGTGTGTACGTAAGTACAAATAAATGTATAAATGAATAAATGTGTGTTTTGTGAATAAATGTTTAATTGCATGTGTATGGTGAATAATTTATAAATGAATGTGGATATTGTGAGTAAATGATTGAATGTATGTGTGTATTGTGAATAAATGAATAAATGTGTATGTATTGTGGATAACAGTATAAATGTATGTATTGTGAATAACTGTAAAAATATGTGTTGTGAGTAAATGTATTAATGTGTGTGCGTGGTAACTAAATATATTAACGTATTTATTGTGAATACATTTATAAATGTGTGGGTATTGTGCATAAATTTATAAAAGTGCATGTGTGTATTATGCATAAATATATGTATTTGTATAAATAATGTATATGCATAAATATATGTATATGTATAAATAAACTTAAAAATGTGTCTATGTAACTATAACTAAATGTGCAAATATATAAATGCATATAAATATATGTGTATAATTACATATATATAACAGATGGATGAATGTGTGTACATGTGTACATATAAGTTGGGGTAAAAAATTGAAAATTTTTATGAATTATTATTCATATATTACAATAGAACAGTTACTTTATAAAATGTTATTAAAATAATAATGAATAAAATTATGAAATACTAATTTAATATAATTGAAGCAATATTTGTTTCGTTGATTCTACAGTTCGCTATATAATTTAACCAAGTGTAGAAAATGCAGTGCGTGGGCTATGAATTCGACCACTCCTACTTTAGCTAACACTCAAGATATTTTTCATCCCATACGTAAGTATTTTTAAAAAAGGAACTTTTCAACAAGTTCCATTTCATTACACGGTTATCGCATATTTTAATCTTTTCAACGTTCCTCCAAGTTTTTTACGCTAACAAATAAGTGTTTCCTAGTTTTTTAATCAGCTTAAAAGCAGATTCCATTTTTCTCAAATTAAGCGACGTTCCACGAAGATTTCTGTAACGTTATATAAGTTCATTAAAACTTATAAACTCTGCTTCTTTTCTTGTTATCTCGCTTTTTTCCACTAAACTTTACTCCACTTAGCTGATTTAAATATAGAAACTGTTTTACTTTTTCATTGTGAGAAATTGGTGCAATTGGAAGAGAAATTACCCCTTAGAGATTTGAATAAAAATTGACAATTTAGACTTGTATAATTATTAAAATTATGTGTCTGTGTACATACGAAGATTTAAGAGTGAGATTAATAAGACTAACTTAAAATTAGCACAATTTTTAATTAAAATTACGAAATTGATCCTTAAAAAGTCCTTTGAGGCAGGCTAAAAGTTATTCTTAAAATAAATTAAGACACACATTTAATTACAGGGAAATTATCTTCCAAAATTATGCTTTGACATGAATTTCAAAATTTATTGCTCGTTTTTATGTAATGAGAATACAACTACATATCTTGGAAGTTGCTGAAGTTGCATCTTCTTAAAATTGTGTATTCTAACATGAGAAAAATTAATTTTATATTGGATGCACTGAAGTAATCTAAAACAAATTGAAAAATCTAACAATGTCGCCAGATAGATCTCGAGTATGCATATTTTAAAGGTACTGACTGACGGAATGATTACTAGATCAAAGGAATGACGAGGTCTAAGGGTATTAAACGAATTCTATATGGTGTTCACTCTAAATAATCATGGGTGCATATATATATATATATATATATATATATATATATAATATATGTGTGTATATATATATATATGTATATATATATATATATATATGTGTGTATATATAGATGTATATGTATATATATATATATATTCATATTATATATATAATTATATATTTATATATATATATATATATACATATATATATGTATATATATATATAGATGTATATATAAGTATATATATGTGTATATATATATATATGTATATATATATATATATATATATATATATATATATATATATATATATATATATATATATATATATATATATATATATATATATATATATATATATATATATATATATATATAATATATTTATATATATATATATAATATATATATTATATATTAATTGTATATATATATATATATGTGTATATACATATATATATATATATACATATATACATATATATATATATATATATATATATATATATACATATATATATATATATATATATATTGTTTGAATTGTTGTCAACTTTTAAATAAATGGCAAAATGACACCATAGAATAGGGATTGAGTTTAAATGTTAAGCTTTTTTACAAGGATTTAAAAGAATTTTAAATAACTACTTAATAAACATTATGGTTGCGAGAAACGATATTATAGTAGTATAAATTTATGAAGAACAAGGTTGGGTTTTGAAGTAGAATTGCTTTCACTTGGATGTACTTAAAAATTGTTAAATAAACTTAAAAAATGTTTGACTGTCCATATAAAGCCCAGGTTCTTGCCCTTGTTTTTAATAGTTGTCAATTTTTTAACAAATGGAAAAATGACACCAAAGGATAAGAATATAGTTTAAAAGTTAAGTTTTTTTTTTACGAGGATTTAAAAGAATTTTAAATAACTACTAAAAACATTACGGTTGAGAGACACGATTTTATAGTATAAATTTCTGAAGAATACGGTTGTGTTTTGAAGTACAAACGCTTTTAAATGGATATTCTTAAAAGTTGTTAAAAAAAACTTTAAAATCGTTTGACTGTCTATATAAAACCCATGTTAGGGCTATTGTTTTTAACTGCTGTCAATTTTTAACAAATGGCAAAATGACACCAAAGTGTAAGAACAGAGATTAAATGTTAAGCATTTTTACAAGGATTTAAAAGAATTTTAAATACCTACTGGAAAAACATTACGGTTGCGAGACACAATCTTATAGTATACATTTATGAAGAACACGGTTGGGTTTTGAAGTATAATTGCTTTCACCTGGATATTCTTAAAAATTGTTAAATTAACTTAAAAAATGTTTGACTGTCCATATAAAGCCCAGGTTCTTGCCCTTGTTTTTAATTATTGTCAACTTCTAAATAAATGAAAAAAATGACACTAAAAGACTGGAATTGAGTTTAAATGTTAAGCTTTTTTACCAGGATATAAAATAATTTTAAATAACTACTGGAAAAACATTAAGGTGGCGAGACAAAATCTTATAGTATAAATTTATGAAGAATACGATTGGGTTTTGAAGTACAATTGCTTTCACCTGGATATTCTTAAAAACTGTTAAAAAAAACTTAAAAATTATTTGACTGCCCATATAAAGCTCAAGATTTGGCCCTTGTTTGAACTGTTGTCAACTTTTAAATAAATGGCAAAATGACACCATAGAATAGGAATTGGGTTTAAATGTTAAGCTTTTTTGCAAGGATTTAAAAGAATGTTAAATAACTACTGAATAAACATTATGGTTGTGAGAAACGATATTAAAGTAGTATAAATTTTTTAAGAACACTGTTGGGTTTTGAAGTAGAAAACCTTTTACCTGGATATTCACTTATAAAAACAACTATTAAATAGCCACTAGCTTTAGTCATCCGCGCTAACTTATTACAGTTTTTTGCCAACTTTCTTTCCCGTCCTCCACAAAAAAAAATTTACTCTGAATCTCCTGCAAAACCATCCCAAATAACTTTTCTCTGGAAATACCAAGCGAATATGAGCCAATAGCAATATGTTACAATGTATTCCATAGGCGAATAAAAATCCATCATCAAGTAACAATAGTTTATGATCATCGTCCACAACATAATGAAAAATATCCATAGACTGAAAAGAAAAAAAAACAGTAACGCATGAAAAAGTATGGTATCTTGAGCATTATTTTCCAGCTCTTCAAGTTGAATCGCAGAGGAAACAAATTGCAAGGAGAGGAAAAGACTTTTGCTCTCGTAAATGCGATATAAAAAAAAACCAACCATGAATTTATGGATATATGCCAGGGTGTTTCTTTTTCTGAATTGCTTCGACTTTCTACCATTATTTTTGGTGCTTCTTTCTCCGTTCATATTAATACCATTTCTGAACAAACTATTGCAGCTCTTTCAAAAAGAATTTTCGATGAGGATATTTATATTTTTTTTCTTCTTTTTTTCACACTTTCGTTTTTTCTGTTTTTATGAGTACGTCTGTTTATTTGTTGGTTTATTTATTTGGTGTAAATGGATTGGGAATGATAATTTGGGGTATATATTTTTATAGGTTCACTATCTCATACAACGTAATTGAATTTCTTACTTTTGGAAATAAATGAAATTTTCATCTCTACAAATTTCATGAAGGGACGTAATATACAGCCGTTATTCTGTAAAGTATTTTACAAGA
>CM063509.1:46039753-46047253 GCA_032207245.1 Pardosa pseudoannulata
CACTTATGAAAATTGAACTTTACCGTTGGTTTACTGCGTAACTCAGGTCAAAACTATTGCATATGCCGCTTTCTATTGATACACTCTGAAATTTCATGTAGCATCGTTTTTACCTTCTTACAGTACATTCAGTTCTAATTTAAAGACCTTAGGTCTGGTGTCATTTTTAATGCATTTTAATGTGGTGTGAAAACTCCCTTGTTCAGAACACTAACTATCGAAATCGGCCGAGCTGTGTTCCACCTGCTTGACCGAACTACAATAGCGCCTCGAGGCAGGGTCTCGGATGCTGATAGTTCTTTTGAATAGGCGTCACGCCCTGATCTGTCACGGTAATGATTCCGGAGCATTCCCTTGAGTATTCCGAAAGGGACATCTAGCGAATGATAATTCGACTAATTAACTAGCTGCAACCTTAGCTGGAGTTCTCAGTTAACTGGAATCGTAACTGACCAGAATATGGTTCGTGAGACCGTAACTGACCCCCAGGTATAAAAAAACTAGAATTTTTCGACTCGGGGCTTTTCGACATTTTTTTACGTAGGTGCATTGATCTCGTGGAGGTTTCCACGACATTTGACTACAGCCAGATTTTTAGAAATTACGTTCTGGGGACTCTTAACCCCTTGCTTGTTTTACACGTACACCGAACGGGCTCCGTTACCGTGCCTTTAATCATTTGCTCCTACGTCATACGGGCAATCTGATTTCTTTGTCATTATCACTGTTTTAGCCGGATCTTTTGCATTTTTAATACCAAATTAGTTGTACAGATCTCTAAAAGTTAATTTACGAAGTGTATTCTGTTTGGTTTAAAAGCGTAGCCTTTGTGACAGGTTTTACATTTCACCGCGAGTTTTTTATCTTTGAGTTTTTGGTTTGACTTTGGCTTAAGTTTTTAGGAGGCTGACCGAGAGAGGCTTTTTAGAGGTAATTCCACCTACAGTCAAAATAATAAGGCCTACAAGCCAGTGCTATGTGTGTTCACTGAAAAAAAAAGGACAGCGGCAAAAGAATCAGAAAACAGACTAGGTATGTTTGTCCGGACTGCAAGTTGCACTATGCTTCTTGCCCTCTTTCTAAATTTATCGCATTAAACCTGATCTTAGAAAAAACAGGGGAAGTAAATGTAGTATATGCATTCGAAAATAATTGTGCAGTAATTGTAATCGAAAATATTTGTATTTTTTACGCATAACTGTAAATGTAACTTCCCTTTCTGGCTTACAGGGGAGAGAAAAGACAACTTCCAGGGAAATTTTTTTTTCCTAAAAGAAAGTGGCTATACATGCTTAAAATAATTAGAAATATTACTTTTAATACAATTTTCCAGCTTACAAATATAAAATGAACAAAAATATGCAACAAAAAATGTAACATTTTTTTGGTTCGAAGTCGTAAAAAAAAAATGATAGTCCTAAGTGGTTAAGATCAGCTCATATAAGGAACGGCAGGGTCTCGGAAACCGAACGGATGATATATTGAATTCGCGTTGCACCCTGAAAAAGCATCCCTATCGTGTGAGAATATTTAATTTTTTTTTTTTATTATGACTGTGATGATCGTAGATATCTTATCCAAGCAACAATCCTTTACATTTCAAGTTGTTTTGGGATGTTAGAATACCTTTGTATATAGAAATTACTGATTTGAGAATATAAAAGAGATTTCTTACTCTGTTAAGTCTGTGATTCTCCTTCACGCTGCTTCTTCATTCAAGAACTTTGAAGGCGTCACAGTTTGATTTTTAATTATAATGCTGCTACTGTATATTTAAGTCTCGTTGCACACATATGTAAATTTATATAGATTAAATCTTTAAATTTCCTTCATACACATATTTAAAATATATTTTTCTGTGTCCCTCAAAATACCCTTTTATTTTTAATGTATTTTCTATTTTGCAAAATACTCACGCCCTGTTGTAAATTTCAGCTTAATCCCTAACCCTAAGATGGATCAGTTCCGACATTTAATTCAACCCTTTAAATGAGAAATTAAAATTCATGTGGCAGCACTGAAAGAAGGACATTCATAAATCAGTCAACCTCTACACTTCCCTCCCCTTCGGAAGTACGGGAGTGAAAATCTCTGATCGTGTTGAACACTTGCTATTTCGCAAAGGATAATTTGTCTCTCTCTTTTATCACCGTCTTGCAGTGAATTCTTTTGGTATGGAAGCGATTATAATTCTTTTGAGATAATTAAATTTCTTTGACCCGGTCATGGCATTATTCACCGAAGTTAGGCTTCAAGGCTAAGTGAACTTTGATTGGGTGAAACTATATAGGTTTAAGATTAATGTGCTTTGAAATTGCTTAAAAAGGTGCATGTTGTACGTTGGGCTATATAATTGCAAACAATCAGTCAATTCAGATAAGGAGATTTTAGATGATTTCTACTATAGCTATTGTCTTATAACCATACTTGCCATTTATATAAGAAATAATTTGATTGTTTATTATGTGTAATAATATACTTTTTACTAATAAAGTACATAATGAATCTGAGGAAATTAAATTTAAGTTTATTGCAGCTAAGACCATAACCTTTTGGGTTATACAAACCTAATATTACAGCCTACATATTAATCAGAAATATTTTCCATCTAAATATTTTTATTTAATATTGTATACAGATCTTCCACTTTGATTTCCACATTAAATTTATCCCTATAAAATACTAATCAATTTTCCCAATATTCTACTATATTGTATATATTTTGATGTAAAACAATCATTTCTAGGTAAAACTAATTTTTCTTCGGGGGCAATATTTGTATCTTATATTGTATAAATTTCTTCCACTTTGATGTAAAATCTGCAAATCAATTTTATCCCTGTAGGCAAAATAATAATCAAAAACCCTTCCTCGGGTGCAATATTTAAATCTAATATTGTATACATATCTTCAACTTTGATGCAAAATCCACATACCAAGTTTCTTGTAGGTAAAATACTAATCAGAAACCTTTCTTTGGGTGCAATATTTAAATCTAATATTGTATACATATCTTCAACTTTGATGCAAAATCCACATACCAAGTTTATCCTGTAAGTAAAATACTAATCAGAAACATATTTTCGGGTGCAATATTTGTATCTTATATTGTATACAGATCTTCCATTTTGATGTAAAATCCACATATCAAGTTTATTCCTGTAGATAAAATAATAATCAAAAACCTTTCTATGGGTGCAATATTTGTATCTTATATTCTATACAGATCTTCCATTTCGATGGAAAATCTAAATATCAAGTTTATCTATGTAAATAAAATACTAATCCGAGATCTTTCTTTGGGTGTGATATTTTTATCTTATATTGTATAGAGAACTTCCACTTTGGTGTAAAATCCACATATCAAGTTTATCCCTGTAGATAAAAAATACTAATCAGAAATTTTTCTTCGAATGCAATATTTGTATCTAGTATTGTATATAGATCTTTCACTTTGATATAAAATCCACAAATCAATTTTATCCCTGTAGGTAAAATACTAATCAGAAACCTTTCTTCGAGTGCAATATTTGAATCTAATATTGTTTATAAATTATCCACTTTAATGTAAATTCCAGATATCAGTTTTTATCTCTGTAGGCAAAATACTAATCAGAAACCTTTCTTCGGGTGCAATATTTGTATATAATATTGTATACAGATCTTACATTTGATTTAAAACCCACATGCCAAATTTATCCCTGTAGGTAGAATACTAATCAAAGAGTTTTTCTTTGGATGCAATATTTGTATCTTATATTGTATACAGATCTTCCACTTTAATGTAAAATCCACATGTCAATTTTATCTTTGTAGGTAATGTACTAATCAGAAACCTTTCTTTGGATGAAATATTTGTATCTTATATTGTATACAGATTTTTTATTTTGATGTAAAACCAACATATCAAGTTTATCCCTGTAGGTAAAATACTGATCAGAAATTTTTTTTCGGGTGTAATATTTGTATCTTATATACAGATCTTTCACTTTGATATAAAATCTATAAAATAATCTTATCCCTGTTTGTAAAATACGAAGCAGAAACTTTTCTTCGTGTGCAATATTTTTATCTAATATTGTATATAGATCTTCCTTTTAATGTAAAATCCCCATATCAATTTCATCTCTGTAGGAAAATTCTAATCAGGAACCTACTTTCGGGTACAGTATTGTAGCTAACATTGTATACAGATCTTTCCCTTTAATGTAAAATCCACTTATAACGTTTATCCCTGTAGGTAAAATACTAATCAGAAACCTTTCTTCTGGTACAATATTTGTATCTTATATTGTATAAAGAACTTTCATTTTGATATAAAATCCACAAGTCATTTTTATCCTTGTAGATAAAATACTACTTAGAAACCTTTTATCAGGTGCTATATTTGTATGTAATATTGTATACAGGTCTTACACTTTGATGTAAACCCCACAAATCAAGTTTATCTCTGTAAGTAAAATACTAATCAGAATTTTTTCTTCAGATGCAATATTTGTATCTTACATTCTCTACAGATCTTCCACTTACATGTAAAATCCTTATATAAAGCTTATCAATGTAGGTAAAATACTAATCAATTTTCCCCATATTTGTGTAAATGGAAATGGAATTCCTGCATAGTTTTCCACATTTAACCCCTTCCGGTAAAATGACGAGTCTAGCTCGTCATTAGTTTTTCATTCCATACCCCACAATGACGAGATACACTCGTCATGCGATTAAAGTTACTGTTAAATATGATAATTAATTTAGTTTAAAATTTCTAGTGTACTGAATTTGGCAACACTTTTATCACTTGTGAAAATCAGAAGTCACTGTTGCATATTGTTTACTTAGAATTTCTTGGTACAAGTCGTTGCCAAATTAATGAGTTAGAATAAAAGAAAACCTACTAAGAAATGTCGTGTGTGTTACAAGAATCAAATTAAAAGTGAGACTACTTGGCGGTGTAAACAATTAAGAATTCCTTTGCACTTTGTTTTGAAAAGTACCACTAGCTTGAAGACTATTATCTGTATACCTTATTAATGTTTTGCTTTGATATTTTCTTAATTTTACTGTTTCTGATATTATTTAACACTATGTAAAAAGTGGATTTTAATTAAGAATATGTAAGAATTGTAAAATGAAACACGTTTTATTAATAAAAATTAAATGGTTATTTCATGCACAGTTTTTCATTATTAAATCATACCGGAAGGGGTTAAGCACTCTTTTCACGTTGTCACTTTATACCATACATCAATAAACAAAAGGGAAGGAAAAAGTTACTATTTATAGTAGGGGGAAATTAACCGTATAAAAATAAGACAGCTAATATAGGTGATTTAAAAGTATAACTTGGACCTACACTTTACGACAACTCAATAAATGACAATGTGGGAAGTAAGTGGTTTCGACTCAACTTTATTTCCTAAATTTGTTCCGCTTGGTTTAAATATATAAACCATCTGTCTCCAAAAAATCAAGAAGTCCAATCTTTTCATCAGACTTATTTCCTCGGTTGCACAATTATTTTTTAATATGGCAAACATATTTCCACGAAAAAAGTTACTGAGGAGTTGATAAATTTAATACTTGAGACAATATACACAACATATGTAACACTATACTGTAATTCAGGTGTTTTGTAATAAAGGGGGTAATACCTTTCAACTTTTGTATTAATTCGCCCGAATAATCATCTTTATTTCTTCCAAATTAAAAGTAGTAAGAGGTTAAATAAAATAACCTTTTTAAAATACCAGCAAAATTTATTTTATTAATTAAAATATCACACTCTAAAAAGAAGTCTAATAAATGTATAAAAAATAAACATTTTATGTCTTAAAAATTACCAGTTTTACAAACATAGTTTTTTAACATAGTTAGAACAAGTTGTTATCTTCTTTTACATATCTCTTTCATTTTTGAAACATAAAAAATATTTTTGTTACAGTTTTAAATAAAAGGCACTTTGTTGTTAACAAAAATGATATCAAGGCTAACGCTATGTTTACTAAAAAATAATTAAGTTTAAGAATAACTTTTTGTTTTAAAACATACTACAATATCTCAAAATAATTTAGAAACTAAATTTGTATAAAAATAAGATGCCTTTATATATTTAAAATAAACTGAAAAAATTATTTTTTTAAAAACAATTAATAATTTATGATTGCAAAAGAAAAAAAATATATTCTTGGAATTATAAAAGAATGATTATGTACAATAGAAAAGAAGATTAAGAAAATTAAATTGTATACTACTTATAAAAGTTTAATAAAAAAATATTAAAACTTTTTGGGATAACATACGCGTTACATGAAGAAAATACACTTTGAGTAAAATCAAGTTAAAATTTCGTTCAAGTTTAAATTTGTTTACAGGTAACAGTTGATACGTTTTTATTTATAACTCCTCTCAATATCGGAATTTTTTTACGCGGATTATTTTAAAATTTTCAGAACTGAATTCTTTTTCCATATATATATATATATATATATATATATATATATATATATATATATATATATATATATATATATATATATATATATATATATATATATATATATATATATATATATATATATATATATATATATTCTGAAAAATCTAATTTTTTGTCGATTTAACAGTTCTATAACCTTTTAAGTTACATAAAATTATGATAAATTTAACACTTGAAGAGTATCAACATATGTTTATTTTGGTAAGGCAAATTATGATCATTTCTCTCTTAATATATTGTAAAACTATAGTCTAATCCTTATCAAAATCCTTCTCATAATTGACCTTAATAATGCAACATTTCTTTATAATCAATTCAATCTTATATGAAAGCACAGCGAAGAGACATGCATACATATGCTGATAATCGCACACTTTCAAAGAATTTAATATATTTAGATTATGCAAAGAAGTATTCCAGATTATCACCCTATATTTGAAATCCACACAATGCAAAAATACACATACGTAACAAATCAACTCTTCTCAACGTATTTTGAGATTAAACTTAAAATTAATGCATCAGATCATTGGAGATTTCTTTTGTTCTAGATAAAAGTAAATAATATTAATGACAAGTGACAAAAGTTCACTGCTATATTTTTAAGTCTTTACGTACCGTTCTATACCTGAAATGTTTTCCAATAGCTTAAAGCATAGTAATTCCATAGAGGTTTAAAGTGCTTTGACGAGATTTAAGGTCACTTAACTAAAGTAGCCTTAAAGTATAGAAGTTTCATTCTCTGTTAAGATACAGTAAAACAATAGTCTAACCCTTATCAAAATCCTTCTCATAACTGACCTTAATAATGCAATGTTTCTTTAAAATCAATTCAACATTATATGAAAGCACAGCGAAGAGATATGCATACATTTGCTCATAATAGCACACTTTCAAAGAATTTAATATATTTAAACTATACAAAGAAGTATTCCCGATTATCACCCTATATTTCATATCAACACAATGCGGAAGAATGCGTACATAACAAATTTACTCTTTTC
>CM063509.1:46059753-46062253 GCA_032207245.1 Pardosa pseudoannulata
GAAATCATTTTAACCCAATTATTTTCTTTTACTTTGGCTGTGAAATGAAAAACTTTAAACACTACAGGTTTAATGTATGAATATTAGAGTTGTAAATATGATTATAATGATGATATCTTTAAATTTTTAAACCTAAAATCTCAAAAATTTAATGATTATTCCTTTCCATACGATTATTTTCCAATATTCTTTTGCACAGTTTATTCTTTTCATTTCGCAATGTGTGTATGTGTGTGTGTGTGTCGGTTTCCAGTGATAAGGCGAATGGACGAAATCATCTCTTTATTTAAAATAAATATATCGTAATAAATCATCTCTTTATTTAATATCGAATTTATTTTTCAAGGCATCAATTACGTCATTTATTTTTATTCATGGAGAATTCAAGCGTGGAGTGTGTTGACATCTCTATGCCTTAGCCCCAACTGACAACTATCGATTTCCATACTCATCAAATCCTTCAAGTTCATCAAATTCTTCAATTCTTCAAATTCTTCAGTGTACGCTTGACCGGATGATCCTAAAACCTTACGCGAGCGTGGGTTTTTCATTTATTTGTGTATTACGAAAGAGTTCATGTTTAAATTGTTCCCAACTCACTTAATTTCACAAACCCCCTCATTTTAGACCTGACACACACACACACACACACACATAATAGAGAAATAGAAAGAAATTTGTTTATATACCAATTACCATATATATAATATATATATATACTATATATATATATATAAACTATATATATTGTATATATAATATTATATATATTTATATATATATATATATATATATATATATATATATATATTTATATATATATAATATATATATAATAGTTTATATTTATATATTTTATTATATATATTATATATATATATATATTTATATATATATATTATATATATATATATATATATTATATATATATGTATATATATATATATATATATATATATATATATATATATATATATATATATATATATTATATATATATATATATATATATATATATATATATATATATATATATATATATATATATATATATATATATATTATTTGCAGACATTATTTTTTTTTTATTGTTACAAAATCATTTTAAAAGATATTATTTTCTATTCACATTGGCTGTAAAATGATAATTTATATATATATTTATATGTATATATATATATATATATATATATATATATATAATTATATATCTTTAAATATTTTATATAATTTAAATCTCAAATATATATAACGATTATATCCTTTATATATATTCTATTTATAATATATCTTTGCCCAGTTTATATATTATATATGATATATAAATATACTTATATATATATATATATATAAAATATATGAAATTTTATATATATATAATATATATATAAGAATATATTTATACAATATATATTGTATATATATATATATATATACATATATATATATATACATTATATATATATATATATATATATATGTATATATATAAATATATATATATATATATATATATATATATATACATATTTATATGTACATTATATATATATATATGTGTGTGTGTGTGTGTGTGTGTTTGTACGTAGTATTTGCTAAGGCAGATTATTTAAACTCATGGTATTATCCTGGCAGTCTAAATCTCCGGTAGAACGCTTTATTGCTTCTCCAAATGATGCATCACTATTCGACGCGTGTACCGTTCGAATACTTAAGGATAATTAGGAAGTAATAGATGGGCATGGAACTGCAGATAACGCTTAACACACCTTATTTGGTAACGGATAATAGGTTAAACAGATGCGTACGAATTGGTCTAGTGTCAGCAGTGGTTAGTCTCATTTCAGACCTTTTATCAAGCCATTAAACGGAAAGTAATTCATGTTAGCTTGTGTACATAAATGCCATAATCAAATTTCTCATTATAGGTACATACACTCAAATAAACAAGGAAATATTCAAAGGAAATCACTTTAAATTATAGGAGAAATTATGTAAAATTTTAATTGGACTGGTGTAAAATACTAAGCTTTAATAAAGCTTCACTTTCAGTTACTCAATTATTGCATTGTTAAAAATGATTAATGAAATAAAATGTATGCACATAAAGTATACATGTAATGAAATTTATTTAAAAGGTTAAAAATATTAGTTTTTCTCTTGAACGTAACAAAATAACTAACTAAACTCTAAATAACTAAATATGTAATACATAAACTAATTCCTTTGTAAAAAGTTAGTTACATATTGTTTTAAACTAAATTATTGTATACTAATTTATAGATGAACTATGACGATACGCATCATATTCGTTAAGTATAAAAGACGTAAAATGTTTAGATGAACTATGTAAAACGTGTAGTGCAATGATATATAATATTAAGCTTTAATAAAACTCAATTTTGTGTTATTGAACTATTACATTATTAAATATTATTAATGAGTTAAAATGTTTACTCGCATTATTTTGGTAAAATTTGCTAACAAGTTTTAAAACATA
>CM063509.1:46067253-46097253 GCA_032207245.1 Pardosa pseudoannulata
TTAGTGTATCTTTATGAATTGATTAGACATTTTATTTATTATGAATTTCTGTGATTTAGATCAGTAACTAGTAGCACTATTTATAATCAGTATAAATATGTGTTACACAGTAAGTAATAGTCTAACTATCCTTTGTGTCTAGAAATAATTACACTAATCAAAATGCTTAAAGATACCGTAGATGTTAGAAAGAGATAAATAACGCAAACACTGTTTAAAATTTTATGAATTATAATATCATACTTTATTTCACCCGACATAAAATTTAGCGTTATTCAATTTTAACTTTTATAAGAGAAGAAGAATAAATAAACCTATTAGAAAACGTTATTTTATCTGATTTTATTTTTTATTTTTTTATTTTATTTATTTTATTTTATTTTATTTTATTTATTTTATTTATTTTATCTGATTTTATTTTTTATTTTTTTATTTTATTTTATTTTTATTTATATTATTTTTGTTTATTTTATTTTATTTTTCATTTTTTATTTACTTTATTTTATTTTTTATTTATTTTTATTTATTTTATTTTATTTTTAATTTTTTATTTACTTTATTTTATTTTTTATTTATTCATTTTGTTTGTTTGGTGAGGGAGAGAGGGGGTAAAGGAGGTAAGTAGATTTTGCTATCGTTAAGCATCATACAATGCCATTTATGAAAAGGAAAAACAGCGTAAAAAAATATATATAATTAGTATTACATGTAAAATAACTAGTACAAAATGAAGTTTTATAATAGACTAAGAAAGTTTTCATGATATTATTCTATACATTTGCTAAAAAAGTCAATTTATGTGTTCTGTTCGAAAAATCAAATCGTTGATCCAAATGGAAAATTTATAATATAAATTGCTTATATTGTTTGAGTGCACTCTAAGTATTAACAAAATAAAAACTGGTTGTAATAAAGCAAACAATCTACAAATTATTTTCAACGACGTCTTAAAAGGTTCGCATGGCATTATTATGTTACTACAAAAAAAAAGGGAATTAAGTGCTAATAAAGAATCAATAGATTAAGAACTTATATCAAGTTCTGGATAATTTTTTTTTTCTCAAAGAAAGAGAAAACAAGTTTTCTGCATGTCTCCTATCCCTCTCATGCTCGAGAATATGTAAACGCGTTCGGTATTCGTACACAACTGCGTTTGTTTGCATGGAATCATGGCAAATCTGAATAATTTATTCTTTCAGAATCGATACTAAAGTCTACAACACTTTGAAAACCGACGAGGCTAAAGTGCTTCTGGATAGTGTAGTTATGAAGAACGCGAGTGCGTGTATGTTTTGCTATAAAAGAAAGGTTTTCTGTTAGTTTTACTCTGCAACCTTTTGGGACAAATGTATTTTATATTCTTTTAAAATTTTGTACATAAAAATTTAAATTGATTAAATCTTTAAATAAGTCAAGCGTTATGTTTTGTTTGAAAACATTGGCTTGAATGAAGAACAGGGTGCTTCCGCCAACTTGGCGATAAATCTCTGAGCATAGTAGCCTAACATTTTCTCCTGATTTCGCCGTGTCCAAACAATCTGTATCTATGTTTTAATTTATACAGTGGACTAGGATTAATGTGATCAGTTTGTGATACTGTTATTTTTTTAACCCTCTAAGCGGTTCGCACGTACAATTCCACCAAACCGATGGTGTCCCCAAAATATACAATTTTCGACCTCCAAAAGCTCTCCAAAAATGAATGTAGTGTACATTTCTGCCAGTGCTTCCCTCCATGGAGTTCTGCGGTAGGAGGGTCAGGTCGACTGTTTAGGAATTGCACCCCTCTTTGACTAACATTTATTGAGGGATGCACCTCTACCCCCTGAGGCACAAAGCTGATAGCTTTTCATAGCTTTGTAAATCTCTATTTCGAAGTATTTCGTTTGCAGCAACTGATGTATCCGTAGTTGCACCACTTAAATATCTTGGACGACTTTCATAAAAAATATAATTAAGTCTCTCAAAGAATATTTTTATTTGTACTTTTAGAATCCATTATTTCTTATGGGATGATCTTCGAGACTTGACGAGCTTTATGTGTATTAAAAATTAACAATCTATAATATCTATTTATATATCTATTTATAACCGGAAGTTAAGGACAATAACGAGGATGGATTTCCCGTACTAGTCGAATAAGAGTGAAGGAAAAAATCATAGAACGCTTTGGCCACTGACACAGTAAACCTTTAGCGTATTTTTGAGACTTTTTTCCTCGATGTGTTCCACTCGGAGGGTTAACAATAACCGATTGATAACAATAAACAATATGCAAAATTAGATACATTTACACCCCACCTTTAATTCACAAGTACTAAATTTCAGAACAAAATAAAAAAACACACCTTATATTTATATACTGTACATTATCCTTTAAAACATAAGAAATGTATACATAATTAAAAAAAATTGATCATTTGTTGACCGTCTGCAATTTTTTCTAAGAAGTTTATTGATAAATTGTTCGTAAACATAATCTGTCATAACGATTTAAAATTTCGATCTTTTGTTTTAACGTTAAATCATTTCGCTTTCTGGCTTCCATATCGACAAGCTGCATGTAAGCGAGCAAGGCATAAAATGTGAATACGCTCCTTCTCAGTTCCGATAATAATGTGTTGCCTTCTGCTTATGTGACAATTATTGACCACCAGAAGGGTGTGCGTATTTCTGAAATATTTCCAGAGTAATACTCCACTCCTTTGTTCATTCCCCATTTCCCTAGGTGGAGAAGAATTCTAGAAATTCAAAGAACAGCAAAGGGTAAGAAAAGAATGGTTCGAACGATGATCCCATTAACCCTTTAAAGGTCACCAAAATAAATTCATGTGAATTTAATGTAATTTGTTTATAAATGTTATCTATAAGCCTTGTATATGTAAAATATATAGATTATTTTTACATTCATTAGAAGAGTTTGCCTTAGAGGATACGAAATTAGGGTTTGAGAAGTGGTATAACTGACTAACCCCTACCCTTGTACAGCTTGAACATTATGCCTTTTTTAAAAGTTTAACTATACTGGAAGAACAATAAATGATAATCCTTAAACTGGTATAACAAATAAATAGCTTAACAACTTAAAAGTGTTGTTTGTATAGATACTTTTATTTGAGGTCATAAGTAAGATAAATTGAATCTGACTTCTCAAGTACAGAAAGTTTAAATACATATATTTCAATAGAAAAAGAAATAAATAAGTTAAACGTAGAAATATCATTTGTTCTATATTTAAAATATCAAAAAAATAATATATATATATATATATATATATATATATATATATATATAAATATATATATATATATATATATATATATATATATATATATACATATATATATATATATATATATATATATATATATATATATATATATATATATATATATATATATATATATATATATATACATATATATATATATATATATATATATATATATATATACATATATATATACATATATATATATATATATATATATATATATATATATATATATATATATATATATATATATATATATATATATATATATATATATATATATATATATATATATATATATATATATATATATATATATATATATATATATATATATATATATATATATATATATATATATATATATATATATATATATATATATATATAATCGAAAACTCATCCATGTCTCCAAAAAGTTCTTTTTTTAATTGCGAAAGCTCTTGAATTTGCATCAGTGGCTTCCACATGTCACAGATGTATGAGATTGGAACCGTAAATAATTATAAAAAGATAAAGTAAAGTAATCCAAAAAGTAAAGTTTAAAAAAAAAAGATGTTTAATATATATATATATATATATATATATATATATATATTATATATAAATGTATATATATATATATATAATATATAAATATATAAATATATATATATATATATATATATATATAATATATATATATATATATATATATATATATATATATATATATATATATATATATATATATATATATATATATATATATATATATGTATATATATATATTATAAAAGGATATAAACTATTACTTTATAACTTACAAACATCAAAAGTTAATTTGTGGAGAAGTGAATATATATTTTATTAACTTGTGCATATATTTGATTTTTATAGTGCATATTGTACCGATTTGTATTATAAAATTTATCTTTTAGAATGTTAGTGTCTTAATTTTTATCTAATAAATATTATATTTAACAGAGCTAGGTATTTATAAAACGTAAGAAAATTTTGTAGACAGTGTTTAAGTAATTTAAATTAAGAAGTGATTAAATGAAATGGTTAAAGGTATGATGTCACAATGCTAGAAAAAATATTCTTTTTAATTATTATGTGATAAATTGATAAATTCAATTGTCTGGTCTTCACAGGGAAAAATTGAGTTTGAAATAATAGCATTAAACTCTCGAAAAGGGGGGAATGGATAGATTTAGAACTCGCTTTGTAATTTTCTAACCCTAACTCATAAAGAATTCAATATGGATGCCTCAATCCATTCCAGGTCCAACCACTTCATAAATTCGAGGACAGACGGACAGATAAATTAGGCTATTATTATACAGAAGATTTTTGTTCTGTAAATAATTAGACATAAGTAATACTTTTTATACTTTAGACTTCATTTTTATTAAAACGATTGACATAATTTGGTTTATAGTACGACTATTATTAGGCTATTATTATATAGGGGATATCTCTACTAGAAATAATTAAACAAAAAAAAATACTTTTTATACGTTAGACTTCATTTTTTTTTCTAATACCACTGACATAATTTAAGTATAGCACGGCAAAAGATATATTTAAAAAAAATCTCAATTTTATAAGTTTTAAATTCCTAATTAGTTTTTATAACTAAAGATGATATGGCATCTAATTAAAAATATTATGATTGGGTATTTCTTGAATAATAAGAAGAATGTAATAATTTCTACGATTTATCCTAAATGATATGTAAGGGGAGTATTAAATAATTGGTCAGTATAAGGTGAGTATAAAAATTATTTCCCAATTGATTATAATATTTTGGGAAAAATAATTTTGGTTACTATGTTTAAATATTTTACATGGAAAGGTATTATGTATTATACCTCCTTAAGAATAAATATAAAAAAACTCCTTATGATGCTTTTTATTTTAAACGCTAAGAAATTTCAATTCAAACACACATATAAGAACTATAAATTTTTAAATCCAGTTTCAATGCTGCTGTGAAATAAGGAATGAACGATTTCTTTAAAAGTAGAAAAGAAAATTTCATTACTCAAAATTTCAGGGCATGTTTTTACTGCAGCACGACATTGAAATTTTTATGTTATTGCATGGAAACATATCAGAGATTCCATAATATTTACGAACAGATAAAAATGCAAAAATATGTGTAACAACGTTAATTTTAGGGTAACGGAAGAGGAATTTTAAGACCTGTTAGAGAATATGGAATTATGTAAAAGATTTCGCCTATACTTCAATATTTTTATTAATAGTATTGAATGTTATTAATAATATTATATTAATTCAATGATATTAAATAAATTAATATTGATAAAATTCACTTAATAGCACGAAAAACTACCTATTTTTAAGAAAATTCAATTTCATAAGTTTTAAATTTTTAATTAGTTTTATATATTAACAGATTAAATGTCATCTAATTACAAATATCATGCTTGGATATTTCTTGAATAGTAAGAGAGATAATTCCTTGGATTTTTCATAAAGAATATTTCAGGTGAGCATAAAAATTATTTTTCAATAGATTATAATATTTTTGAAAAAACAATTTTTATCACTACATAATGTTTAAATATTTCACCTGGAAAGGTATTATATCTCCTTAAGTATAAATATAAAAAAAAACTTCTTATGGTGCTTTTTAATTTATAAGCTAAGAAATTTCATTTCAAACACACATATAAGAACTATAAATTTTTAAATCCAGTTTCAATGCTGCTGTGAAAATAGGAATGAACGAATGCTATAAAAGTAGAAAATAAAATTCCATTGCTCAAAATTGCACGTCGTGTTTTTGCTGCAGTCGAACGATTGAAATTTTTATGTTACGCCATGGAATCATATCAGAGTTTAAGTAATATTTACGAAAAGATAAAAATGCAAAAATATGGGTAACAAACATTGATTTTACGATAACGTTAGTGGAATTTTAAAATATGTTAGAAAATATGGAATTCTCTAACATATTTTGCCTTTATCCATTCCAGGTCCAACAACTTCTAAATTCGAGGACAGACGGATAGATAACTTAGTCTATTATTATATAGGGGATATCTTTTCTGTACATAATTAGACATAAGAAATATATTTTATACCTTGGACTTCAATGTTATTAATACATTAATTAATGTTAGGTTATAAATTACAAATTATAATTGAATATTTTTATTAATAGGATGCAATGTTATTAATAATATTATATTAATACAATGATATTAAGTAAATTAATATTGATAAAATTTACTTAATATCAGGACAAACTACCTATTTTTAAGAAAATTCAATTTCATAAGTTTTAACTTTTTAATTAGTTTTATATCTTAAGAGATGTAATGTCATCTACATAATTACAAATATCATGTTTGGATATTTCTTGAATAATAAGAGAGATAATTTCTTGGATTTATCATAAAGAATATTTCAGGTGAGCACAAAACTTATTTCCCAATAGATTATAATATTTTTTAAAAAATAATTTTGGTTTTAACACTACATTATTTTTAAATATTTCACCTGGAAAGGTATTCTATCTCCTTAAGTATAAATATAAAAAACTTCTTATGATGCTTTTTATTTTGTATACTAAGAAATTTCATTTCAAACACAGATATGCGAACTGTAAATTTTTAAATCCTATTTGAATGCTGCTGTGAAAATAGGAATGAACGATTGCTATAAAAGTAGAAAAGAAAATTCCATTGCTCAAAATATCACGGCTTGTTTTTGATGAAGCCGAACGATTGAATTTTTATATTACGCAATGGAATCATATCAGAGTTTCAGTATTATTTACGAAAAGAAAAAAAATGCAAAAATATGGGTAACAAACATTGATTTTAGGATAACAGTAGTAGAATTTTAGAATCTGTTAGAATTCTCTAATAAGTTGTATCTCTATTCATTAAAGGTCTAACAGCTTCATAAATTTGAGGACAGACGGATAGATAACTTAATCTATTATTATACAGATGATATCTGTTAATAGTTAGACATAAAATTACTTTCTATACCTTGGACTTCAATTTTATTAATACAACTCATATAATTTACTTTATAGCACGAAAAAGGATATATTTTTAAAAAATTTTAATTTCAAAAGTTTTAAATTTCTAATTACTTTTATATCTTAAGAGATGATATGCCATCTAATTACAAGTATTATGATTGTATATTTCTTGAATAATAAGAGAGATTGAATAATTTCTTGGATTTAATATAAAAGATATTCAAGTTGATCACAAAAATTATTTCCCAATAGATTATAATACTTTGGGAGAAATAATTTTGGTTTTTATAACTGCACTATGTTTAAACATTTCACCTGGAAAGGTATTCTATCTCCGTAAGTATAAATATGAAAAAAACTCCTTATACTTTTTATTTTATACGCTAAGAAATTTCATTTCAAACATATGCGAAGCATAACTTTTTAAATCCAATATTAATGTTACTGTGTAAATAGGAATGAACGATTGCTATAAAAGTAGAAAAGAAAATTCCATTGCTCTAAATTGCACGGCATGTTTTTGCAGCAGCAGGACGATTGAAATTTTTATGTTACGCCGTGGAATCATATCAGAGTTTCAATAATATTTACGAAATGATAAAAATACTAAAATATGGGTAACAAATATTGATTTTAGGATAACGGTAGTAGAATTTTAAACTCTGTTAGAGAATATGGAATTCTCTAGCAGATTTTGCCTCTATCCATTACAAGTCCAACTGCTTCATAAATTCCATTACAGACTGATAGGTAACTTATTCTTTTATTATATAGGGGATATCTGTTCTGTAAATAGTTAGATGTAAGAAATACTTTTTATCCCTTGGACTTCAGTTTTATTAATACATTGACATAATTGATATACTTTACTTAATAACACATCAAATTATAAATTAAAAAAATCAGTTTCATCAGTTTTAAATTTCTAATTAATTTTACGTTTTATAAGATGATATATCATGTAATTATATATATTATGCTTGGATATTTCTTGAATAATAAGATAATAATTTCTTAGATTTATAGTAAATGATATTTAAGGTGAGCACAAATATTATTTCTCAATAGATTATAATAATTTGGGAAAATTAATTTAACCACTTCTCCTGGAAATGTATTATATCTCCTTAAGTATAAATATGAAAAAAAAAACTTCTTAAGGTGCTTTTTATTTTATACAGTAAGAAATTTCATTTCAAACACACATGCGAACTATAAATTTTTAAATCCAATTCCAATGCTGCTGTGTAAATAGGAATGAACGATTGCTATAAAAGTAGAAAAGAAAATTCCATTGCTCAAAATTGCAGGTCGTGTTTTTGCTGCAGCCGGACGATTGAAATCTTTATGTTACGCCATGGAATCATATCCGTGTTTCAGTGATATTTACAAAGAGAAAAAAATGCAAAAATATGGGTAACAAATATTGATTTCAGGGTAACGGAAGTGGAATTTTAAAATATGTTAGAAAATATAGAGTTTAATATACTGTGAGGATCATTGCTTCAAAATATTAAGCATACATTGTACATATCATGCTGAAAAATCTCCTGTATAACAGACTATAAAGAAAGCGTTTGTGTCAGTTAATATTTTCTAAATCATTATTAATATCCTAAATCTTCTCTATAACAGCCTATAAAGAAAATGTTTGTGTCAGTTAATATATCCTAAATCATTTACAATATCCTAAATCTTCTCTATAACAGCCTATAAAGAAAATGTTTGTGTCAGCTAATATTTTCTAAATCATTAAAAATATCCCATGTATAAAATTTAGTTTCTTACAAATCAAAATTTTAAGTAAAATAAAATAAGTAAACTAAGTGTAAAATATAAACTCACCTCAAAATAACTTTTAAAATTTGTTAAATTTTTATTATTTTTAACCTTTTTTTGTTAGTAATTTTTTTTTGTAATTTCTTCAAAAATAAAAGTTTTATTCTATAATTATTCAGATAATAAAAGCTAATTATAAATATTGTTAAATTTAATTATGTTAATAAAACCGGTATAATTATTTATAACACAAGAATATATTTTTAAACATATTCTACTTTTTAAGTTTTAAATTTCTAATTATTTTTTGTCTGATGAGGTCCTATGTCTTTTAATTACAAATATTACGATTATCTGTTTTTTGAAGAATAAGGATAAAGAAATTATTTGGGAAATTTTATATTTAATTATCATGATTAGCATAATTTTGAATATTATTTTCATATAATAGATAATAATAAATAACAGTATATAAATTTATAATAGTAATAATAATATAGTATATTAGAATGCATTATAATAGTATATAATAATAATAATAAGTAATATTAGTATATAAATTTAAATAATAGTAATAGTATATAATAATTAGTAATAGTATATAAATTTAATATTAAAGTTTCTGTAAAATTCTACTATTCTAAGAAATAAAATTAGTTTTTATAACCGCTTTATTTTAGCACTCTAAAATTACTATATATCCTTAAATATAAATGTTAGATTATATTTAATATAAAATAAAAGAAATATAAATATAAAATAATAGATAATAAATAATAAAAATAATATCATATAAATTTATAATAGTAATAATAATGTATAAAATAATACATTATAATAGTATATAATAATAAGTAATATTAGTATATAAATTTAAATAATAGTAACAGTATATAATAATAAGTAATAGTACATAAATTTAATATTACAATTTTTGTAAAATTGTACTATTTTAAAAAATAAAATTAGTTTTTATAACAACTTTATGTTAGAACTCTGAAATTAATATATATCCTTAAATATAAATGTTAGATTATTTTTTATATAAAATAAAATAAATATAAATATAAAATAATAGATAATAAATAATAAAAATAATGGCATATAAATTTATAATAGTAATAATAATATAGTATAAAGTAATATATAATAGTATATAATAATGAGTAATATTAGTATATAAATTTAAATAATAGTAACAGTATATAATAATAAGTAATAGTCCATAAATTTAATGTTACAACTTTTATAAAATTGTACTATTTTAAGAAATAAATTTAGTTTTTATAAGAACTTTATGTTAGAACACTGAAATTTCTATATATCCTTAAATATAAATGTTAGATTATTTTCTATATAAAATAAAATAAATATAAATATAAAATAATAGATAATAAATAATAAAAATAATAGCATATAAATTTATAATAGTAATAATAATATAGTATAAAGTAATATATTATAATAGTATATAAAAATGAGTAATATTAGTATATAAATTTAAATAATTGTAATAGTATATAATAATAATTAATAGTAAATAAAGATAATATTAAAATTTCTGTAAAATTCTACTATTTTAATAAAAAAAATTAGATTTTATAACCACTTTATGTTAGAAATCTGTAATTACTATATATCCTTAAACATAAATTTTTTTAAAATCTTTTGTGATGTGTTCCTTTCCATTCTCTACGTAATTGCATTTCAAGCACACATGTGTGAAACATAAATTTTTACATCCAATTTCAGTACCGTTCTGAAAATATGAAACAACAGATGTTATAAAAGTAGAAAGTATTCCACAATTCTGAATTGCAGGACAGTGTTTTTACCGAAGCAGAACGACTGAATTTTTTATGTTATGGTACAGAATCGTATCAGAGTTGGAGAAATATTTGAAAAAAAAGATAAATATACAAAGATATGTGTAACAAATATCGATTTTACAGTAACTGTCTAACGAAGTAATGTTAAAAAAATTAAGAATGCTATGGCACATTGTATCAGAGATGGAGTAAAATTGGATAAAAGTTAAATATACAAAGATATATGTAAGAAATATCGATTTTACAAAAACTGTTTGATGGATAACTTTAAAATATTTAAGAATGATATGACACATCGTACCAGAGCTGGAGTACAATTTAAAAAAAAAAAGATAAATATACAAAGATATGTGTTAGAAATATCGATTTTGCAATACCTATGTAATGAAGTAATATTAAAACATTTAAGAATGTTGGGTCACATCGTATCAGAGTTGGATTAATATTTGAAAAAAGATAAATATACAAAGATATGTGTAACAAATATTGATTTTACAATAACTGTGTAACGAAGTAATGTTGAAATATTTAAAAATATTATGGCACATCGTATCAGAGCTGGAGTAAAAATGGATAAAAGATAAATACACAAAGGTATATGTAAGTCATATCGATTTTACATTAACTGTGTAAAGAAGTAATTTTCAAACATTACATGATTATACAGTTGATTACTTCATTACACATTGAATGTTATGGCACATCGTATCAGAGCTAGAGTAAAATTTGGAAAAAGATAAAAATCCAAAGACAAGTGTAACAAATAGAGATTTTCCAACAACTGTGTAATGAAAGAAGTTTAATACATTTAAGAATGTTATGGCACATCGTATCAGAACTGAAGTAAACTCTGAAAAAAGATAAATATACAAAGATATGTGTAACAAATGCCAATTTTACAATAACTGTGAAACGAAATAATTTTAAAACATTACTTCATTACACAGTTGATTACTACATTACTCATTGAATTTATGGCACATCGTATCAGAGTTGCAGTAAAATTTGAAAAAAATATATATACAAAGACACGTGTAAAAAATAGAGATTTTACAGTAACTGTGTAACGTAGTAATTTTAAAAGGTTTAAGAATGTTGTGGCACATCGTATGAGAGCTGGAGTAAAATTTGAAAAAATATAAATATACAAAGACATGTGTAACAAATATTCATTTTATAATAATTGTGCAACGAAGCTTTAAAATATTTAAGAATATTATGGCACACAATTGTATTAGAGATAGAATAATACTTAAAAAAATAAATATGGAAATGTATGTGTCACAAATATTGATTTTGCTATAACTGTGTAATGAATAATTTTAAAACATATAAGATATAAAATTTGAAAAAAGATATATATACAAAGATATGTGTAACAAATATCGGTTTTACAACAACTGTGTAACGAAGTAATTTTAACACATTAAATAATATTGTGGCACATCGTATCAAAGCTGAAGTAAAATTTGAAATAAAGATAAATATACAAAGATTTGTGTACCAAATATCGATTTTACAATAAGTGTGTAACGAAGTAATGTTAAAACATTTAAGAATGGTATGGCACTTTGTATCAGAGATGGAGTAAAATTGGATAAAAGTTAAATATACAAAGATATATGTAAGAAATATCGTTTTTACAAAAACTGTTTGATGAATAACTTTAAAACATTTAAGAATGGTATGACACATCGTATCAGAGCTGGAATACAATTTGAAAAAAAGATAAATATACAAAGATATGTGCAAAAAATATCGATTTTGCAATACCTATGTAATGAAGTAATGTTAAAACATTTAAAAATGTTATGGCACTTTGTATCAGAGATGGAGTAAAAAATTATAAAAGATAAATACACAAAGGTATATGTAAGACATATCGATTTTACATTAACTGTGTAATTTTGAAACATTACTTGATTATACAGTTGATTACTTTATTACACATTGAATGTTATGACACATCGTATCAGAGCTGGAGTAAAATTTGAAAAAAGATAAACATCCAAAGACATGTGTAACAAATAGAGATTTTTCAACAACTGTGTAATGAAGTAAGTTTAAAACATTTAAGAATGTTATGGCAAATCTTATCAGAGTTGGAGTAAAATTTGAAAAAAGATATATATACAAATATATGTGTAACAAAAATTGATTTTACAATAACTGTGTTACGAAGTAGTTTTAAAACATGTAACAATGTTATGACAAAGAATCGTATCAGCATTGGAGTAATATTTGGAAAAATCTATATACAAATATATATGTTACAAATATAGATTGTGCAATAACAATGTAACGAAGTAATTAATTAATTTTAAAGCATTTAAGAATATATGGAGTTTAATAATACGTCTTCACATTTACCGCATCCAAATATGAATTAAGTTTAAAACAATAGAATATTTTTGGAAAATAAGAAAAATGAACTAATTTCACCAATATAATAAATTATATAGAGTATGAGCACGAAAATTATACTTTTACCGCTATATATATATATATATATATATATATATATATATATATATATATATATATATATAAAAACATACTAAATTTATCGGTATATATAATATTTAAAATTAACGTATATATATATATATAATATATTTAAAAATTATACCTATGTTTTTATTATATATAAAATATATATATGTATATTCAAATCAATTAGAACTTTTTATTTTATACAAAATTCAAAATACTCTATTAGTATTTTTAACTTAGAAGATATTACATTACCATGAGTATAGATTAAATAATATACCTATTGGAGGTTTCTTTTCAATTTTCTTCGAAATTACAATTCTAGCACACATGTGCGAGCCATAAATTTTTACATCCAACCTCAATGCCACTCTGAAGATATAAATCAACGGAATCTATATCAGTAGAAAAAATTCCACAGCTCAGAATTGCAGGGGTTGTTTTATGGAAGACTGACGGTTGAATTTGTTATACTACGGAATCGTATGAGAGTTTAAGTGTTATCTGGAAAAAGAAACATAATAAAAAATGTATGTTACAAACATCAATTATTCGATAACGGAAGAATAATTTTGAAATCTTTAATAGTCTATTGTATTAAGTATGCCGTGATGATTACCACAACAAAATATTAATGGGGCATGTTTTGCATGCAAGATTATAAATGTTTGGCTACCTTAAGTATAGTATTTTCAAGGCCATTAATAAGACTCTAAGTTTATAAAAATTAGTTTGGTAATATAAATCCAATATTATATACACTATAAAAAAATATATACAATAAGTGAATAAAATGCAAATCTATTTTTCTAGAAAATAATATTTGTTATTTGTAAATTATGAAGTAAATTTTTATATCATTTTAACGTGTGTTATAAGTTTAACATGTATTACTTGATAAGTGGAACTAAATATTTTTAAAAGTTAGACCTTTACTGTATAAGCTAATAGAAAATTACTAAAATCGATTACAACTTTCTATTATATAATTTATATAAAATACAAAATATTCTTTTGAGATTTTCAAATTAAACGATATTCCATCACCAAAAGTGTAGATTAAAAAATATCACTATTGTTGTTTTCTTTTCAATTTTCAAAGAAAATACAAATCTACCACACATGTGCGAGACATAAAATTTTACATCCAATCTCAATGCCACTATGAAGATATAAAATTACGGAATTTATATAAGTACAAAAATTTTCGCCACTCAGAATGATACTGGTGAGTTTTTAGGGAAGACTGGCGGTTGAATTTGTCATTCTACGAAATCGTATTACAGCTTTAGTATTATCTGTAAAAAGAAACAAAATACCAAAATGTATATTACAAATATCAATTTTAAGATAACGGAAGCATAATTTTGAAATCTCTAACTGTCTATGATATTTATTACGCCGTGATGCTTAACACATCAAAATTATAATGTGGCATGTTTTATATGCAAGATTGAAAATTTATGGCTGTCTTTAGTATAATATTTCCTAGATCATTAATAAGACTTCAACTTTTAAAAAAATTAGTTTTGTCATATAAATCAATATTATATATATTATAAAATATATATATATACACTGAGTGAATAAAATGTAAATCGTTTTTTCTACAAAATAATATTTTTTATTTGTAACTTATGAACTAAATGTTTGTATCATTTTAACGTGTTTTATAAGTTAAAAGTGTATTACTTGATAAGTGGAAATTAAATATTTTTAAAAGTTAGACCTTTACTTTATAAACTAAAAGCAAATTATTTAAATCGATTACAACTTTTTATTTTATATAAAATCCAAAATATTCTGTTGAGATTTTCAACTCAGAAGATATTCCATCACCGTAAGTATAGATTGAAAAATATCATTATTGTTGTTTTCTTTCCAATTTTCTTTGAAAATACAACTCTAGCACACATGTGCGAGTCATAAATTTTTGCATCCAATCTCAATGCCGCTCTGAAGATATAAATCAAACGGAATCTATATTAGTCAAAAAATTTCCACACCTCAGTATTACAAGGGTGTATTTTACGGAAGACTGACTATTGAATTTGTCATTCTACGGAATTGTATTACATTTTTAGTATTATCTGTAAAAAGAAACAGGATACAAAAATATATATTACAAATATTATATTATTTAAACTATATATATGTATATATATTTATATCTGTATATATATATATTAATATTTATATGATACCATATATCAAAATATAATATATATATAGTAATTATATATATATATATATATATATATATATATATATATATAACATATATATTATATATTATATAACATAGATAACATTATATATATAATATATATATAAATAAATATATATATATATATATAATATATATAATAATATATATATATATATTTATATATAAATATATATATATATTATATTACATATATATATATATATATATATATATATATATATCGATATATATATACCTGCAATATATATATATAACATATAGTATGTTAATATATATATATATATATATAAATATATATAATATATATTTATATATATATATTATATATATATATATATATATATATAAATATATATATATATATATATATATATATATATATATATATATATATATATATATATATATATATATATATATATATATATATATATATATATATTATATATATATATATATATATATATATATATATATATATATATATATATATAAATATATATATATATATATATATATATATATATATTATATATATATATATATATATATATATATATATATATATATATATATATATAAATATACATATATATACAGTCAAACCTGTCTATCTCGAATCTCTTGGGAGTAAAAAAAAAATTCGAGATAAACAGGTTTCGAGATACACAGGTTTTATGAAAATAGACTAAGAAAATTTCTTTACGCAATACAAAAGATTGAAAATTTGAAGTACTTTTAGTTTTATTTACACGCACGGCTCTTTTTCATTGTTTTGCAGCCGTTTTCGAAGTTCTTTTGTACGATATCATTGTTTTTCATGATAGTAAAATAGTACTGGGTGGAATTCCAAATTTAGCGGCGACTACGCTTTTCTTCATAGAAGGGTTTTCCTTCAAAAATGACAGAATTTCCATTTTTTTTTCGATGGTTAAAACATTCAATTTTCTTTTAACACCTGTCATTTTTAGCTCTAAAATATAGAGAGCAAGTTGCAAGATGATATTTTAGTCATTAGGCTATAGACTGAAAACCAGTTCTATTTAAAAAAAAAGAAATTTCTCCCGTCTCCTATTTCCCCCCCCCCTCCTCAACCCCGATCTCTTATTATTCCAGAGCAGAGAATCCGATTTTAGTACAATTCCCACTGAGTCCCTGACCAAATAACCAAAAAACTAGAAGTGTAATTCCTGGAAATGGGAGCTTGTGCGGTTATCAACCAAATAAGGCTCTAAACTGGAATGTTGTGTTTCTCACAAAAATTCGAGATAGACAGTTTTGGGAAAAAATAATTTGAGATAGGTTTGGAAAATACGTTAAATTTTTATTAAAAATATAGGGAAATTGAAAAAATTCGACATAGACAGGTTTTTGAGATAAGCAGGTTTCGAGATAGACAGGTTTGACTGTATATATATATATATATATATATATATATATATATATATATATATATATATATATATATATATATATATATATATATATATATATTATATATATATATATATATATATATATATATATATATATATATATATATGTATATATATAATATATATATATATATATATATATATATATATTACTATATATATATATATTATATATATATATATATATATATATGTATATATATATATATATATATATATATATATATATATATAATATATATATATATATATATATATATATATATAAATATATATATATATATATATATATATATATATATATATATATATATATATATATAATATATATATATATATATATATATATATATATATATATATATATATATATATATATATATATATACTAAGTGAATAAAATATAAATCTATTTTTCTATTGTTATTTATAAATTATTAAGTAAACTTTTATATCCTTTTATAATTTTTAATAATTTACTATAAACTTAAATGTATAAAAAAATTATTTATATGATTATTTAGAGAAAAGAAATGAATTTTGATTTTTTATTCCTGGGACTTCAGTTTTATTGATAATACTAAGATACTTTAAAGTATGACAAAAGATATATTTATAAAACTTTCAATTTCATAAGTTTTAAATATCTAATTTTTTGTCTGAAGATTTGATATGTCCCTCTAATTACAAGTATTACGATTAGTTATTTTTAAATAATAAGATATACAACATAGTTTCGTAAATTCAATATAAATGATATTAAAGATAAGAAAAAAACTGTTTCCTATAAAATCATAATATTTTGGGAAAAATAATTTTGGTTATTATAACTACATAAAGATTGAACATTTCACCTCGAAAGCTATTGTATCTCAAGTATAAATTTAAAAAATCCTTATGAGTCTTTTCCTTTTATTCTATACGAAATTTCATTTTAAGTACACATGTGTAAGCTGTAATTTTTTAAATCCAATTCCAATGCCACTCTGAAAATCGGAAAGAACGGTTGTTGTATAAGTAGAAATAAAATTCCATTGCTCAGAATTGCATGGATGCCTCTATCAATTCCAGGTCCAACCGCGTCATAAATTCGAGGACAGAAGGATAGATAACTTAGGCTATTATTATATAAGGGATATCTGTTATGTAAATAATTATATAAAAGAAATACTTTTTATACTTTTGACTTCAATTTTATTAATAAGACTGACATAATTTGCTTTATAGCACGACAAAGAATATATTATTTTTAAAAAATTTCAATTTTAAAAGTTTTAAATTTCTAATTAGTTTTATATCTCAAGAGATTATATGACTTCTAATTACAAGTATTACGATTGGGTATTATTTGAATAATATTAGAGATTGAATAATTTCTTGGATTTATTAGAAATTATATTCAAGGTGGGAACAAAAATTATTTCCCAATAGTTTGTAATATTTTGTAAAAAATAAGTTGGATTTTTATAACTACATTATGTTTAAAGGTTTCACCTGGAAAGATATTATATCTCCTTAAGTATAAATATAAAAAAATCCTTTCTATTTTATACACTGCTTTTCTTTTTATTCACTAAGAAATTTCATTTCAAATACACATATGTGAACTATAAATTTTTAAATCCAATTCCAATGCCAGTTTGAAAATCCGAAAGAACGGTTGCTATATAAGTAGAAATAAAATTCCATTGCTCAGAATTGAGGGGTATGTTTTTGCCATAGCCGAACGATTGAATTTTTTATGTTGCGCCATGAAATCGTATCAGAGTATGAGTAATATTTACGAAAAGAAAAAAGTACAAAAATATGTATAACAAATATTGATGTTACGATAACAGCAGAAGTGCAAATGTGAAATAGGTTAGAATATATGAAATTTAATATATTGTGTTGCATATTGCATCAAAATAATTAGCATACATAGTACAAATCCTGCTGAAATATCTTCTGTATATCAATGAATTTTTTATCAAAATAATGAAAATGTTTGTCTCATTTAATATTTTTTATATCATTAAAACCCATTTGAAAAAATTAGTTTTTACTACAAAATAATACTTAGTGAAAAATAAAATATATACACTAAATGAAAAAAAAATAAAAAATGTCCCCGGTATAGCTTCGAAATTTGTGAATTATATTTATAATTTTTATTTGTTTTATTACATAATTACTTATATAATAAAAGTTTTGCTGTATAATTATTCTAATAATAAAAGTTTATAAATTTTGTTTTCTGAAATTCAAATGTATTAATACAATACTGAAAAAGCTTCTCTGTATCAGTGATTTTTTTTATCAAAATAAAGAAAATGTTTGTCTCAGTCAATGTTTTTTTATCCTTAAAAATACCCTATTTCTAAAAAGTAGTTTTTATTACAAAGTAAAAAATAAACTATATACTCTAAGTGAAAAAAATAAAAACTGTCCCCGGTATAGCTTCGAAATTTGTGCATTATAATTCTAATTCTAATCGGTTTTATCTAATACATAATTACTTATATAATGAAAGTTTTAGTGTATAATTATTCTAATAATAAAATTTAAAAATTTTGTTTTTTGAAATTCAATTATATTAATACAATACTGAAAAAGCTTTTCTGTATCAGTGATTTTTTAATCAAAATAAAGAAAATGTCTGTCTTAGTCAATATTTTTTTTTATCCTTAAAAATACCCCATTTCTAAAAAGTAGTTTTTATTACAAAGTAACAAAATAAAATATATACACTAAGTGAAAAAAATAAAAACTGTCCCGGAAATATTTTATAAATTTGTACATTATAATTATAATTTTTATTTTTTATCTATTATATAATCACTTATAAATTAAGAGTTTTATTGAAGAATTATTCGAATAATAAAAGTTGATTATAAATTTTGTTTTTTGAAATTCATCTATATTAATACAATCAAATATATTAATACAATGCTGAAAAATCATATCTGTATCTGCGAATTTTTTTATCAAAACAATCAAAATGTTTGTCTTATTTAATATTTTTATATCATTAAAAATATCACATTGACAAAAAAAAATTTTCATCACAAAGTAATACTCAGTTAAGAACAAAATATATACACTCAGTGAAAAAATATATAAACTGCCTACAAGATAATTTCTAAATCTGTACATTATAATTGTAATTTTTAATTTTTTATGTATTATATAATTACTTATATAAAAAAATTTATTGTATAATTAAGTATTCGAATAAAAAAAAAGTTGATTATAAACTTCGTTTTTTACAATTCAATTATATTAATACAATCAAATATATTAATAAAATGAGAGCTTTTATGAATATAATAACAACGTTTATCTCATCCAATATTTTTTATATAATTAAAAATACCCCATTTCCAAAAAACTAGTTTTTGTTACAAAGTAATACTTTTGGAAAAACAAATTATATATACTAAATGAAAAACATATACTGTCCACAAAATAACTTCTAAATTTCTACATTATAATTATAATTTTTATTTTTTTATCTATCATATAATTCCTTATATAATAACAGTTTCCTTGTATAATTATTTGAATAATAAAAGTTGATTATAAATTTGGATATTTGAAATTCAATTATACTAATGCAATGAAATATATTAATACAATGCTGGAAAATGATCTCTGTATCATCGATTTTTTTTTATCAAAATAATGAAAATATTTGTCACATTTAATATTTTTTATATCATTAAAAATATCTGATTTTCAAAAAACTAGTTTTTATTACAAAGTAATATTTAGTGAAAAATAAACTATATACAATAAGTAAAAATTCAATCTGTCCTCGAAATAGCTTCTAAATTTGTACATTATAATTATAATTTTTATTTTTTTACCTATTATATAATAAAAGTTTTATTGTATAATTTTTCGAATAATAAAAGTTGATTATAAATTTTATTTTTTTTAAATTTAATTATATTAATAGAATCAACACAATGTATTTATAATACAAGAAAGAATACATACTTAAAATTTTTCAGTTTCAGGTCTTATGTACTTTACTTTACAAGTATTATGGTTGGCTGATATGGATACTATGGTTTCATTCCCGCATACACACACGTGTATCAGGGTATTAGAGAAAGATAAAGGGAAGTTTCACACTTACCCACAGCTTATAGTATCAGAACATTTGAAAAAATGAAATCTAAATATTGTAATCTAGATATAAATGCAATCTAGATATTGCTAAACCACAATATCTAGAAAAATAAGGGACTTAATGCAATGTAAACATATTCAAAATTATACCATGCATGGTTAACACAAATAAGGGAAAACAACCAGGTTTGAAGTAGCTCTTTCAAACAAATCGTTATACTTCTTTCCCCTTCAGAAACATTAAAAAATAAAATAAATCAATCCTTTTATTTGGATGCATTGTAAACTTTTGTTCTCCGACGTCAGATTTAAGTAAAACATGCGACAAAAAAAAAGAAATCATAAATTATGCAGTTATTCGTCTACAGACAAATAGGCATGCAGATTTAAATAGAATGAGATTACATTTTTCTTTTTTTTATTCCCGAAAACAGTGATTTTGAGGTAAACATAGTTTACCTCAGAATCATAGTTATATATATATATATATATATATATATATTTATTTATATTATATAGGAACCATTATATAGAACAAAGTAGTAAGGGGAAATTTTACCCGTGCAAAATAGGAACCCTTCTGTTATTTGAAATATACATACTCCTCATATTATTAGCTTCAGTTTTCATTAGAAAATTACATTACTACTTTCCGTCATCAGTCCCCTATAAAAGGCGTTATGAATGAAAATATTAAGATAGCTTCCATTATATAAAATAAACCAGTCTGGGAAAAGTTTACCCATGTAAAATAGGAAATATTTTGTTATTTGTAATGTACATACTCCCTATATTATTAGCCTCAGTTTTCATTAGAAAATTACATTACTCCTATCCCCTATAAGTCCCCTATAAAAGGGGTTATGAATGAAAATTTTAAGTTCGCTTACATTATATTAAATAAACCAGACCGGAAAAAGTTTACCAGTGCAAAATAAAAATCATTCTATTATTTTTAATATACTTACTCCGCATATAATTAGGCTCAGTTTTCATTAGAAAATTACATTACTCCTATCCTGCATCCGTTCCTTATAAAAAAATTTATGAATGAATATTTTTAGATCTCTTCCATTATATAGAATAAACCAGTACGGAAAAACCGAGAAAATGACTATTTATTGAAATGTAAACAATTTATATCTTCTGCAAAAACTTCAGGTAATTGTTTACTCATACATGATCTTTGTATACTCATTTTCGTATTTTAAGTTATATTAATATTTAATATGACTATACAACGCTTACAGTAACATTACATGTTTTGTACTATTTTTAACACAGGCACATCCATATTTATAAATTTGTCATATTAATCTATTTTCATTTTACATTTTTTTTGACAATTCGGAAGCATACAATTCCAAAATATTTAAATTTTACAATGCATATATATATATATATATATATATATATATATATATATATATATATATATATATATATATATATATATATATATATATATATATATATATATATGTATATGTATATATATGTATATATATGTATATGTATATGTATATATATATATATATATATATATATATATATATATATATATATATATATATATATATATATATTTATATATATATGTATATGTATATATATATATGTATATGTATATATATATGTATATGTATATGTATATGTATATGTATATATATATATATATATATATATATATATATATATATATATATATATATATATATATATATATATATATATATATATATATATATATATATATATATATATATATATATATATATATGTGTGTGTGTGTGTGTGTGTGCATACATCTCTAGTTTTGAAAATTAAATGATAAAATAAAGGTGTAATAAATAAAAATAGAGTGAACTCTTTCCTAACGCGCAAGGATCTTGGGGTAATTTAACTCATTGAAGTGGAGAGCTCCTTCTGAAGAGTCGGGTTTTCTTTGATGACTTTGATACATTGCTAAACGTCACGGGGACATATAAGAAATAAAATCCTCTATTTAGAACAGTGTTGGGATTATTGAAGATTTAGTTGACTTCATTAGCAATAGCAAAGCGTGTGTGCATGCGTATGTGTGTGAGACAGAGAGATAGATTAGGAAAAGTGTCATAATATAATTTTTAAAACACATAGCACATTCTGAAATATTTTGAAGCTGTGGATAAAATTGTAATAATTTATTCTATAATTTTTTAATAATATATAACCACATTGAAATGCGTCTAACTCATCATTACTTTTATATTCATCACTTTCTTTATCTTACAACTTCTTTCAGAATGTTGAGTGTTGTTTTCTCGCCAGATAAAAACCTACTGAAACCTGTATTGCGGAAAGAGACATATCGTTGTTTTAGTTTTTGATATTTTACTAAAAGTTTCGATCACATATCTATGGTATTTCCACGCTGCCATCAGGGAAGTAGAAAAAAAAAATACTTCGAACGCCCCATTTTCTGAAAAAGATACTTGCATGCGGGATAAAAATCACGCTGTAATGTTCTCAAGCTTTCTTTTCGAAATGGCTCACATTTGGTGAGTCATTTACTACTTAAATATACTTTTAAAAACCTTCTTTCGATTTGCAGCGCTTTCTGTTATAAAAGAAATGGGAAAATGATTATTATAGTGGAATTTTGTATGGGGTACATAAAAATGGAAAACCTATAAAAATGTGGAGCTTTTTTTTTCTCTAGATTTCGCTATTTTCAGCTGTTTATCGCTGTATAAACGAATAAAAAATATAGTGGGTTTCAACCCAACATGTTCGTAAGTGTTTTCTAAGTAATAAGTTAAAGAGATCAATACAGATATGAATTTGACAAAATCCACTACAAACATTTTTTATTAAAAATTTAAGTTTAAATTCAATATCTAAATATTTATAAAAATTTCTATTGTTTAGAAAATATTTTATAAATTCCAGTTTTTAAAAATCTATTTAAATAATAAAAATGTAATTTTGTTTTAATCATATAATTGTTTTAATTTAATTTTACAAGCTTAAAAATATTTTAGGTTTTCATTTTAATTTTTTTTTCATTTACTGTTGATTTGTCCAAACAATGACCTAATGATTAGAGCACTGATTTTCTGTGCCGGATTTCGTGGTTTCGAATCTCACTGTGATATGGATATTCACATCCGTTCGAAATCTGCTTTAGGCAGCAGGCCTTGGTCTAATTAGCCTACGTTTTTAAAAAGTAGACAGTAGTGTTTCAAACCTAACCAATGCCTATTCTTAGTTTTAAGTTCTTTGAAAATAATTATTTATATATTTGTGCATCATCTTAAAGAATGATTGAATAATTACTTATATTCAAAATTATCTTGAGTTAATTTAAATAATAATTAAACATTTCTAAAAATAATGATTTGTGAAGTTACTATAGTTTTAGAAATTTATTGAATTCTATATTCATAATAAAACTTTCTTTATATAAAATATTCTCGGCCATTACATAGAAACGTGTGTGGTACATTGAACTAATTTTTATCACTTTTTCTATAAAAAGTATAATATTTCATATATATATATATATATATATATATATATATATATATATATATATATATATATATATATATATATATATATATATATATATATATATATATAATATATATATATATATATATACATATATATATATATATAAATATAAATATATATATATATATATATATATATATATATATATATATATATATATATATATATATATATATATATATATATATATATAATATATATATATATATATATATATATATATATATATATATATATATATATATATATATATATATATATATATATATTGTAGAGCAATTATAACACCTAAGGAAGATTTTTACCTTTCTTTTGTAAGCGTTAAAAAATTATATATATGCTGTTACAGGTGTGACATTTATAACTGTCACACCCGTAAAAGCATATTTGTATATTTTTAAATATATAAAGAGACGGACTTTATTTTTTGCAAACATTCTTGTTTAGGTGCTATAATTGCTTCAAATATATATATATATATATATATATATATATATATATATATATATATATATATATATATATATATATATATATATATTGTATATATATATATATATATATATATATATATATATAATATATATATATATATATATATATATATATATATATATATATATATATATATATATTTGAAATATTGTATTATTTATAGAAAAAGTGATAAAAAGTAGTTGAATGTGTCACATTGGTTTCTATGGGATGACCGTCCTTTAATATAAAAAATACAATATAAAATATTTTTTCACATAAGAGTAATTACGTATTAATTTAACAATATTTAATTGTATTTACATAAATAATGTTTAAATTATCACTTCAGTTGTGTAATTATTTCTCCCTAGGTCGCGTGACATTTGGAATATACTATGACTATTATTCAATGAAGCAAACTTTAATACCTTTTTTTAATTCTTTTAATTCCTAAATTTCTATTATATGTATAATTAAATATTAATACAGAAGATAGCGTTTATGAAGATCACACAAGAAACTCATAGAGGCCGTATGTGATCTTAAGGCCGTAAGTTAGGATTAATTAGGATTTGGAATGTCCTTGCATAGGGTTGATCTTATTATAAAGTGTGATTCATAAAGTCCATAAAACGTCCCCTAATAAAGTCAGGTATTCAAAAGCACTGTAACGCAGCAGTTGTAAATATAATAGATTTCAACTCCTATTACATCTGAAAACTCCTTTAAACTCTAAAGGGTTTTTTGTGAAAACTTGTACGATATATTTTAGAATCTCACATCATATATTAAACAAGTTTTATACTGATATGAAGGTATCTTTAATTTCCTCACAATTTTTCCGTTTGATTGATAAAGTACATATAAAGAACTTATTGTAGGTCAGTTTTGAAATTTACTTATTTATTCCTTTTATGTACTCTAAATCTCACTATTCGTTTAATAAAACTTCTCTTTGTTTGATTCCATACGTATGAATTGTATTCTTTTTTCATTGCCGATGCTTTCGTCATCCTTTACGTACATGATACTCTTTCTCATCTCTGAAATCATGTTTCTCAGATGATTTTTCGTGGAGTTATGGCAAAAAATCCACCTATTGCTTAAGTTTTTCACACCAGTGTATATAACAGCGTTTTTTGTTCTTTAGTGTAATAAATTATTTTATTATTGTATTCCGCTGAACGATAACCGAATGGTTAGTGCACTGACCTTCGGATTCAGAGTTTGTAGGTTCGAATTCTACTGTGGCATGTATGTTCGTGACGTTCAGAATCGGCTTTAAAAAGTAGGTTCCGGGATCATTAGCCCTCGTGTTGCAAAAAAGTAAACCTTAGTGCTATCAAACAAAATCATCGTCCTCATTGTTTAAAAAATTTGTAAAGCTCCCTTCCTTTCTTATTTTTTTTATAAAAAGATTGAACCACGATACGACACTAGCTTTTAAAAAGTTTTTTCTGTAGTACTGTCAACAATCGTATGTAATAAATGTATTAACATATATCGCGGATTCCTGGTACACTGGGTTTATCTATGCGTTCATATATATTTTTTTGTTGATTAAAATTTCACAACTCGATATACCTCGTTTGATTCCTCTAATAAAGCTGCATAATTTTATCACTGTTAATAACTGCATATTATCACTCTAATAAAACTGCATATTATACTACTTTTTATCACTGTTATTTCTGCATGTGTCATGCATGTCTAAAAATATTTCAATATAAAAAAACATAATAGCAGTAATTTTATGTAATACTTCCATAAAAAATTTTAAAATGTTTGTTTATGTTGCATTTTTATATATTCATACAAGCTCTCGAAGTTCAATATACATATACCATAGATATATATGCTAGAAAAACGCTACATTTATGTATTCTTACATTCCTCCAAAAAATAGTACACCGCTTCTCTAAATAAACAACGTTTGCCGAAAACCTAAGAACATTACCAAAGAGTGATTTTTTTTCCCTTTCTTTCTGAAAGTATCTTAAAAACTGTTTATATATTCTTACATGTTTCTAGAAGAGGTTTGGACTAATATGTGCTCCCTCTGGTATAGAATCTTGAGAAAACACGAAAAAGAAAACTTTAGAACCCAGAATTCATACCTTTAAGAATTCAACGCATTTCTTTCACTGTCATCTTTTGAAAGGAAGAAAAATAAAGAATTTTTTTTTTATGTTTCAGTGTTGTAAGACAGGGAAAAGTTTTTGGAATAATAGCATTAGGAACTCTTGATAAATTTTAAATTCTGTTTACTAGTGAGTTGTATATGTTTTTCAAAATATGATATTTTCTATGTATCCCTCGGTTTAAAATACTTTGGTATCAGTGAGGAATCAGTATTAGACCTCTATTTTACCTGTACCGATTTTAGCATATTCCGAATGTTAAAAGATTCTAACATTTTTGTAAATACACTTTATATTTAATGCACAGTGTGTGCTTACATCCATGTGGATCAAACGCATTTAAAAATATTCGGGAAAATATTACAGGGAGACTTCACCTTTAATGTAACTACCACATCCGAAGGCAAAAGTTTTAGGAAAATACTTCCTATTTAACTGAAGAATAAAATCGTTTCAAACCTATATTATTTCGATATTAAATAGGCTTAAAAATGCAGTTTGGTTGGTTGGTTGGTTGATTGAAGTTTAATGGCGCTAAATCCTCTTGGGACAAACTGCGCCAAACAAGATGTGGCAATAAACAAAAGACGAAATTTAGAGAAAAAAAATTGACAAAATATAACATGAAAGGCTCTAAAACGGATTAAAGGAACAATGAAAAGATAACATTCAACACAAAACACGAAAAAAGATTGAGTTATATACAAATTAACAAGAATTGGAAATTGAGTGAAGAATTAAGATTTTAAGTTAGAAAAAAAATATAAAAATTAAGAAAAGTGAAAAAAAGAATTGAAAATTGAATGATTAAAAATTGAATATTAGAAAATTGAATAACAATCAAAAATCATATTTCGGTATAAAAACCAGCACGGCGAAGAAAGGGGAACAAATTTGGATGTGGAGTTTCCCCAATGATTAAATTAAGATTAGGAGATGGATTACCAAAAAATTTTATATACAATGATTTAGAATAAACACAGGACGTTAAAATATGTGCGACTGTGTAAGTAGTTTTGCAATACGCACACTGTGGAGGAGCTTCACCTAGCAAAAGATGGGCATGGGTGAGCCTGCAATAACCCACTCGTAGACTAGTGAGTATTACGTCATGTCTCCTAAAAGGGAGATGGGGCCAGTTAGTAATGTTTGTTTTAATTTCTCGCCGTTTATTTGAAGGAATGTTATCCCAGGACATCTGCCATTTATCGTGTAAAAGATCTTTAATATAACTTTTCAAATCAGGGTAAAGAATACCAGTGTTCAGAAAGCAACTTGCAGACATGCAGTTTAATTCTATTAAATTATACGTTTCTGTCATCTAGTAGACAATGTTAGAGTGACATGTTGGGCAAACATTTCGAAAGTTGTTTTTCGGTTTTATAGGGTTGTCTTTTATTGTTCTAAATACTCTTATTTTTATAGTGCTTCAAAAACATGCCTCTAGTTTTGATGGGCAACCTCCACCAAGGTAAAAGATTTTTAAGCCTTTTTATCATGACTAAGAATAAATATTTCATATGCTAAGTTTTTGTCGTAAATATATACATTATTTTGAGAAACGCCAACTTTATATTATTTATCGTAAACATGCTACTGTCTTGGGAGATGCACTGAAAGATGAAAAGAATATTATTAATTTCTTCATATCAGTAATTTTCAGAAAATGTTTAAGTGAACTTCAGTATTTTTGATAGTTATTAATTTTATCTTAAATTCTTCTTTTTATTTCCGTTTTTCATAAGGAATTTAATTTTAAAATTTTTGTCTTATCTATTTTTTTTAAGTTTTTATCGTGTATAGACTGTAATTGTAGGGCTATGCTCTGAAAAGTGTAAACTCGTCCAAAATTTTCTTCTACTTTTAGAAAAATGAATAAGTATTTCCAAGAATTTGTTTTAACTTTTCAGAAATGTCAGTAGTACATAAGCTGTAGGATTAAACTAAGTTGTACAAAGCACAGAGTAAACATGGCATAGTATTTTATGTGTGTACGACTTTATATCACATACTTCTCTTATATATTAGGTAACCGAGCCAACATTTTCAAATAAGTTTTTTGTGAAAATATTTTTTAGTTATTGCAGTAATAAGTTATAAAATATAGAAAAATATGAAGATAAACACAAATACATATATAGTCTTAAAAATTGGTAAGAATAGAGGAAAAGAAACAAGCATTTTTTTTATTTTACCCTAACCTCCCACTAAAAAATAACGAAAACATATCCCTTTTCTTGTATAACTGTAGATATATATCCATTATGTATGCATTGAACCTCCAGAATTAAAATATTCTAAAGTATAAATGAGTTATAGCCAATCAAGTAATATAGGGCAAAAATTCAAGAAAAAAATAATGATGTTTCTAACATAAATGCCCGTAACTCATCTCAAAATGAATATATTTATATTCATAGAGTTCAGTGCATACATAACATCATTAAAACACACACAGAGTTAAATTGTAATTAAATTCTAAAAACTATTTTAGCAGTTATGATTGTTGAGGTGTGGTGGTGTAGCAAAAAACAGTTTTTTCAGAAAATAATTTTAAAGATTTTATTGAATAAATTCATGAAATATTTTCTGTGTGTTTACATAATGCTAGCTTAGTTTCAATTCTTTGCTATGATTCTTTGCATTGATTCGCTATTTATT
>CM063509.1:46099753-46119753 GCA_032207245.1 Pardosa pseudoannulata
AAAAATTACTTAAAAACTCATATCAAAATGAATATATTTGTAATCCTGAGGTTCAATGCATTCATAACATCCTTAAAACATGCAGTTAAATTCTAATTAAATTCTAAAAATTACTTAAAAACTCATATCAAAATGAATTATATTTGTAATCCTGAGGTTCAATGCATTCATAACATCCTTAAAACATGAGTTAAATTCTAATTAAATTCTAAAAATTACTTAAAAACTCATATCAAAATGAATATATTTGTAATCCTGAGGTTCAATGCATTCATAAAATCCTTAAAACATATGCAGTTAAGTTGTAATTAAATTCTAAAAATTATTTTAGTAGTTATGACTGTTGAGGTGGGTTGATGTTACAAGTATCACAGTTTTTAAGAAATTCAATTTTAAGATTTAATTTAGTAAATTCATTGAGTGTTTTATAATTTGATAAATATACAGAAATATGCTGGAGTAAATTACTATTTTTATTTAGAAGCTATAAAACGCTTTTTACGCCGTTTCTCATGTGAACACTCAAAGTCGAGCCCTTTAAAGGCTCACTTCCGGTACCTTTTCGGCACTTACGGTGATGATGAAACAATTGTATTGTGACTACTAATGACTCTAGAAACAAGCTGAAAAGTGTTTTCAAAAGCGAAAGGACTGATCTTTAAATAAATGAATAATTTGTTTTCGATATCTTTCTCGAAAATCGCTATTTGAATGTGGTCGGTTAGCTTAAGATGTTAGGATAGCTTTGAACTTTTCGAAAAGCTATAAAAGTTGAATATATTTCAAGAGTCAAAACATATGTATTATGTAAAAAACTAAAATTAAACTGCTTTTAGATATAAAATAATTATTGTAGTTTAAATTATTTAAAAACCTTAAGTTTAAATTTATAAATGAATGTAAAAATTTTAAATTCAAAAATGCATAAAATTGTAAAAGTAAAAAACATGCATGTCCTGCGCGCATGATAAAATCTGAAAATATGCTTATAACAAAAAATTGTGATAAAATTATATACATATTAGTGTAATATTTGAATTAAAACTAGAAGATATGCAAAAATTTTGTTGAAGTTTAAATAATTTATTTTATAGTATATTTTTTTTTAAATTGCAAATATATTACATAATATCTTATATGAATATATTATATAATATATTTTTGAAAAGGTAAAAAAGTGGAATATATTGCAAATGTCCAAACATATATATATTTTAATTATTTCATTACTTAAGTCTCTATTATACAATAATTAATTTTAAGTGCCCTCATAAATAATTTAAAGTAATTAGCTTCTGAATCACTTAATAATAAAATTGTTAATGAGTTATTGAATCTATAAATAAGAAAGCAAAGTATAATTACATTCTTAAAGTAACTGGTATGTTCGAAGAAGATATTTTTCACTTTTTAATGTATTTTTTTGAAAAACAAATAAGTAAAAATACAAAAATTATCTGTAGTCAATATATGTTTTGTAAATTAGTGAATTTCGAGTTATATTCGACTTCATTTATCTCAAATGATTAGTATTCTGTAACTCCCGCTTATATAGGTATCAAAATATTTTTACCTGACAGGACACCTATAACAATGATCTTAAAATTGAGCTAAGAAAATTTTCAAAATCCTGATATTTTATGCACAATTATATATTCCTGATTATAATTATATATCATGCTGTGCAAAATTTAATCATTTATTTCTATAAAACAGTACTAAATGAAGAGACACCTCATAAATAATTTCGTTGGCTTCATTATTTGATTAATTTCTTATATTTATTAAATATTATTCAATAATATAAAATATATTTTAATAAGGTTGATTAACATAAGAGATATATTGATTTTCAAAGACTTTACTTTTGAGAAAATGAAATATTTTTCCTTATCGTAAATTTATATTTTTACTTACTAGCAACTTAATGTAACCCATTAATAAACAACCTATGTATATGTATATATATATATATATATATATATATATATATATATATATATATATATATATATATATATATATATATATATATATATATATATATATATATATATATATATATGTATGTATATATATATATATATATATATATATATATATATATATATATATATATATATATATATATATTATATATATATATATATATATATATATATATATATATATATATATATATATATATATATATATATACATATATATACATATATGCATATATATACATATACATATATATATATATATATATATATATATATATATATATATATATATATATATATATATATATATATATATATATATATATATATATATATATATATATATATATATATATATATATATATATATATATATATACACATACATATATACATATATGCATATATACATATATACATATATATATATATATATATATATACGCATTTTCCTAAACCCGTTTTTAAAAAAAATTCCATATTCTTATTGTAGAATTATTGAGATTGTCCTACTCATATAAACTCTTTATGCCTTCATGTAAAATGAAAAAATGAGATCTAAACAATATTTTTAAAAATAAATTAAGTTTAACAACATTTTTAACAGTAATTAAAAAATATTACAACTCTTTTAAAAAACTTTTGAACAATTATATGTAAAAAATATATAAAGAACAAAAATTAATAACTTAACTGTGTTTTACTATATTTGTTTTATAAATTATAGAACGAATAGTGAACGATTAGTACTGTTTAACATAATTATACAAACGCGGCTAAAAAACCGTAAATCACATCATTCTACATTGATTTGTAGCTACTTCAATTTTATTTACATATACATACTTACATATATATATTTATATATATACATATATATATATATATATATATATATATATATATATATATATATATATATATATATATATATATATATATATATATATACATATATATATATATATATATATATATATATATATATATATATATATATATATATATACATATATATATATATATATATATATATATATATATATATATATATATATATATATATATATATATATATATATATATATATATATATATATATAAATTATTTGAAAATATTGAATGCCAAAATTATAACCTTTTTTTGTATCCTACCTTAAACACAATTCTAACATAATAATTTTAACGTATTTTTTTGTTGAAATTTTTAAAGTTATCAAACCTTCTATAACTGCTTTTATATATTCATCGTTTCCGTTTCCTTGCAACTATTGAGGACGATTGTTATTCCTATTCCTCCATTAAAAATGTTCCTCAAGTTTTTATTGCGAAAACTGAGGCATTACATATTTTTATTTTCTATATTTATATTTCGCTTTCTCCCAACGTTTAGATTTTATATCCATGGAATATCACCACTGCCATCTGGTAAGTAGAACTTTTAGAAAATATCATTATATTCGGATGATATGTGAAATAGACAGGCATGCAGGTTGAACACTGATATGATTTGCAGTTTTTTTTATTTAATTGATAACATTTGAAGAGTTATTTACTACATACAAAACATAGCAAAAACGTTTTATTGTATATTATTTTGACCAAAAGGGAAAATAATTATCATACGTGAAAATTTTATGCTGTACTGAAAAAAAAGGTTATGAATCCGGAAAAATAAAATATCTTTAAAAATATTATGCTGTTTGCAATTATTGCCATGGCAAATTAATCGATCATAAAAATATTAAATGTGAATATTTGTATACCTACCAGCTGTTACCAGTGATAATGTTATGGAGAACTATTCCCCATTCTAAGAATTGAGTTGTATACATTATTGGCAATACACATGGAGTATATTATATATATATATATATATATATATATATATATATATATATATATATATATATATATATATATATATATATATATATATATATATATATATATATAATATATATATATATATATATATATATATATATATATATATATATATATATATATATATATATATATATATATATATATATATATATATATATTATATATATATATATATATATATATATATATATATATATATATATTATATATATATATATATATATATATATATATATATATATATATATATATATATATATATATATGTATATGTATATATATATATGTATATATATATATATATATATATATGTATATATATGTATATATATATATATATATTATATATATATATATATATATATATATATGTATATATATATATATATATATATGTATATATATATATGTATATATATATATGTATATATATATATATATATATATATATATGTATATATATATATATATATATATATATATATATATATATATATATATATATATATATATATATATATATATATATATATTATATATATATATATATATATATATATATATATATATATATATATATATATATATATATACATATGATAATTAGAAAATTCAACATTTTTTTTTCTTTTAAAAAATTTATAAGGTAGTTATTAGTAACTAGCTGTTACCCGTCAACCATGTCGTTGAATTTTTCCGGATTATATGTCTTTGAGAACTTTGGTCTACTGTTTTAATACACTATAATTAATGAAATTAAAACCTACTGCCTAAAGCCTATATTAAAAAGGTACAAAATCCATGACAGCAGTGTGTAATATTTTTTGAAAGGAAACTGAAAATTGTTATCATGACACCTTAATCGGACTTAAACATATTAAATGTGAATAGATTAATACCTATCAACTATTACCAATGAAAACATTATGGACGACTATGTCCCACTATAATAGTTGAGAGGTATGTTACAATAAGAAATACACATGAAGAGTTCCTGACAGTTCAACATTCGAAATTTTTCTCTTTTAAAAAATTTTCAGGTAGTTATTAGTAACTAGCCGTTACCAGATAGTGGTTTCGAATCCTGCTATTGGTACGTATAGTCTGGTATATACCAAGCCGTTCAATATCAGTGATATGCAGAAGGTACCGGTAATTTAGATCTCATTTAAGAATACAGTGGATTGTAGTTCTTCAATTCAAAACAAACCCAGTGTAATTAACTTCTAAAATAGAGTAGCATTTCCTTGCTAAACAAGGAGGCATGTTTTGAAAACCATTTGCCTTCTCCCAAGAAAGAATGTACAGACTGTTCCATAACAGTTATTAATTAGTTAAAACATAACAATTAGTTTATAATAATTAGTATAACAATCATAACAATTAGTTAAAAAATACATTTGTATAGTGTAGTATACATATTAAACTGAACTGCTTTTCACCTAATAAGTTGTCCAGTCCCCATTATTATGGATTATGTAAGAATCACTTTATCATTCGATTTTGACGTAAAGCGGCGTTTACCCTGTTCCAGTAGGTCGTCAACATTTTGTACCTCTGTATAATACCGCTTTATTCTCCATCATTTCTTCCTATTTTTGATGCGTGCCAATGCTTTAACCCTTTTTAAAATCATTATACAGATAAATGTATTTTCCAAACCTCTATAAAGAATATTTTATATGAAAATTAGAAAAAAAATCAAATACTAATATTCCAACATTTCTTCCCATTTTTGATGCGTGCCAATGCGTTAACCCTTCTTAAAATCATTATACAGAAAAATATATTTTCCAAACCACTATAACGAACATTTTATATGAAAATTTGAAGAACAATTCAAGACTAATATTTCAACAGTTCTTCCCATTTTTTATGCATACCAATGCGTTAACCCTTCTTAAAAAATTATACAGAAAAATGTGTGTTCCAAATCTCTATACCAAATAGTTTATATGAAAATTAGAAAAACAATCCAAAACTAATATTCCAAAATTTCTTCCCATTTTTGATACGGGCCAATGCGTTAACCCTTCTTAAGATTAATATACAGGAAATTATGTTTTCAAAACCTCTATAACGAATAATTTATATGAAAATTAAAAAAACAATTCAATACTTATATTCCAAAATTGGTTCCCATTTTTGATGTGGGCCAATGCGTTAAACCTTCTTAAAATCCTTATACAGGAAAATATATTTTCCAATCCTCTATAACAAATAGTTTATATGAATATAGAAAAAAAAACAATTCAATACTTACATTCCAATATTTCTTCCAATTTCTTATGCGTGGTGATGCGTCAACCCTTCTTAAAATTTATTTAGAAAATATTTTTTCCAAACCTCTATAACGAAAAGTTTATATGAAAATTAGAAAATAAAATCAATATTTATATTCCAACATTTCTTCCCATGTTTGATACATTCAAGATTCAAAACCCCTTAAACCATTACTAAAAATAAAGTACGTTGTATAAACAAAAGCCGGACTGGAAACTTCAGGAAAAAAAGATCAATCGAAGCTAGTAGCAAAATGACAAAGTTAAGTTGCCAGTGTATATACATTGAGATAACGTCAGCCTAAGGCTTAAAATGTAACTTCAAAAATACGAGATGCATCGTGACTTATATTTTGTTTGTGTTTTCATGCTCAAGGTCTTATTTAAGTGGTCGAACTGAATTTTATCTTTTGGACTTTTATACTTGTTTACTTAAAAAAATACTTAATATTTGGAAAGTTGAGTTCTTTATACAAATCTTATATCACATTGCAGTAGAAGACTGGCAGATTGTATTCATAGAATATAAATGGAACTGTCTAACCTTCTAGCAAAAGTGGTTTTTAATTTTACTTGAACATTCAAGTATAGTATTTTTTACAAGAGCTGATTTTTTTTTATCATTTTTGCTTGAATAATAACTTAAATGGATGTATATAAATGTCATAATTAATGTGTTACGCAATTAATATTTAACTTATTGCTGTAATATATATATATATATATATATATATATATATATATATATATATATATATATATATATATATATATATATATATAGTATATATATATATATATATATAATATATATAATTCATAGGTGGTTCAATTAATTTTATGTACTTATGTTAGTCATGTAGAATTAAATAACGAACATTTTAGAAAATTTAAATTTATTACTTAACAAATTTATCTTAAAATCTAAGTAATCTTTAAAATATAACGAACATTTTATATGAAAATTAGAAAAAACAATTCAATACTAATATTCCAACATTTCTTTTCATTTTTGATGATTCCAATGCGTTAACCCTTCTTAAAATCATTATACAGACAAATATATTTTCCAAATCTCTATACCAAATAGTTTATATGAAAATTAGAAAAACAATCCAAAACTAATATTCCAAAATTTCTTCCCATTTTTGATACGGGCCAATGCGTTAACCCTTCTTAAAATTATTATTTAGAAAATATGTTTTCCAAACCTCTATAACGAAAAGTTTATATGAAAATTAGAAAATAAAATCAATACTTATATTCCAACATTTCTTCCCATGTTTGATACATTCAAGATTCAAAACCCCTTAAACCATTACTAAAAATAAAGTACTTTGTATAAACAAAAGCCGGACTGGAAACTTCAGGAAAAAAAGATCAATCGAAGCTAGTAGCAAAATGATAAAGTTAAGTCGCCAGTGTATATACATTGAGATAACGTCAGCCTAAGGCTTAAAATGTAACTTCAAAAATACGAGATACATCGTGACTTATATTTTGTTTGTTTTTTCATGCTCAAGGTCTTAGTAAAGCGGTCGAACTGAATTTTATCTCTTGGACTTTTATATTTGTTTACTTAAAAAAATACTTAATATTTGGAAAGTTGAGTTCCTTATACAAATCTTATATCACAGTGCAGTAGAATAATGGAAGATTGTATTCATAGAATATAAATGGAACTGTCTAACCTTCTAGCAAAAGTGCTTTTCAATTTTACCTGAACATGCAAGTATAGTATTTTTTCAAGAGCTGTTTTTTTTATCATTTTTGCTTGAATAATAACTTAAATGGATGTATATAAATGTCATAATTAATGTGTTACGCTAATATTTACCTTATTGTTGTAATATATATATATATATATATATATATATATATATATATATATATATATATAAATATATATATATATATGGAAAAAAAACAATTCAATACTAATATTCCAACATTTCTTCCCATTTTTGATGCGTGCCAATGCTTTAACCCTTTTTAAAATCATTATACAGATAAATGTATTTTCCAAACCTCTATAAAGAATATTTTATATGAAAATTAGAAAAAAAATCAAATACTAATATTCCAACATTTCTTCCCATTTTTTATGCGTGCCAATGCGTTAACCCTTCTTAAAATCATTATACAGAAAAATATATTTTCCAAACCACTATAACGAACATTTTATATGAAAATTAGAAAAAACAATTCAATACTAATATTCCAATATTTCTTCCAATTTCTTATGCGTGGTGATGCGTCAACCCTTCTTAAAATTTATTTAGAAAATATTTTTTCCAAACCTCTATAACGAAAAGTTTATATGAAAATTAGAAAATAAAATCAATATTTATATTCCAACATTTCTTCCCATGTTTGATACAATCAATATTCGAAACCCCTTAAACCATTACTAAAACTAAGGTACGTTGTATAAACAAAAGCCGAAGTGGAAACTTTGTGAAAAAAAGAGCAATGGTAGCTTGTAGCAAAATGATAAAGTTAAGTCGCCAGTGTATATACATTGAGATAACGTCAGCCTAAGGCTTAAAATATAACTTCAAAAATACGAGATACATCTTGACTTATATTTTGTTTGTTTTTTCATGCTCTAGGTCTTAGTAAAGTGGTCGAACTGAATTTTATCTCTTGGACTTTTATATTTGTTTACTTAAAAAAATACTTAATATTTGGAAAGTTGAGTTCTTTATACAAATCTTATATCACATTGCAGTAGAAGACTGGCAGATTGTATTCATAGAATAAAATGGAACTGTCTAACTTATAGCAAAAGTGGTTTTTAATTTTACTTGAACATTCAAGTATAGTATTTTTTACAAGAGCTGTTTTTTTATCATTTTTCCTTGAATAATAACTTAAATGGATGTATATAAATGTCATAATTAATGTGTTAAGAAATAAATATTTACCTTATTGTTGTAATATATATATATATATATATATATATATATATAATTATATATACAGAGAGAGATATATATATATATGTATATATATATAGTATATATATATATATATATATATATATATATATATATATATATATATTATATATATATATATATATATATATATATATATATATATAATATATATATATATATATATATATATATATATATGTATATATATATATATAACATTCATAGATGGTTCAATTAATTTTATGTACTTATGTTAGTCATGTAGAATTAAATAACGAACATTTTAGAAAATTTTAATTTTATTACTTAACAAATTTATTTTAAAATCTAAGTAATCTTTTTAAAATAAAACGAATAGTTTATATGAAAATTAGAAAAACAATTCAATACTAATATTTCGACATTTCTTCTCATTTTTGTTGATTACAATGCGTTAACCCATCTTAAAATCATTATACAGACAAATATATTTTCCAATCCTCTATAACGAATAGTTTATATGAATATAGAAAAAACAATGCAATACTTATATTCCAACATTTCTTCCAATTTTGGATGCGTGGTGATGCGTTAACCCTTCTTAAAATTATTATTTAGAAAATATTTTTTCCAAACCTCTATAACGAAAAGTTTATATGAAAATTAGAATATAAAATCAATATTTATATTCCAACATTTCTTCCCATGTTTGATACAATCAATATTCGAAACCCCTTAAACCATTACTAAAAATAAGGTACGTTGTATAAACAAAAGCCGAAGTGGAAACTTTGTGAAAAAAAGAGCAATGGAAGCTAGTAGCAAAATGATAAAGTTAAGTCGCCAGTGTATATACATTGAGATAACGTCAGCCTAAGGCTTAAAATGTAACTTCAAAAATACGAGATACATCGTGACTTATATTTTGTTTGTTTTTTCATGCTCAAGGTCTTAGTAAAGCGGTCGAACTGAATTTTATCTCTTGGACTTTTATATTTGTTTACTTAAAAAAATACTTAATATTTGGAAAGTTGAGTTCCTTATACAAATCTTATATCACAGTGCAGTAGAATAATGGAAGATTATATTTCTAGAATATAACTGAAACTGTCAGCAGTCTAACCTTCTACAAAAAGCGTATTTCAATTTTACCTGAGCATGCAATCATCGTATTTTTTACGGCAGCTGTTTTTTTTAATCATTTTTGCTTGAATAATGACTTAAATGGATGTGTATAAATATTACAATAAATGTGTTACGAAATTAATATTTATCTTACTAGCATATAGCCCGTCATATGACGGGATCAGTAGAATTTTTAATTTTCTAGAACTGTAAAGTTCATTATGAGGTAGGTGTGGTGTGTTTTTTGGCTGAAATTTTTTTGGCTGGTACACGCGCAACAAGTTGTTTATCATCATACTCTTCCACAATCTCATGGCCGAGAGATGTCTGGTTGTTTAGGATGCTGGCCTTCAGTACCGGAGTTCGTGGTTTCGAATCCCACTATGGCATGGATGTTCGTAGCCATTCAGAATCGGCTTTAATCTGTAGGTCCCGGTTTCATTAGCCCTCGTGTTGCAAAAAGTAGACCGTAGCAAACCAAACCAAACCTACAATCTCCTGATACTGTGAATGCAGTTTAGAATCACGTTGAATTCATTTCGAAAGATAACGGAAAGATTTCTTAGCTAAGTCGAAATTATCGTTAAGTTCTTTTCACTTTTTAAACCACAGTAATTAATGGAAGTACAGGAATGAAACTATCATTTCCACTACACCCTGGAGGTAGATAGAATTCGTTCTTAATACCTGTAATAACATTTCCATTGCAACAAAAAATAATCTATGAGTAAATTTAATATTATCACATTTGTACTTAATTTATTATCTATTATTTAAGCCAAATATAAAAGAAAAATATTTACTTAAAATCTAATTTCAGTAATAAATCGTATGAAAATAATGCAGACGATATTTAAATGAATTAAAATTAGAAATGATTAACTGAGATGGCATGACATCATAATGCTAGAAAAAAATGTTATTTTTACCTATTTATTACATGACACATTTAATCGCCTGCTCTTAAATGGGGAAAATAGGGCTCGAAATAATGGCATTAAACGATCGAGAAGGGGAGAAGGGGTGGATTTCGAACTTTTATAGAAGACAATATTTTTCTCTGTGATAGGAAGCATATTTATACCAATTAATTTAAATCGGATCGATAGTTTATTAGAAGCTAAACTTTCCTCACTTCGAATTTTGCTAACTCTGACTCATCAAGAATCCAATATGGATGCTTGTATCCATTCCAGGTCTAACCGCTTCTTAATTTATCTTGGATCTTGTATTAATTTTTCGACCACGCTACATCCGCGAAGCATAGCAGGCCAAGCTATGCTATATATATATATATATATATATATATATATATATATATATATATAAATATATATATAAACATTCAAAGGAGGTTTAATTAATTATACACTTATGTTACTTACGTAGAAATAGATGACTAACATTTTAGGCGTTAAAATTTCCTTATATAAAATGAACTTAACTATTTTAAACTATTTTAAACATTAACTACTTTTTAACACTTAACTATTTTAAACATTTTAGAAAATTTAAATTTCATTGCTTAACAAATTTATCTTAAATTCTAAGTAATCTTTTTAAAATAAATTTAAGTACCTTTTTTTAAAATCAGAGAAAATTTAGGATACTAGAATAGTATTTAAATGTATAAACACTTGAAATTCAGGCAAAAAATTGACCTAGAAAAAAATAAAATCATAATAAATTAGTTGAATTTTATTATAAAATAGATACCTACTTCATTTAGTTCAGTTTTTGAAGTATTAAGATGCAAGAAGTGATATAAAATATTCTAAATTGTGCTACAAGGTGTATTTGAAAATTTAAAATATAATCTTTGTTTAAATATAGTTTAAAATTTTAATTACTCGAATTATTGTATAATACTTCTGTTTTATAATACTTTTATTATTATATAATACTTTCTGAAGCCCAATGGCGTTGGGGTAGCGCTTCGGGCACCCACGAAACAGGTCCGAGGTTCAATTCCCGGACTGGGCAAAGGTTGACTCAGCTTTTCAAGCCCTCAGTGGGTTAGAGAATAAACTAAAGATCTAGCCTGCTTGAGAACTAAACACTGGGAATTCCGCGTAAGAGTGACCACCTAACCGGAACATACGATTCGCAACCCTAGGCCCCTTGGGGACGTAAACGGAGATCGGCACCGTAGGCTCTGACTCCCTTGGGGCTGTTACGCAGAGTAGTTTTAGTTATTAGAGTACTTCTGTTTTATTTCACATTTGTAGAAATTTCAGTTTTTGTACTGGAAATATTGCTGAAAATTTCTACTTTTAGTGTCCGTTTAATAACGCACCAAAGATTCGATGATTTATATAAATTTAACTTTTCTTTTATAATAACAAAAGTAAAACGAATTCGAACTTGGAGTCAAATTTGTCTTTTATGGTAATTTAAGCTACATTTTTTACTATGAATGTAAAACAATATTTTCTCTCCCAAATATCACTTATTCCTACTCATTAACCAAGTGTAAACTTGTGAGTCAAGATTACTCTATTATTCTGGTTCACATATTAAAAATATTAGTTTCTGAATATATAATTCAGCATGCTTACTAAAAAATATTTTATCCTGATATAAGGAACAGACATAAATGTAGACAAAAAGTATGCAGGATATCAACAAAATATAAATTTATAGAAAATGGTCTTTGTGCTAATGGTTTTTAACTGGTAATGTTGTTGGCTGTGGAATTAAGTGGTTTTCAATGGGGAACTAGGATTGTTTGTACCTCAAAAAGAAACCCATAGAAAAGCCAATAAAAATATAATACTTAAGTGGGTGACGCATAGTGGCAATACACGTTATGGCCTTAACCCAATATTTAATATTAAATTGAATTTGGCTTTTCGCCAATTTAAGTTTAAAATTGAAGAAAAAACACAATAGACATTAAAAATAAAAAGAGAAGTTATTGAATTAATACATTTTATTGATATTGATATAAAATTTAAATAAAAATTAATTGAAGACGATTGAACTTTTGTTTTAAATATAAAAATTAATATAAAAAAGGAGAAAATAAAAATGGACAAAAATTAAGATGATTATGGAGGACGGAACTCTGCAGCGCCTTCTTTTCTCGTCTCTGGATCTTGGTCTGTCCCTGCTCTCTTCCATGTCTGGCAAGCTCAAGAAATTCACTCTAACTAACCATCTTGAGTCTGCAGGACTGCAACGGCTGGCAACCACTGATGGCTGGGATTGTTCATTAACATTCCAATGGCCTGGTGGCACGGGGGAAAACCGCCAAGCGCAGGACTGAAAACATGCCAATGTGTGGAGAGGGGTATGTCATATCATTAAAAAGGGCGAAAATTATAAAGCTATTGCAGCGCAGCGCTCGCCAAGGAGAACACCACGTGACGCTCCTGGTATGTGTGATGTCAACTGATTGAATATCCAGGGCGTCTTATGCGATAAAAAAATAGGTTTTTCGCCTCACCAACGTGATAATTGGGAGCACGGCAGGAAAGTTACACATAAGGAATTTTTAAAGGAAGCTTATAGACTTAAATGGGAACTAAATGAAAAGTAATTAAAATTAACTAAATGGAACGTTATGACAGTCTTAAAATAACCTGTAAGAGATTTATTATTAATAAATTTATTGGAGATTAAGACTTTTTCAGACTAACCCCTATTTTGTTTGAACAACTTTTATCTACTTTTAAAACTTCTGTTTGAGCATAACGAAATCATTAGAAAACGCTGTCATACTTTTAGTAATTTTTGGTCTTTTAATTTAAGCACTGGTAGGCAATTACTAACTGATCAACTTGAATGACTTCTCACCAGTGACACTATGATTCTTCAGTGCTTAATATTCATTGTTTTGGGAAATTATGATTTATTCATTTGCTGTATTTCGTTCTTGTTGTTGATTTATGCCACTTGATGTTCTTGTTGTTGTTTTATGTTCTGAATTGTGCTTGGTTTAACCAAGCACAATTCAGGCATACTCTACTCATACTAAGGCAAAGATGTGCGCTTTTCGTTTTAAGGAGCATCTCTAAGGTGAAAGTACAATTTCTTGCTCAAGTGGGTCCTCGTAATTTAGAAGCAAGGGCCAAGCAGAAGACCCATAGTCTTGGCCTACCATCTCCAGAGGTATCGTTTGAGGACTTGGAGGACATTGTGACTACAAACGTATCCGGCTCAGACGCCGAACCCACAATCCTCCAGCTAGGATAACGATGCCTTTGCCGACTGAGCTACAGCGGCTCAAATTTGAAATTTGATTTACTGTATTGACTACTAGACAAAGGATCGAACTTGTAATTTTCTATAACTTTTGAAGGTTTAAATGCCATATATTAATTAGTTAGGTTTGGAATGATTTCGTTTGCAAACCTAAGGTGATTGCTTAAGTGCCTTTAGAGGTTTTTATTTTTGGAATTTAGTTTTTGGGTTAGAGGCCTTTAGAGAGTGCTTTTCGAGGTTTGAAATGCTCGATTTATATTATACAATTGAACTTAAAATTTCAAATGATTTAACTAGCAATAAATAAATAATTGTGTTATATATTATATAGTTGTGCTTACACTGATCAATTATTCATTCAAAAGAAAATTAAAGAAAGCTTTCAACAATACGGTGAACTAATGTAGATACAGATGCGATATTTACACCTCATCTTTTGTCGTCAAATTTAGCGATTTTTCGAGAGATGACTGGTTAGCTTTGTCTACCCTCACATTGGAGCTTTGTAGGGGCAACCCTTGTTAGTTCTTTCAGCCTCATTAGTGCACGTGATATTTGATGTTATCACCCAGCTCTTCGGAAAAATACCTGTTTAGCCATTTCTTTTGCACAACGGGATTCCTGATTTTAGTTTGGCGACTTTGATACGAAAATGGAGTTTTATGCCAAGATCGCCAAGAAAAAAACACGATGTAAAAAAAGCGGTTTTGATATCGCATCTGTTCCCAAAAATAGTCTTAGAAATTACATTTCTAATAATCGAAGATTTGTATTTAGTTGTGCACTCATTCTTCTAAAAAATAGAAAGTTGCTAAAGTAACAATTTATATCCACCATAAGAATGGTGGCAAATAAAACTGCGTATAATGAACACGAATGATGTTTAGCCATTTCGGGATCCAAACCGACAACCCTTCTGTTGGGCCAGCGTTGCCTTTGCCTACTGATCTACGGCGGATTGCCTTTCGTATATGATGCATTTAAAGTGTGCATTTTACCCTTCCATCCGAACGGTAAAGGGTGGACCTTCATTCGTCGCTCGCAAGAACCCGTATCCACTGATCTACTGTCCAATTTCGATGTGCTTTGCACCACATTAACGGAGCAGCGCGGTTGGACTTTATTATCAAAGGCTTAGGGGCATCAGCACCACCATTAAAACCAACAGATGTGCTTCCTTACGGATGGTATTCATTGAAACAATACTCCTGGATGCCTGTTGAAACTCCTCGCGGATGAGGGCCATCGGTTGGATTCGGTTCTTCCGAATTTCTCTGGATAGTAGGTCTTTATCTGCCAGTTTTGTTGGTCTGCCAACTCGGGGCACATTCCAGCATTCACTGCTCACATTCCACCTCTTAATTACATAGGCCACTGTCGATTTTGGATGCTTCAGATTGCTATATATGTCCATTCAGGATCGGTCACTCTTGTGGTACCAGATAATTATACCTTTCTCGAAATCAGAGAGTTTGAACTGCACGGCATCTTGCATGCGATTAATGCCGATGCTGTTTCTTACACGATGTATACAGAAGGAGGTCGTGACGTACATCAGGACCGCAGATATCGTCATTTGCATTGGTGTCCAAATACGTATTGGTAGACAGTGTATCCATAGTTTTTTTATATAATACCTACATATTTTATATCCATTTCCCACATTCATTTCTAGGAACAAATCTATTCTATTAAATTTGGTTATATATGTAATATGGCATAATTCAGACAAAAATAAGATCAGGTGGGTCAAAATACATATTAAAGCACTCTCCCTCGTATAACATAATTTCTTTTCCATCCTTTTATATCTGTTTGATCGTGTTATCAGAGCCGAATTCTTTCATTTTAAGCCATTCACGTTGCCAGGGATCAAAATAAAATAACAAATGCCCGAAAGTGATGATCGAGGTAGAAAGTAAAAGGAAAAACACAAAAAAAATGAGTTCAAATCTCAAAGGAATAAAGATTGGACATTTTCGGTTCTTTGAGCTTTTGAATTTCATCGCTCTGTGTCATCAGGAAAGCGGATTGTGAAGTAAAGAAAGATTTACCTACAGGGGTAGAAATATTTGTATTGTTACATAGTATATAAAAGGAAGGAAAAGAAAAATCAATTCCATGCATTTCGGTTATTTGTTTAACCTCATACATGTTGGCATGTCGTATATTATTTTCTAATTTTTCTACTCTTAAAATATCATACGAATAATTTAATAAATGTAAAATAATTATCATTTTCGACTTCTCATACCATGAAAGTTACCAGTTTTAGAAAGATAATTTTTTAACATTGTTAGAACAAATTATAATCTTTACACATATATATCAATCATTTTGAAGAATAAAGAATATTTATTGTTTAAATAAGAAACAGTTTGTTGTTAATAAAAATGATATTAATGCTAAAGTGCATTAAATCTTTTAACATGTTGTATGCGGGACACATACTAATACGTTTTCTGACGATTGATACTTGATCGCGTGTCACATACTAGTACGGTTTAGTGTAACAGCATGGTTTGTTTGTGTGCACAAAAATAACGATATGTACAGGAAGATGAAACCGAATGTTCTTGTATACTACATAGGTTCTGGAAATATTTAGACAAATAAAAACTAGTTTTTACATCAGTCGATGTGACTGATGTGAAATTAAATAATTTTCGATCTATAGAGATTTAACTGAATTGAAGAGCAAAACGCCCACTTCCAGTACAAATCAGTTGCGAATTGTACACGCAAAGAATGTGTTAAAACATTCTTCAATATCTCAAAATAACTTTGAATCTAAATCTGTACAGATTAAAGATACTCTTATAGTTATAAAAATATTTGAAAACAAAGGGAATCTGTTGACTTAAAAGTTATAAATTTATCATTGCAAAAAAAATTAAAATACTTTGAGAATGCATAAGAAAACTTAAGTTTAATCGAATGAAAATTATATTGTGTACAACTTGTAAAACTTTCATGATATATATTAACAACTTTTACAAATAACATGCTCGTTATATGAAAAAATTAATAAAAATTGAAAAAATCAACTTTTGTAAGTTTAAATTTGTTTACAGTAAAGAGTCAACACGTTTATACTCGAAATTCCTATCAATTTTGGAATTTTTTACGCGTATTGTTTAATACTGTTTAGAACTGAATTTGTTTTCACATTTATATTTTCTGAAAAATTGATTTTTTTGTCGATTTAACAATCGTATGAATCCTTAAAGTTATAGTGCGATATTTATCCGGTAATTTATATTTTAATGAAAGTATTTGCAGTACCAATACAAAAAAATTATAGAATAATTATGCACTTTATTAAGATTTTATACACGACGATTGAAGTGACCCCGCATTCTTTGCAAACCGCAAGGTTTTTAGCACACAAGGAATAGTGGTTGAAAACTACATTCACCACACTTTACTAGAGATTAGTTCAAACAACATTAAATAAAAGTATACAAACATATCAGTATTATAGTACAGAAATACATACAAATATTACAAACTGTATATTTACATTTTCTTATTTTGTACAAACATTTAATTACAATATGTAATAAATTAAAATTATTTTACATTTTATTCATTTATCAAAATATATTACATTCTATAACATAAAAGCATTTTATTTACAAAAAAGTAATAAAGAAAAATAAAGAAAATAAAAGTAAATAATAAATAAAAAAAAATAAATAAATAATATGATAAAAATAAATAATATAAAATAACATTAAAATTAAAATTAAAAATGAATAATTAAAAATAAATTAAAATTAAAATTAAGAATTAATAATTTAAAATAAATAAAAATAAAAGAAATAAAAATATTAAAAAATAAAGATATAAATATATATGAGGACTGTTAAGTAACATTATATTTAAGCACAAAATGTATAACTCTTAATCGTCACTGTTTACGTAGAATTTTTCGAAATAATTACTGTGAAGCACAAATCATCTCTAAGGTCTGTTGACTCTTCAAACACTTATAAACGTCCTTTTATAAGTATTGAAATGAAACGAAAAAAATATCGGTTTATTCCGGTTCAATATATTTTCAGTAATGCGGTTACTGTAACCAACATATCAATATTTTCTAATTTAACGTCAACCGTATAATTATCGTAAGTACATGCCCTGCTTTGATGTTCACTAGTATTTTATCAGTTTCAGTTTCGCAGGAAACTACAGTACTTGTACAGGGGAGATTTAATTCAATTGTACAATTCGATTTTAAAAATGGATAACAATGCCAATACACTCCGTTCTGTGCTCATCGCTCGTATTGTACATGCAGGTAAATTATATCAATTTATATAACGTACCAATTAAAAAAAATAAAATCTAATTCTTTATAGAATTGCATTTTTTCGTTTATGATAGAAATACATTTTAGTACAAATAAGAATATACATGAAATAAAATTATTCGTTAGCAATTTGCTAGAAAAACGAAAACCTTTATTTTTTACTGAACAAACACCGAAAATATTTTAAGCGACATATTTTCTTTTAGTTGAATGGAAATAGAAACTGGAAAGAAAAAGAATTATGGTTCGAAGCCCAGGTATTTATACATGCTTAGTTTATGAAGTATCTGTTATATCCGAAGACTGCTCGTATAAGGGCAAAGGGGCGAGACTTTCTTTTTTAACGAGTAACACAAGGATGGAAAGTACGACTTATGCTCAAGTGCGTCTTCGTAATTTTGAGGTAGGCACGACACAGAAAACCCGTAGACTTGCCTTGCCACTCCCAGAAGTATTGATCAAGAACTTCGAGTACATTGTGACCACGAACCATTTTATATACGTTTAAATTTTCTGCCCTTAAAATATCATACGACTGTTAAAAGTAGAAAAAATGTAAAATAATTTTCCATTTCGACATCTCATACCATGAAAATTTAAAATCAGGTTTAGAAACATATTTTTTTCATTCTTAGAACAAATTAGTATCATTACACACATATATCATTCCCATTTGTATTGTTGCATAGTATATAAAAGGAAGGAAAAGAAAAATCATTTCCATTCATTTCTGTTATTTGTTTCCCCGCATACATGTTGGCATGTCATTTTTTCTACGTTTATTTTTTCTACATTTAAAAGATCATACCACTGTTAAAAGTGTAAACAAATTAAAATAATTATCGATTTCGACATCACATACCTTGAAAATTTAGAAAATGTTTTAGAGACATATTTTTTAACATTGTTAGGACAAATTATTATCTTCACACACACACACACACACACACACACACATATATATATATATATATATATATATATATATATATATATATATATATATCATTCATATTTGTATTGTTACATAGTATATAAAAGGAAGGAAAAGAAAAATCAATTCGATGCATTTCGGTTATTTGTTTCCCCGCATACATGCTGGCATGTCGTTTTTTTCTTCCTTTAATTTTTACTTAAAAGATCATACAACCGTTAAAGGTAGAAAAAATGTAAAATAATTATCAATTTCGACATCTCATACCATGTAAAATTAGAAACAGTTTTAGAAATATATATTTTTTAACATTATTAGAATAAATTATTATCTTTACAA
>CM063509.1:46132253-46137253 GCA_032207245.1 Pardosa pseudoannulata
GAACTTTATATACAAGCAAATAAAAATGTTTATACTTATTTTAAATTTTATACATATATACAAATTCATTAAAATATATTAAAGTTAAATTTCCAAAAGCTCTCTTCTCAGAAGTCTAGAAATGTTTCAAAAATATTTCTTCGCCATACTCAGGTAAGAAAAATGGATCTGAATTCTCAAAGGAAAAAGGCCGGACATTATAGTTTCGAAAGAAAAATTTCAATTTTATATTTATGAGGAAGATTTTTATCACAGTGGGAAAACATATTACAGAAAAAGAAGCATTGTTGAACGAGTGGGAATTCATTTTTACACCGACGTACTCACGGAAAAGAAATCAGTTTTTAATATTCTTAGAATTTATTTCGAGTGGCGTGTATTTGATAAATGATTTCCTCTCTGCATTTTTGAATACGTTTGAAAAATTGCACAAATTTATATTCTAGTTTAAAAAGACGTGAAAAATTATAATTTATTTAAACTTCAGTTACTCTACTCCATGAGAAATTTCACAATACAATGTACACATAGAATGCTATTATATATATATACATACATATATATATATATATATATATAATATATATATATATATATATATATATATATATATATATATATACATATATATATATATATATTTAGGCATGTCAGTAAATATGAAAAATAGATGAACATATGCATGTTTATCAGTACATATGTTAAAGTAATGTTACATATTTCATAAAACAATTAATTTGCCTCAAAAGTATGTAAAGATGATTGTGACAGTTATTTATTAAATCCTGTTTATTGCAATCTAATACTTGGTGATCAAAAAGTCCATATAAATTTTAAAAATTCATAATAACCGGAAAAGTAACCAAAATAAATAACGGTTTGCAGGATTATTATAGGTAGGGCATGGGAGTTTTTTGAAAACAGAAAAAATAGTAGCTCAAAAACAGCTGACAGATGGCGCTGGTACGAGAGACTTTGGTGGAAATATGGAAATGAGAATGTTATAAGAATTGGTGCTCCTATAAATACACAACAAGTTCACCGCTGTAAACCATGTATGCGAACAAGTATGATCAGAGCGAAAGATAAAGCTTTGTTGGTGATGTTGTTTTACGTCAATCATGAATAAGCGACAATTGCCTTGCGTAAGTTCGGTATTCAGAAGAATGTCAGGAGTGGAAAAGGGACTTTAAGAGTGACAGGCCTCATAAAACTTGTTTAGCGGTTTGAATAAACACAAACGTTGGAGGACCGTGTAAGAACCGTATGACCATGTTTAAATGAGGTACGTTCACCGGATGTTGCTGCCGAAATTGAAGCATTAGCGTCCGAATCAACTGCAGGAACGAGCATTGCTCGTGAAGCTGCCAGGCGGTTGGGCTTACCACCATCCTCGGTACTCAATATTCTTCATGAAATCCTTGATTTGTATCCATACAGACTGCAGTCGTGCCATCAACTTTTACCAGCGGATACCGTACACAGGGAAGCATTCGTGAGGTAGGTTTTCAAAATCGAACAGAATGCCACCTGGGTATTTCACATCTTGTGGATAGATGAAGCTCCTTTTTCGCTTCATGGGGACGTTGTAAACATTTTTATAACGAAGCTACTTGACATAATTGTTTCCCTTTGAATTTCAGTTTTAAAAAATGCATGCTTTAGCGATACTAACCTTTCAAACTGTTTTTTTATTTTGGTTATTTTTCCGGTTATTATGATTTTTTTTAAAGTTTTATATGGATGTTTTTGTTAGTTGGTAATATTGTTTGTTTCAAATGGGTATTATGGATGGTTTTTAAATTTAAAGTATGGATAAGGTTTTGGGAGGTATGGGAGAAAGGTTTTGTGGGTTTTTAAGAGTTAATTTGGGAGGTAAGGTTTGTTTATGAGTAAGATAAATTTAGGTTTTTAATGAATTTTTTTGTTTAATTTTTTTAATTTTTGTGGGAAATTCTGATTTAAAGAATATTTTTTTTAAGAGTTTTTTTTTTTAATTTGTATTTTTTATTGTTTTGGTGTATGTTGTATTTTTTTTTATTTGGTGTGATATTATTTGTGTTTTTGTGGTTTTTTTATTTGTATGGTGTATAATTGTTTTTGTTATTAATGGGTGTTTTAATATTTGATTAAATGGATTGGTGATATTTGTTTATTTTATATAGCAATTTTTGGTTTATGTTTTTAATGAGCATATTTTTGGGTGAAGGGGGGGGGATTGAGAGGTTAGGAGGGAAATGTTTTTTGGTTTGTATATTTTTATAGAAAACCAACTATTGCGTTAAATGTGCATGTGTGTTTAATTTATGGATCGAAAAATTATCTGAGTGAGTCAACAGTACTGGCACTTTTAGTTGAAAACTCATCGTAGATAGTACCTATTGATTATGTTTTAATTGTGTTATTTTTTCCTTATTATCATCATTATTTTTCAGTATTCATTAAAGAAAGTAATTTTTTGTTTTGTTTATATTGGATATGTATATGTTTTTATTTATTAATCACGTTTGTATATATGACAGCTTTTTTAAAATTTTTAGTATATTTTAAGTAATAGTAACGCGTGATTTATTTAAATGTTTTTTAAGTTATACGAGTAAACACGGAAACTTGCTTTATAGATATTTTTTAATTATTAGATGAACTTGCTTATTAATAGATCTTACATGCAATAATCTTCCATGATTCATTACTTTTAAAACAGACCTTGTGTGTTAATCTATAAGATGAAAATTGGGTACCTTGAGTAGCAATTTTTCTCCAAATTTATCTGCTTAAATTTAAATAAAATTGATATTAGTTATGTGACCATTGTCTATGTAATATACTTAATTAATAAAGATTGAGATGAAAATTGGGTACCTTGAGTACCAATTTTCCCCCAAATTTATGTGTTTAAATGTAAATAAAATTGATATTAGTTATGTGACTATTGTCTATGTAATATACTTAATAAATATTGAGATGAAAATTGGGTTCCTTGAGAAACAATTTTTAACAAATTTATTTACTTAATTTTAAATAAAATTGATATTAGTTATGTGACTATTGTCTATATATGTATATTTGAGATGAAAATTGGGCACCTTGAGTAACAATTTTTCTCTAAATTTATCTGTTTAAATTTAAATAAAATTAATATTAGTTATGTGACTATTGTCTATGTAATATACTTAATTAATAAAGATTGAGATGAAAATTGGGTACTTTGAGTAACACTTTTTTCCCCAAATTTATCTGTTTAAATTTAAATAAAATTGATATTAGTTATGTGACTATTGTCTATGTAATGTACTTAATTAATAAAGATTGAAATGAAAATTGGGTACCTTGAGTAACAATTTTTCCCCAAATTTATGTGTTTAATTTTAAAGAAAATTAATGTTAGTTATGTGACTATTGTCTATGTAATATACTTAATTAATAAAGATTGAGGTGAAAATTGGGTACCCTTAGTAACAATTTTTCCCCAAATATATCTGTTTAATTTTAAATAAAATTGATATTAGTTATGTGATTATTGTCTGTGTAATACACTTCATTAATAAAGATTGAGATGAAAATTGCGTACCTTGAGTAACAATTTTTCCCTAAATTTATCTGCTTAATTTTAAATAAAATTGATATTAGTTATGTGACTATTGTCTTTGTAATATACTTAATTAATAAAGATTGAGATGAAAATTGGGTACTTGAGTAACAATTTTTCCCCAAATTTATCTGCTTGATTTTAAATAAAATTAATATTAGTTATGTGACTATTGTCTATATAATATACATAATCAATAAAGATTGATTATATGTTAATGTTCTAATATGTACCGTAATCGGTCTAATAAGTATTCTCAGTAACATTTCCGTTGATAGCTATAAGCAAATCACCGCACGACTTTGATAAATAAGCGATTGTAAAACGTCAAATTCTAACAATCTGACATCAGGCTCAGTAAATCGAAGCGTGATTGACTGCTAGGTTTGGGTATAAATTGATGTCATTGTATACAGTGGCGTAGTGTACACTTGGCTTATATGAAAACATGCATTACGCAATATATCCACAGCATAGCAATTGAAACATTCAAATTATTATTGCATAGTACATGGAGAAAACATGAAGCATAATATTAGACATATATGAAGCAAATCTCTGATTTCAATTAGAATAAATGATTTTTGTAGAGATTTTATTTTTCATTAATACTCAGCTGAACTACGATACTTTCACTACCAGAGTTGCTGTGATTCACAGATACATTTTGGTTTAATATATTTTTGTTATTTTTACGTCCTAGTTCTTACATGTTAAAGCTATTTTTGTTTTACAATTTTTCTCTTTTTTATCTATAATTTATTTATAAAGACTGTTACATACTACATAAAATGTTATTTAATAACACATATATGAAAGATATTAATACAGTTTAGAACAAAATAATTAATATAAATGAAAATTACATGGCATAGAAGTGGCAAAATAATTTTTAGTATAATTTAAATTAAATTAAAGTTCAGTTCTGAACAGTATATTTCTGACATCGTACGGTATATAACTTATTTTACGCTGTGTATAAAAACAGGAGGTAAAGTATTTCAAATTATCTAAAACAAAGGAAATATTCTTAAACTGTTCTAGTAGCCTCTGTACTACAGAGAAGCAGATGTCATCTGGACATTACTAATTAAATTAATGTAACAGGAGATTGAATTTAAGATAAAGACGAACATATTACAAGTCAGATTTGAATGCCACTGAAAAGCAGATGTCATATAGACAGATAAAATCAAATTTAGGCGAAATTGGTTTTAGGGTAAAAAAAAACATATTGGCAAGAATTTGAGAATCCTTTATGGATGCATCTAATCATTTAAGGTTCAACCGCTTCAGAAATTCAAGGACAGACGGACAGATAACTTAGGATATTATTATATAACGGGTGAAAATTGGGTTCTTTGAGTCTGAATTTTCTCATCAAATTTATCTGTTGAATTTTAAATGAAAT
>CM063509.1:46144753-46162253 GCA_032207245.1 Pardosa pseudoannulata
ATTGTTATAATACTTTAAGAGCGTTGTAGATAATTCAACTAAACTTTTACTATTGCTGGAGGGAAATATATGACAAAGAATGTAATTTCAATTCTCACAAGAAGAGAGATTGGTTTGAAGAATAGAGTATTCAATAAGTAACAAATTTTATTGACAGATGAAATATGAAACATTTGTTACCAAAAGCAGGATGTTTAGATATCAGAAATAAATCGTACAACTTTGGAACTCTAGATTATTATTATTGTAAAATACAATTTTTTCTTTACAAAATAATGTGTTTAAAAGAATGGGTTGATATAATGAGGATAGAAGAAATGTTTTACAAAACATTTTTAAATACAGATAAAAAAGTTTAAGGATGATGTAGGATTAATTCAAAAAGATAAATATAAATACTTGTATAGATAAGATAAGAGAAAGAAATTATTACAATACTTTAAGAGTGTTGTAGATAAATTGTATCAATAATTCCAATTTTTAGAGTTGTATGGCGAACAAAGACAGTTCCCGGCAAAGGTTTTCACAAACTGTTGAAGCTTAATTGCCATGTACATATCACTATCAATGAGAGGAAGATTGACCAGTGTACTTCTTGTCAGTATAGGACTGTGGTGCCGACAAAGATGCACTCCGATTAACTTTAATCCTAACTTAACTTTAATCCTAATTTCAAGTTTTTTATGCAAACTGTTCTCGTTAATTATTCATTTATCTTTTGTAGAATAAATGTTGTGGCAACGGCGACAGAAGAATTCATTTTATTCTCTTGCAGTCTAATGCGTTGTGTATATAACGAGATGTGTTAAAGTTTGATCTGTTGTTTTTTTTCGTAATAAAATGCTTGTTCGTTTTAAGTTCTGAATTTTTATTACCTGCTGCACAGTTCCGCGGGAATATCAGGCCAACACCTCTCCACAGGACAATAAAATAAATTAAGAGAGGAAGGAAAACAAAGTTCAGTATTGAAATCCTTTAAAAAGGGGGCGTGTCATGTTGTGGTTCCAAATATTAATCAGCTATTTTGAAGTCCTAAAATTTATGTGACATTCAGTATTATATATTTTTAGATTAGTCTTTTAGATCAAAATATTTTTAATTTCCAATTTTATTTTAACCCAAATTATGTTTTTACGCTCCTTTAAATCAATTACAAAAAAGGGATATGAATATCTACATTTTCGGAGTAGTAATAATGCTTTCATTTTTGTTTAAAATATATACATAATGATGCTTTCATTTGAGACAAAAAAATGTGTGATATATGGAAGTTGTTTTAATTTAAAAAGAATCTATAATAGATGAATTAGAATATTTATTTCAGAATCTGGTTAGGTTTTCACTTATTATTTTTTTTATTTAATTTGAATGTTATCTGTATATTATTTTATATTTTTAAATGCATTATTTTAAACAATTTTCCAGAATATAACGCTGTCCTTCCTTTCATTTGCCATGCAGTCACAAAATTCTAAAATCTCTTTTTCGAATAAAGATTTCTGATTTTTTAAATGCATCAGTTATATTAAACTTGTCTTTTAAATTAAAATTGCTACCTAAATCTTTCCCTTGCAAAGTGCTTAAAAACAGAAAATATTAAATTTATAGGTATAAAGCTATTGTATTCAATTTAAAGAAAGATGGAGGGCAGATAGTGCCATTAAGATTAATGCTGCATTTTTTAATTAAAATGATTGGGCTTGTTTTGTTTATTGAGAATGATTTTAAAATATTTCAACATCTAAATTTCAACTAAAGACATAATTTTGGTCCAGAATTCTGTGATCTTAAATATGAATGAACCTAAAAAACATTCTAGATGCTAATATTTTAGAATAAATTTTACTGTCTTGCTATTATTTTATTTTGTTTTTTGGTCTGATCCAAAACACGTTTACTCATACATTTTCTAACTTATTTTTGAAACGTGAGATACTACTTTATAATTGATTGGTAACTGATTTTACACCAGTTTTTCACTTCTTATTATTTTTTTTATTTAATTTGAATGTTATCTGTATATTATTTTATTTTTAAGTGCATTCTTTTGAACAATTTTCCAGATTAAATCACTATACTTTCTTTCAATTTTCATGTAGTCACAAAATTCTAAAAGCTCTTTTTCGAATAAAGATTTCTGATTTTTTAAATGCATCAGTTATATTAAACTTGTCTTTTAAATTAAAATTGCTACCTAAATCTTTCCCTTGCAAAGTGCTTAAAAACAGAAAATATTAAATTTATAGGTATAAAGCTATTGTATTCAATTTAAAGAAAGATGGAGGGCAGATAGTGCCATTAAGATTAATGCTGCATTTTTTTAATTAAAATGATTGGGCTTGTTTTGTTTATTGAGAATGATTTTAAAATATTTCAACATCTAAATTTCAACTAAAGACATAATTTTGGTCCAGAATTCTGTGATCTTAAATATGAATGAACCTAAAAAACATTCTAGATGCTAATATTTTAGAATAAATTTTACTGTCTTGCTATTATTTTATTTTGTTTTTTGGTCTGATCCAAAACACGTTTACTCATACATTTTCTAACTGATTTTTGAAATGTGAGATACTACTTTATAATTGATTGGTAATTGATTTCACACCAGTTTTTCACTTCATATTAATTTTTTTATTTAATTTGAATGTTGTCTGTATATTATTTTATATTTTTAAGAGTATTCTTTGAAACAAATTTCCAGAACAAATCACCATCCTTCCCTTCATTATTAATGTAGCCACAAAACTCTAAAATCTCTCTTTCGAATAAACATTCCTGAATGTCTCTGAAAAATATAGGTCACATTAAAAGTGTCTATTAAATTAAAATGCTATTTAAATATTTTTTTTGTAAAGTGTTTAAAAACAGAAAATATTAAATTTATAGGTATAAAGCTATTGTATTCATTTTAATGAAAGATGAAGGACAGATAGTATTGTTATATTAGTGTTCCATTTTTTTTATTAGAATGTTGTTTGGGTTTGTTTAGTTTATAGAGAATATTTTAAAAATATTACAAAATTTAAATTTCAACTAAAGATATAATTTTTATTCAGAATTCTGTGATCTTAAATATGAATGGACTTAAAAACATTCTAGATGCTGACATTTTAGAATAAATGTTATTGCCCTACTATTATTTTCTTTTGTTTTTTGGCCTTATCCAAAATACGTTTACCTATACATTTTCTAGATGATTTTCAGAATTTGAGATTCTATTTTATAATGGATTGGTAACTGAATTTATACCTTTTTCACTTCGTATTATTTTTTTTTATTTAATTTGAATGTTATCTGTGTATTATTTTATACTTTTACGTGCATTCTTTTGTACAAACCTCTATCCTTTCTTTCATTATTCATGTAGTCACAAAACTTTAATATCAAATACACAGTCCTGAATGTTTTTGAAATGAATTGGTTATATGATATATGTCTATTAAATTAAAATTCTATTTAAATGTTTCTCTTACAAAGTGTTGAAAAACAGGAAAAAATAAAGTTTATAGATATAAAGCTATTATTCTTGTTATGCCAAATTACGTATAATACTAAAACTCTACAATATTTCTTTCAGATAAATATTTCTAAAAGTTTCTAAAACGTATCACTGATATTTATTGCTAATACATCACTTTATAATGCAGAAAATTAAATTCTAATTTAAGTCATTAATGCCTGAATCACTTCTACCAAATAGACGTTTCTGAATCTAAATTTTAAATAACTCCAGGGAATAAACTATTCGTTGATTTTAAGTAACTGTAAATAGTACGGACAGTTGCCATTAGTAATAAGCATAAATTTTATACACCATCCGATTAATTATATGAAAAAAGAAAATTCAAGTGATGATAGATTTATCTACAATTGCATAAATACACCGTAATATAAAGAAAGTTTTTTGTTTGACAAATCTAGGTTAACGTCATATATTAATTAAAGTAAATTTCTGTGTGAGGATTAAATAATTCTAAAATACCAAATAAGAAAATATAAATATGGAAATTTGTATTTAAAAAATGATATAGAAGATTGTTGATTGTTAGAAATTTTCCATATGCTCTTATAAGGACATTTTTCTGTAGGAAGACATAAAAATTCAACACAAAATTTTGCAACCATCTCAAAAAACTAAATCAATTAGTTAAATTTTTGTCTTCGGGATTTTTATGGGAATGTTTCAAAATTATTTTAAATCAAAGTACTATCATTCTTTAAGTAGAAGTAATAAATAGTATATATTACATGTTTTTTAGAAATTTTTTAACTGTAAAATGAATAAAACATAATACATAATTTTGAGGATATATATGCTTTTTCATTTCAATTGTTTTAATAGTTTAGTATAGAAAATATATACATTTTAATTTACAATCCTTACCTACCAAGCAAAATTTTTTCAAATCTTGGATAGTTTAAAATAAATTATGTTAATTTTGAGAAAGAAACAGCTTTCTCATTTTTATCATCTTTTAAAAACCGCTGTGTGGAAACTTTCTTTGGATTGCATAGACCTCTAGTTACGATGAATAAATTTCCGCTGTGCACCAGAAAGCTGCATAGCTACCGTCGACGGCAAATTAACCGATAGTTTTATTTCTCGTCTAATGTGCAAACTCTAGTTTATTTCAATAGACTACTATTGGTTGCGGTTTGAAGCGCTATATTCTACTTTTTGCAACACGAGGGCTAATGCGACTGGGTCCTACTGCTTAAAAACGATTCTGAACAGCTACGAACGTCAGTGCCATAGTGGGATTCGAACCCACGAACTCCGGCACCGAAGGTCAGAACTCTAACCAATCGGCCATCGTTCGACTAGACTACTATTGGTTTGGTTTTTGGTTTTGGTTTTGGAGTGCTACGGTCTACTTTTTGCAACACGAGGGCTAATGCGATCGGGTCCTACTGCTTAAAGCCGATTCTGAACAGCTACGAACATCAGTGCCATAGTGGGATTCGAACCCACGAACTCCGGCACCGAAAGTCAGAACTCTAACCAATCGGCCATCGTTCGATTAGACTACTATTGGTTTGAGTTTGGGTTTTGGTTTTGGAGAGCTACGGTCTACTTTTTGCAACACGAGGGCTAATGCGATCGGGTCCTACTGCTTAAAGCCGATTCTGAACAGCTACGAACATCAGTGCCATAGTGGGATTCGAACCCACGAACTCCGGTACCGAAGGTCAGAACTCTAACCAATCGGCCATCGTTCGACTAGACTACTATTGGTTTGGTTTTTGGTTTTGGTTTTGGAGTGCTACGGTCTAATTTTTGCAACACGAGGGCTAATGAGACCGGGACCTACTGTTTTAAACCGATTCCGAACGGCTACAAACATCCATGCCATAGTGGGGTTCGAACCCACGAACTCCGGTACCGAAGATCAGAACTCAAAACCAATCGGCCATCGTTCGACTAGACTACTATTGGAATAGCTGCGACGGTAAATTTTCCTATTTGAAAAATCCGCCTTGTGTGTAATCCGCCTTTCAGTTATGAGATCCATGCCTTCTCCGACTGAGCAACAGCGGCTCCTGTTATTAAATATTCACATTTGAATAGGATTGTTAAAAAATCGTAAATAGTTAAATATTGTACATTTATTTCGATTTTTTTAAAGTGTTGGATTAAAGAAATTTCCCTGGAAGATTTTCTTGGCAAATAAAAGAAAATCATTATCATAATGATGTCTAGCTCGAAAAATATTTTAAACTAATGAGCAAGCCGGGAAAATACATTGAAGATTTCTTTACGGAATATTTTGCTTGCTTTCTAAAGTCTGTCTTTTTAATATAATGTGAATCACACGAAATATTCGCCGAATGAAGGCCGAATGGTTAGGGCACTGTCCTTCGGATCCGGAGTTCGTGGGTTCGAGTCCCACTATGGCATGGATGTTCGTAGCCGTTGGGAATCTGCTTTAAGCAGTAGGTCCCGGTCTCATTAGCCCTCGTGTGCAAAACAGTAGACCGTAGCGCTCCAAACCATACCAAACCAAACCTTGCTTTCTAAAGTCTGTCTTTTTAATATAATGTGAATCTCACGAAATATTCGCCGAGTGATGGCCGAATGGTTAGGGCACTGACCTTCGGGTCCGGAGTTCATGGGCTCGAGTCCCACTATGGCATGGATGTTTGTAGCCTTTGGGAATCGGCTTTAAGCAGTAGGTCCTGGTCTCATTGCAAAAAAGTAGACCGTAGTGCTCCCAACTAACCACACGAAATATTCTGATATTAAATATTTTTGATGAAACACTTTTTGATTTTAAAAGTACACAGCAATTAAAAAAAGTAAAGACGTAAATATGCTCTTTATATAAATATTAATTTTATTCACTTACTATATTAAGAATGCAGACTTCGATAATTCTAAAAACATACAATTAATAACTTTTAAGACCAATTGTAAAACACATGAGAAATATGTATATATTTTACGACCACATGCGAAATGATTGCCGGAAGAAAATCGGCTTCTATATTTTTTTAGATCCTATTTAGAGGAATATATTTGACACAAAACAAGAGCCTATAGTTCAGATCGGTATTTGGCGTGAAGCCAAGGCTCTCATATTGGCGAAGGATCCATATGGGTTTAAAACTATCACTTATTTACATAAAACTACCGAAGAAGAGCGTTTTATTTATTTTTTTAATATTTTATTTTAACTTCCTGTTTACCCGAGATTCAATAAATGTCTCTCCCTAATCCGATATTTTTCAGAGGAGGATATAAAATTGAAAACAAGAAATTTTATTCGGAGTTATAAAATGGAATTTGGGACAGAAAATTGTTTTTATATGCCGTACGTTGCAATTCGCCAGCAGAAAAATATATGGCCAGCTGTTCCGAAGAAAATTTTCTAAGACTTTTCTCGCCAAGCTTGAAATTGTGACAACATCGTAAATTTACCCTTGATATGTTCAAAAGTGTTGATTAGATTTTAAAATTATTCTTATTGAATCCAGATCATGGATTGCATATTTTTTTTTACTATCCGATTAATTTTATATTTATTTGAAAAAATAAATAAATTTCAGGATGTTGATAATTGATTTAAACGTTTTTTTATGATTTCTTATCAGAACATATAATATTAGGAAAATTACAAGTTCAAAATGGAAATTTACTTAGAAGTTCTCATTCAGACTAAAACTCCGCAAATATACAAATAATTTTGCATTTTTTACAAAAATATCTTGTTAAGTAGTATTTCCTTTAAACTTTTTTTATGTTTCCGTCTTATAACAGAATGGATGATACTAAAAGTTTAATGTAGAAATTTTTCATTAATTTCCCATGGAAACTAAATTTAGTGTATGAGAGTAAATTTACGATTTATGTGTTGAAAAGTGTGGATTAGATTCTAATTTATTTATATATTTATTTTTTACTTGAATATAGCTCGTCATACTACATGACCAGTAAAATTCTAATATCTCTCTTTCGAATAAATATTTCTGAATATTTTTGAAATTTATCGGTTATATTAAACGTGTCTGTTAAATTAAAAATGCTATTTAAATGTTTCTGTTGTAAAGTGTATAAAAACAGAAAATATTGAAGTTTATAGTTATAAAGCTATTGTTCTTATTATCCCAAATTACGTATAATATTAAAACTCTAAAATTTTTCTTTGAGACAACATTTCTAAAAGTTTCTAAAACGTATCCCTGATATTCTTAACATTGCTGATGCTTCATATTTCAATGTGGAAAATTAAATTCCAATTTATGTCATTAATGCCTGAATCACTTCTACCAAATAGACATTTCTGAATCTTAATTTTAAATAACTCCAGGGAGTAAATGATTCATGAATTTTAAGTAACTGTAAATATTACAGAGAGCTGCCATTAGTAATATGCATAAATTTTAAACACCACAGGATGATTTATAGGAAAAAAGAAAAATCGAATGAAGATAGATTTATCTGCAATTGGATGCAAAAAGTAATATAAAGAAAGTTTTTTTACCAATCTAGCTGTATGTCATATTTTAATTAAAGTAAAATCCACTGAGAGGATGAAATAATTCTAAAATGCCAAATGAGAAAAATACCAATATGGAACAATTTGTAATCAAAGAATGAAATGGAAGATTGTTGATTGTTAGAAATTTTCCATCTACTCTCACAAAGACATCTTTCTGTATGAACACAAAAAATTCTATACAAAATTTTGTAACTATTTCAAAACACTAAATCAATCGGGTACATTTTGTCGTCGTGATATTTTGTAAGAATGTTTCGAAATTATTACAAATCAAAGTACGATCATTCATTAAGTAGAAGTAATAAATAGTATATATTACATGTTTTTTAGAAATTTTTTAACTGTAAAATGAATAAAATATAATACATAATTTTGAGGATATATATGTTTTTTCATTTCAATTGTTTTAATACTTTAGTATAGAAATTATATACATTTTAAATTACAATCCTTACCTACAAGAAAAATGTTATCAAATCTTGGATAGTTTAAAATAAATCATGTTAGTTTTGAGAAAGAAACAACTTTCTCATTTTTATCATCTTTTAAATTTAATAATTAACCTAAAAATGTGTTTCAAACGATTTCCAGAATTGTAAAATACTCTATGAGGGGGGTAAAACACTATTTGTTTTTGGCTGAGAATTATCTGGTACATGCTCAATAATTTATTTATCTTTTTACTCCTCTAAAGTCTCCCGTTACTGTGAATGCAGTTTAGAATCACACCTTAAATTCATTTAGAAACATAATTGAATGTTTTTAAATACGTCGAAATTATCCTTAAGCTCTTCCTTACATTTTTGCCACGGTAATTAATGGAAATAAACGAATGAAATTATCATGTCCACTACACCCTGGAGGTATATAGAATTTGTTGTTAATACCGATGATACAATTTTCATTGCAAAAAAATAATGATAATTAAATCTAAAATTATCACATATATACCTAATCTATTATTTAAGTCATATAAAAAAGAAAATTATTTACGTAGTTCAGTGGTAAAACATATGAAATAATATATATATATATTATAAGTAATTTATATATATAATATAATATGATTAAAGGAGATGATATATATAATGACGTCATATATATATATATATATATATATATATATATATATATATATATATATATATATATATATATATATATATATATATATATATATATATATATATATATATATATATATATATATATATATATATATATATATATATATATATATATATATATATATATATATGTATATATATATATATATATATATATATATATATATATATATAATATATATATATATATATATATATATATATATATATATATATATATATATATATATACATATATATATATATATATATATATATATATATATATATATATATATATATATATATATATATATATATATATATATATATATATATATATATATATATATATATATATATATATATATATATATATATATATATATATATATATATATATATATATATATATATATATATATATACATATATATATATATATATATATATATATATATTATATATATATATATATATATATATATATATATATATATATATATATATATAATATATATATATATATATATATATATATATATATATATATATATATATATATATATATATATATATATATATATATATATATATATATATAATATATATATATATATATATATATATATATATATATATATATATATATATATATATATATATATATATATATATATATATATATATATATATATATATATATATATATATATATATATATATATATATATATATATATATATATATATATACATATATATATATATACATATATATATATATATACATATATACATATATATATATATATATATGTATATATATATATATATATATATATATATATATATATATATATATATAATATATATATATATATATATATATATATATATATATATATATATATATATATACATATATATATATATATATATATATATATATATATATATATATATATATATATATATATATATATATATATATATTATATATATATAATATATATATATATATATATATATATATATATATATATATATATATATATATATATATATATATATATATATATATATATATATATATATATATATATATATAATATATATATATATATATATATATATATATATATATATTATTTGACAAATTGATAAATTTAATGGTTTGCTCTTAACTGGGGAAAATAAATAAGGCTTAAAATAATAGCAATAAATTCTAGAAAAGAGGAAAAGGGAGGATTTCGACAGTTGAAAACCCTAACTCATCAAGAATCCAATACGGATGCCTCTATGCATTTCAATGGTGTTCAAAGAATGGAGCAAATACTAAGGAAACTCCCGGTTAAATCCATTTAAGGTACTAAAGAATGCTACTATTAAAAGTATCATGGGTATCAGCAATATATAAGATACAAGGTAAAACTGTAGATTATGCAGTAATATATCTAGGACGAAATCTCTGTGCAGCAGGTCAAGCATATAGCATTTTGAGTCGTGTGAAATCATTTCTTGGACTTTTAATTGATGAATTCGACTTCTCGAAACTCACTGAATTTAAATCTGAATTTAAAATTTTAATTGATTTAACGAATGTCAAATAAACATTTATGTTACATATTATATATTTGTGTTTACATTAATCCATTATATTCTCTAAAATTAAGGGTTTTTAACAATACGACAAACTAAAATGGTCTTAGAAATTACATTATTAATAATCGAAGATTTTTATTTAGTTGTGCACTGAATCTTCTTCTTTATAAATAGTTAAACAGCAAAAACAACAATTTATTTCTACCTTAAGAATAACAAATAAAACTAAAAAAATTATTTTATTAAACCTATGAAATATTATCTTTTCTATAAAAAGAAAAGAAAAACAGAATTAATTCTCTTTTAAAATTTCCAATTTTAAGGAGAGCGAAGTTTGATAAACGGAAAAGAAGATTACCCGAACAATAAAAAACACCTCCAAATAGCGTGGGGGTACTTAAGTATTATTTGGAATAATACTTCATTATCTGAAGGTTTTTCATACATCGTCATCGATTCTGAGGGAAGGTGAGATATCTGCGCTATGGGCAGCTTTCATTTATTATGAAAATTGGAGAAAATACATGATTTATTTTTTTTCAAAATATGAGGGTTCTTTTAAAGGATAAAGTTTCAGTTTTTTTTCTTCACCGGAAGCAGTAAAAATGTATCTGAAGTAGAAAATGTATGACTTAAGATCCTTTTAAAGTCGACACTGACAGTGTTTTATATCAATCTACCAAAAATGTAATTTTCTCTTTAAATATGAGCTACAGATAGGATTGTGACATATATACAAACTGAAATATATATATATATATATATATATATATATATATGTATATATATATATATATATAGATGTATATATATATGTATATATTATATATATATATATATATATATATATATATATATATATATATATATATATATATATATATATATATATATATATATATATATATATATATATATATATATATATATATATATATATATATATATATATATATATATATATATATATATATATATATATATATATATATATATATATATATATATATATATAATATATATATATATATATATATATATATATATATATATATATATACATATATATATATATATATATATATATATATATATATATATATATATATATATATATATATATATATATATATATATATATATATATATATATATATATATATATATATATATATATATATATATATAAATATATATATATATATATATATATATATATATATATATATATATATATATATATATATATATATATATATATATATATATATATTCATATGTATAGGTATCCATCTATCCTTCGCTTATGAAATTTTTTAATTTTCAGATTACTTATGTATCTAATCTGATAAAAACGATATTGCCTGTCTGTGGATCTATGCTGATCTATAAACAATATTTCCAATATATATCATAAAGTAATCAATAAAAAATTTTCCATATTCCCCGTCAAAAAATTCTAATTACTTCTCTTTTTAATATAATGATATATCAGAAAACAAATTTTATTGTTATTGAAAATTTCTTCTATGTAATAAAAAATGAAACATGATACCTTATACTTTTAAAAAATATCTACATCAAAATTATATTTTTTTTTATTTCACAGTGTAACGAGTATTAAATAAATATTTGTGTTCCGTATTATATATTTTTGCTTTCATTAATCCATTATTCTCTCGTATGAAAATTAATGGTTTAATATTTTAACAATTCAATAAACTAAAATGGTCTTAGTAATTACATTTTTAACAATCGAAGATTTTTATTTCGTTTTGCACTTAATCTTCTTCTTTATAGATAGTTGCAAAAATAAAAATTTATTTTCAACTTTAAAAAAGGTGGCAAACAAAACTGAAAAAATAATTTTATTAAACCTATGAAATATTATCTTTCCTATAAAAAGAAAGGAAAAACAGAATTATTTCTCTTTTGAAATATCCAATTCTAAGGAGAGTGAAGTTTGATAAACAGAAAAGAAGATTACCCACAGAAAAAATGCACCTCCAAATAACGTAGGGGTACGTAAGTATTATTTGGAAAAATTCTTCATTATCTGAAGGTTTTTCATACATCTCCATCGATTTTGAGGGAAGATGAGATATCTGAGCTATGGGCATCTTTCTTTTATCATGAAAATTGGAGAAATTACATACTTTATAATTATTTCAAAACATGAGGGTTCCTTTAAATTATAAAGTTTCAGTTTTTCTTTCGTCGGAAGTAATAAAAATGTATCTCAAGTAAAAACGTGTGGTTTAAGAACCTTTTAAACTCGACACTGACAGTTTTTTTAAAACAATCTACCTAAAATGATTTTTTCTCTGTAAATCACAGCTAGAAATAACATGGTGACATTTATAAAACAGAAATATGTATGTATGTATGTATGTATATATATATATATATATATATATATATATATATATATATATATATATATATATATATATATATATATATATATATATATATATATATATATATATATATATATATATATATATATATATATATATATATATATATATATATATATATATATATATATATATATATATATATATATATATATATATATATATATATATATATATATATATATATATATATATATATACATATATATATATATATATATATATATATATATATATATATATATATATATATATATATATATATATATATATATATATATATATATATATATATATATATAATATATATATATATATATATAAATATATATATATATATATATATATATATATATATATATATATATATATATATATATATATATATATATATATATATATATATATATATATATATATATATATATATATATATATATATATATATATATATATTATATGTATAAGTATCCATCTATTCTTCGCTTATGAAATTTTGTGATTTTCAGATTACTTATGTTTCTAATCTGATAAAAACGATATGGCATATCTGTGGATCTATGCTGATCTATAAACAATATTTCTAATATATATAATAGTGTAATCGTTAAAAATTTCTTTGTATTCCCCGTCGAAGAATTCTAATTATTTCTCAATAAAATATAATTATTAATCAGAAAAGAAATATTATTGATATTGAAACTTTCTTCTGTATAGTAATAGAATGAAACATGACACCTTACACTTTTCAAAAATATCTACATCAAAATTATAATTTTTTTTATTTCATAGTGCAACGAGTATTAAATAAATATTTGTGTTCCATATTATATATTCGATCTTTCATTAATCCATTATTCTCTCGAATGAAAATTAATGGTTTAATATTTTAACAATACAATAAACTAAAATGGTCTTAGTAAATACATTTTTAACAATCGAAGATTTTTATTTCGTTTTGCACTTAATCTTCTTCTTTATAGATAGCTGCAAATATAAAAAAAATATTTTCAACTTTAAAAAAGGTGGCAAACAAAACTGAAAAAATAATTTTATTAAATTTATGAAATATTATATTTTCTATAAAAAGAAAGGAAAAACAGAATTATTTCTCTTTTGAAATATCCAATTTTAAGGAGAGTGAAGTTTGATAAACAGAAAAGAAGATTACCCAAAGAAAAAATGCACCTCCAAATAACGTAGAGGTACGTAAGTATTATTTGGAAAAATTCTTCATTATCTGAAGATTTTTCATACATCTTCATCGATTTTGAGGGAAGATGAGATATCTCATGAGGTTTCCTTTAAATTATAACGTTCAGTTTTTTCTCTCGTCGGAAGTAGTAAAAAAATTTAACCTCAAAGTAAAAATGTGGATTAAGATCCTTTTAAAGTGTCGACACTGACAGTTTTTTCCAACAATCTACCTAACATGATTTTTTCTCTGTAAATCACAGCTAGAATTAAAATGGTGACATTTATATAAACAGAAATATATATATGTAAATATATATATATATATTTATATATTATATATATATATATATTATATATATATATATATATATATATACTATATATATATTATATATATATATATATATATATATATATATATATATATATATATATATTTATATATATATATATATATATATATATATATATATATATATATATATATATATATATATATATGTATGTATATATATATATATATATATATATATATATATATATATATATATATATATATATATATATATATATATATTCATATGTATAAGTATCCATCTATCCTTCGCTTATGAAATTTTGTAATTTTCAGATTACTTATGTTTTCTAATCTGACAAAAACGATATGGCATGTCTGTGAATCTATGCTGATATATAAACAATATTTCTAATATATATAATAGTGTAATCGTTAAAAATATCTTTATATTCCCCGTCAAAGAATTCTAATTATTTCTCAATAAAATATAATGATTAATCAGAAAAGAAATATTATTGATATTGAAAATTTCTTCTATGTAATAATAGAATGAAACATGACACCTTATACTTTACAAAAATATCTACATCAAAATTATAATTTTTTTTTATTTCATAGTGTAACGAGTATTAAATAAATATTTGTGTTCCATATTATATATTTGTGCTTTCATTAATCCATTATTCTCTCGAATGAAAATTAATGGTTTAATATTTTAACAATACAATAAACTAAAATGGTCTTAGAAATTACATTTTTAACAATCGAAGATTTTTATTTCGCTTTGCACTTAATCTTCTTCTTTATAGATAGCTACAAAAATAACAATTTTTTCCACCTTTAAAAAATGTGTCAAACAAAACTAAAAAAAATGATTTTATTAAACCTATGAAATATTATCTTTTCTATAAAAGAAAGGAAAAACAGAATTATTTCTCTTTTGAAATATCCAATTTTAAAGAGAGTGAAGTTTGATAAACACAAAAGAAGACTACCCACAGAAAAAATGCACCTCCAAATAACGTAGGGGTACGTAAGTATTATTTGGAAAAATTCTTCATTATCTGAAGGTTTTTCATAAATCTTCATCGATTTTGAGGGAAGATGAGATATCTGCGCTATGGGCTTCTTTCTTTTATCATGAAAATTGGAGAAAATACATACTTTATTATTATTTCAAAACATGAGGGTTCCTTTAAATTATAAAGTTTCAGTTTTTCTTTAATCGGAAGTAGTAAAAATGTACCTCAAGTAAAAACGTGTGGATTAAGATCCTTTTAAAGTCGACACTGACAGTTTTTTCCAACAATCTACCTAAAATGATTTTTGTCTGTAAACCACAGCTAGAAATAAAATGGTGACATTTATAAAACAGAAATATATATATATATATATATATATATATATATATATGTGTGTGTGTATATATATATATATATATATATATATATATATGTGTGTAATATATATATATATATATATATATTATATATATATATATAATTTATTATATATATATATATATATATATATATATATATATATATAATATACATATATATATATATATATATATATTATATATATATATATATATATATATATATATATATATATATATATATATATATATATATATATTCATATGTATAAGTATCCATCTATCCTTCGCTTATGAAATTTTGTAATTTTCAGATTACTTATGTTTTCTAATCTGATAAAAACGATATGGCATGTCTGTGGATCTATGCTAATCTATAAACAATATTTCTAATATATATAATAGTGTAATATAATATTTCTAATATATATATAATAGTGTAATCGTTAAAAATTTCTTTATATTCCCCGTCAATATTTCTAATATTTCTAATATTAGAACAATACGTCGTAATTTTTAATATTAGAACAATACGTCTAATATTTCTAATATATAAAATAGTGTAATCGTTAAAAATTTCTTTATATTTCCCGTCAAAGAATTATAATTATTTCTCAATAAAATATAATGATTAATCAGAAAAGAAATATTATTGATATTGAAAATTTCTTCTATGTAATAATAGAATGAAACATGACAACTTACACTTTACAAAAATATCTACATCAAAATTATAATTTTTTTTATTTCATAGTGTAACGAGTATTAAATAAATATTTGTGTTCCATATTATATATTTGTGCTTTCATTAATCTATTATTCTCTCGAATGAAAATTAATGGTTTAATATTTTAACAATACAATAAACTAAAATGGTCTTAGAACTTACATTTTTAACAATCGAAGATTTTTATTTCGTTTTGCACTTAATCTTCTTCTTTATAGATAGTTGCAAAAATAAAAATTTATTTCCAACTTTAAAAAAGGTGGCAAACAAAAATTGAAAAAATAATTTTATTAAACCTATGAAATATTATCTTTTCTATCAAAAGAAAGGAAAAACAGAATTATTTCTCTTTTGAAAATTCCAATTTGAAGGAGAGTGAAGTTTGATAAACAGAAAAGAAGATTACCCGGAGAAGAAAAAACACCTCCAAATAACGTGGGGGTGAGTATTTTTTGGAAAAATTCTTCATTATGTGATGTTTTTTCATACATCTTCATCGATTCTGAGGGAAGGTGAGATATCTGCGCTATGGGCCTCTTTCATTTATTATGAAAATTTGCGAAAATATATATTTTATTACTTTTTAATATTATGAGGATTCTTTAAGGAATAGAGTGTCCGTTTTTTAATTCATTGGAAAGTAAAAATAAATCTGAAGTAAAATGTATGATATAAGATCCTTTTAAAGTCGAAACCTACAGATATTTAAAAAAATCTAACAAAAATGTATTTTTCTCTTTGAATCTGAGCTACATATAAGATTG
>CM063509.1:46167253-46172253 GCA_032207245.1 Pardosa pseudoannulata
ACTTCAGAATTCGCGATGCATATAAACTAATTCTAATGTGAGTTTTTTTTATTCTCGCATATCAGAGGAAAGAATGAAATTAAAGTTCTAAACCTGTTTTCTTTCGTTTTATTTAAGTCGAACTGGACACACATCGTTTGCGTGAAGGTGACGCTCGCGAAGTGCGAATCGATAGCCGAATACGGTCTGAGAATTGTTTGCTGACGTGACAGAGACCATGATTTGAAATGCATATAATTGCCATAATTGCATGTTTCTAATGCCGTTTGTGTTTTTTCTGTTGTTGTTTTGTAGCTTTTGAGAAGCAAGTTCCATGTTTGCTAAAACGATTTTGCATACAATGTGTTTACAAGGGATGGAAAATTTTTCACCTTCTACTGTGTCAGTGTGAATATATATAGTAAAAAGCATTATTTTAGATTATATATATATATATATATATATATATATATATATATATATATATATATATATATATATATAATATATATATATATATATATATATATATATATATATATATAATATATATATATATATATATATATATATATATATATATATATATATATATATATATATATATATATATATATATATATATATATATATATATATATATATATTTATATATATATTTTATATGTATATATATGTATACATATGTATATATCTGTATATATATGTATACATATATATATAATATATATATATATATATATATATATATATATATAATACGTATATTTATGTGTATTTATATATACATATATATATTTATGATATATTTACATATATATATATGTATATATATTTATATATATATATATATATATATATATATATATATTTATATATATTATAATATATATATATATATATATTTTTATATATATATATATATATTATATATATTTATATATATATTATTTATATATATATAATATATATATAAATATTAGTTATACATATATATATTTTGTATATATTTTATATTAACACATATATATATATGTATATTATATATACACATATATATACTATATATATATATACACATATATTTTACGTATATATATATATATATATATATATATATATATATATATATATATATATATATATATATATATATATATATATATATATATATATATATATATATATATATATATATATATTTATTTACATATATAATACATATATATATATATAATATTTATATATATATATATATATATATATATATATATATATATATATATATATATATATATATATATATATTCATATAATATATATATACATACATATATATATATATATAATATATATATATATATATATATATATATATATATATATATATATATATATTTATATAAATATATATATATATAAAATATATACATACATATATATATAATATATATATACATAAATATAATATATTTATATATGTGTGTGTAAACATATGTACGAATTTTATTTTATAATACATTCAGTCCGATAACCATACTAGATTTCTATCATACTCTATCAGGGTTTCCAAAAGAACAGAGAATTTCTTAAAGTAAAAATTGATAAATACTCCCACTTTATAATCCCTTCCTTTACAATCTTCCACATTTTATTCAAAGTTTTTGGAAGTCGAACATAGAGGGCTTGTTTTAACAGTTCAAATGCATAGTGTTCCATAAGGGACATGTCATGGGATCAGGATGAAATTTGTTAAATTTTGCAGCAGGGACCAAGCAGAATTCATTTGTTTTCCTTTTAGACAGTGTATTCATATACGTTAAGACATTTATCACATGATAACTCTAGTTTGGCCATCTTTACCTTGTAATGTTGTTAATCACATTGTTTAATGTATTCTAAAAGGTTAATTTCCATACCCTCCTAATTTTCAAATTGTTTCCCATCTAGAAAACCCTTTAAAAGTACGAGTAAAGGAAACTTAGAAGAGGCAAAATCTGAACAGAAGTAAATGTTGCATGACCAGTTATTTCAGATCTCACAACACGATTTAGTTTCTTGCGATATTCAGGGTTCAGAAATCAACTGGGTGACTTCAAACGTGGAAGAATGATAGGAAAGCTGGAGTAGGGGCGAACTGTCACCAGTGTAGCTGCACAGTTCGGAATCAACAAAAGTGCCATTTCGCAAGCTTGGAAAGCGTTCCAAACCTCCGAAACAGCTGTTAGAAAGGTTGGTCGTCGTCACCCGAGGACGACAACTGCAGGAGATGATTGTTATATCGTCCTGCAGGCGAAAAGAGGTCAACGCCAGTCAGCAATCTCCATTGCTCATTAACTACATATAGCAACGGACCCGACAAGTGTAGCGGTTTACTGTGGCCAGACGCCTTCACAAAGATAGCCTATTCGTTCGCTGTCCTTAATGCTGCCTCCCGTTGGCCATCGACTCCACCGTTTACAGTCGTGCAGAGATTACCAAAACTGGACAACTGATCAATGGAGTCGTGTCTTCTTTACGGATGAGAGTCGGTTTAGTACCAAAAGAGATTCTCAACTCGTTTTGATTTGGATATAGTTTGTTAACCGTTTTTATCATAGTAACATCAAGAAAATATATCGTTACGTTCGTCCTGGAGTTCTTGTATTTGGAGACATGCTGAACAGGCGAACTGATTTCTCCGTCTTCGACAGAGGTTCTGTAACCGGGGATCGTTATTGTGACGATCTACTATTTCTCCATGTGCGTCTGTTTCGATGTGTCACTGGGCAGATTTCATTTTTATGGAGACAATGCATGGACACATCGGACTCTTGCTGTGGAGGAGCTACTGGAAAGTGAAAAAAATCACTCCAATGTATTGGACAGAGTACGCCTCTGATTTAAATCCCACCGAACCTGTGTGGGATGCTTTGAAGAGAAGCATTGCAACATCCTCCGGACATCCTCCGGGGAACACCTAACAACACAAACAGATTCTGCTTGCTGAATGGGAATTTCTACCACAAGAAATGTTGGACCAGCTGGTTCATAGTATGAAGAGATGGTGCGAATAATCCATTGCAGTTAGGGGAGGGCATATCCCATATTAAGGAACATCTGCTTGTTGTTCTTCCTCTTGGATAGACAATCATGAGTTACGACACAATGTGCAAAATAAAGCTTGTTTTTGTTTGATTCCCTACCGTATGCATTGTAGTGATTTTCAGAGCCTATGGTTTCATCTTCCTTTACATATATAATACTGTCCCACATTTCTGAATTTCATGTCTCTGAGATGATTTCTCGTGGAGTTATAGGAAATCCCACCAATTGTTTAAGTTTTGCACACCAGGGTAATATTATAGTGGTCTTGTATTGAACATATTAACTCGCTGTGATATGCAATTAACTACAGTCCTATTAACTTATTCAACATGCTAAATGTACCCCATATTGTAATTTATTACACCTCTAAACGTATCGAACAATTCGATTTGCGTTATTATTGCTCAAACGTGTTTGTGTAACAGCCATTTGTACCTTAATTATCAGCAGCGACTTCCTTTATCCTTTAAAACAGTCCATTCATAAAAACGCTCTGATGTGCAACGTACTTTAGTCTGATAAACTTATTCAGCTTGCTTAATACTGATAACTGTACGTACATGAAATTTGAAAGTTCTGTGATTACACACGCTATTTTTTCTTGCTTTCAAGAAGCAGAGTTGTGTTCTTAAAAAATTCACAATTTATCCCGGAGTTTAGTTTATTACTCTTCTAAATGTATCCACCAATGCAATTTAGTCATTATTGCACACCGATACGGATTTATATATAAAGCAAACAGTATGTTTTTTTATGAAATAGCTCACGGATAATATAAAGATATATTAATTTGTGCTTAGTAATGTTATTGAAAAATGTTTAAAGGTCCTAAATATATATTCTAAATATATTTATAAAATTCGTCAAAAAGGAACGCATTTATTTTAAAACAATTGATAATAACCGTTATGCATAGAATACTCTTCTATCTCTTAGTATAATCTTTCACCAACCTGATCCTTCGTAAAGTATTTATCTATATTCCAAAACACAAAAGATAATTTTCTATTTAGCAAAATTAAGTGGAATTCATTATGTAATTATTTCCTATCTTTAATAAAATGTTCGTTACATCAACCATGTTTAATTTTATTACATAATCAAACCTTAATTACTCATTTTAATAAGACCTTTTTATGACGTTTATTGACTCTTAAACTCTCCGTGGAATACTTGTCATAACGAAATGTTTCGGGTAAACAGAGGTACATAAACCTTTCTCTTTTACGTCATAATTCAAACTTACATGCGCATCATAAAATTTATGCAAAGGTCATAAAATCCCTTACTGGAGCACTTTTTCTATACCTCTAGAGATTTTTCTTTCATAAAACTGTTGAAGTTTTGTTTCCGAAAATTTGAGATAGTATTTTTTTTCAATTTTTTTTACTGAAATATATAAGAGAAGAAAACAAAATATTGAAAAAAAATATTTATATACTAAACGGCTGTTATATTCTAGAAATGCCCCTAGCGTAAAAACAAGAAAATATTGTTAACCTGAATTTTTTATTTTACAGTACATTTCTAATCGTCTGATATAAACGAGGCTTATATTTGATGCTCAGTAACTGCATTTCTCATTTAAAAGAAAAGTATTTAGGCTATATCGAAACTGAAAAATTTATTTATGAGTCTCATGGGTGAATTCATTATAGACCGTATTTCCAGATGTCATTTTCTCGTTTTAAGAGCTAGAGCAAAGTTTTGTCTTTTTTTCCAACTGCTTTTACGTCTTTTGAAATAAATTTAATAGTTATAAAATTACTGAATAGTTTTACATCCGAATTTAATGGTTAGAATAAACGTCGACATCAAAAATTTTCTGTAGGATTTAGAACTTTAATTGTATTGTTTTTTATATTTCTTTTAAATTTTTGCATATTCAGTATAATTGGAGTTCTGATACTTTCTTAGAGTATATATTCTTTTAA
>CM063509.1:46177253-46179753 GCA_032207245.1 Pardosa pseudoannulata
TCTCTTTAAAATCTATGTCAAAATTACGCTACGCTCTGCATGTTTTTAACTGTAGAAGTTTAAACCTTAAATATTTATTAAATATTTATAGTTATTTAAATATGTCAGAAAAGACCAAAATCAATACAATGGCAATGAAAAGTAATAAAACAACATTTTCAATCATATAGTAATATTTCAAAAAAAGAAAAATTGGACAGATATTAAATACTTGTTTCCCGGACAGATTGGGTGGAGTGTGCAAGTTGCATGAATTTTCTAGAATCTGGATTGCTTATTCATGCATGAATGAATAAATAATGGTACAGATTAAATAAAAAATGTCCATTCAACAGCAATATATAAAATGAAAAAAGAAAAACTAATAACAAATAAATATCAGGATATTACATTTTTTTATCAGAAGACAGCTTGTGATTTAGAAGCATATTGCATAGGGCTGTAATTTAAATTTTATCCTTATATCATATTTTTATCAACAAAAGTTTTAAATAGTTAAGAATTATAATCCCCTATAAAATAATAGCCTAAGTTATCTGTCCTCCAATTTATGAAGCTGTTGGACCTGGAATGGATAGAGGCATCCATTCAAAGCGAATAAAGTTTATCTTCTCCTAAACTATCGATCCAATTCTAAAATAAATTTGTATAAATATGCTACATATCACAGCAAAAAATAATGTCGTCTTTAAAACGTTCGAAATCCACCCCTTCGCACCTTTTCGAGAGTTTAATGCCATTATTTCAAGCCCTATTTTTCCCGGTTAAGAGCAGGCGATTAAATTTATCCATTTATCACTTAATAAATAGGTAAAAATAACAATTTTTTCTAGCATTGTGACGTCATTCATTTAATCATCTCATTTAATCATTTCATATTTTAAATTATTTAAATATCGTCTACTCTAATTTAATATCTTTTACCACTGAACTTAGATATTACGTAAATTATTTTCTTTTATATTTGGCTTAAATAATAGATTAGGCACATATGTGATAATTTTAAATTTAATCATCGATTATTTTATGTTGCGATGAAAATTTTATCATCAGTATTAACAATAAATTCTTTTCATATTAGTCTAGGCGTCTATTTCACGGAATATCTAACTTTTAATTTATATATATTTGGAAATTAAGAAGTTTGTTCGTTTGTGTATTTGTTTGTTATACATAATCACACGGTTTGACTAAATGAATTTAATGTGATTCTAAACTGCATTACAGGATCAGGAGACTCTAGAGGAATATGACGATAAATAAATCATTGAGAGTGATACCAGATAATTCTCAGCCTAAAAACAAACCATTTTTTACCTGTCTCATTGGGTACTTAACAGTTCTGGAATATTAAAAATTTTACTAATCCCGTCATATGATGGGCTATATGCTAGTTGTTAAATATTTATAATCGTTTTTTATTGTTACCGAGTTGTTGCAGATTTACTGATTTTTTAAATTCTTACATACTAATCCTACATTCTAATACATATTTTGAAAAACATTACTTTTCATCTGATAAGTTTAAAAACCCAAACTGAAGACGCGAAACGGTTATTTAATGAATTTACATGTACACATGCATAACATTCGTTTATACACATAAATAAATGTGTATTAAAATACTTGTTTAGTGCTTGAAAGCATTTTCACCATATAATTTTTTTAACACAATATCAAATTTGGGAAAGACTTTCTCTCGTATTTCACTCAAACAAATTACGAGATGTATGAAGAAGTTATTTACATTTATATATACATGTATCGAATTCGTATACAGGCATAAATATGTATTTACTATAGTATTTTGTTTAGCACTTGAAATCATTTTCACCATATACTGTTTTTAACACAATTTTCAAACTTGTGAAAGACTTACTCTCATATTTTACTCCAAAAAATTGGTTATTTAATAAATTTATACGTACACATGCATCGCATTATTATACACATATACAGCTTTCTTAGAGTATTTCTTTTAGTACTTTAAAGCATTTTCCGTATATACTATTTTTAACACAATTTTCGAACTTCGGAAAGAGTTACTTGTGGATTTCATTCCAAAAAAATGTACAAAATTATGAAGCGGTTATATATACATGCATCTTTTTGTATACACACAAAAATACATGTTTATTGGAGTATTTGTTTTTAATACTTGAATGTAATTTTCCCTTATACTCTTTTTAACATAATTTTCATTCTTGTGATAGACTTAGTCACTTACTTGTATTTCACTCCAAAAAATTATCCAAGACGTATGAAGCAATTATTTAATGAATTTACATATACTAATGCATCCCTTTCGTATGCACACATTAATACATCTTTATTCGAGTATTTGTTTTAATGCTTAAAGTGTTTCCACTATACACTTTTTTTTAACACAATATCAATCTTGGGAAAAACTCTCGTATTTCATTCCAAAATAACTACTAGAAATATGAAGGAGTTTTTTAATACATTTCTATATACACATGCATCGCGTTCGTATACACAC
>CM063509.1:46184753-46192253 GCA_032207245.1 Pardosa pseudoannulata
AATATATATATATATATTATAATATATTATATGTATGTATATCTATATATATATCAATATATATTTATATATATATATATATTGTAAACACACACACAACACACATACACAACACCATATATATAATATATTATATATATATACATAAATATATTATATATATATTTTTTATATATAGATATATATATAATTATATATATATATATATATATATATTATATTTTTATATATATTGTAGTATATATATATATATATATATATATATATATATTTATATATATTATTTATATATATATAATATACATATATATTTTTATATATATATATATATATATACACACAAACATATATATATATATATATATATATATTTATATATATATATATATATATACATATATATAATGTTTTATGTGTAACTGTGTGCCTGAGGATTAATCGTTAAATAAATATGCATGATAACTAGATCTTTTGTTAAAATTGTACAAAGCCCCGTGTTGTCATGTTTGATGGTTGACTGTCAAATTGTATACACATGAATAAAAATAATCAATATACAGGAATAAAAACATTATAAAAACTTCATTGACTCTATGAATTTTCATATGCACTGACACACACACATACATAAATATATAAATATATAGATTGATATACATAAGGTATATAGATAGATATACTTTTAAGTACTTTAATACACTATGCTTAATTACAGCTAACTTCATTCTAAATCTAAACATTTTGTAATGTATTCAAATTTCAAAATTAAATGAAAAATAGTAGAGAACAGAACATATTTGATAAAATTTCTTTTGAATGAAATATTAATTAATAATTTTCAAATTATTTATACTCTACAACTAAATTTTAAACACTTTTACATAATTTTATGGACATAAAATCTTTTGAATACCACTGCCCAGTTAAAATAATGTGCAAGGAATCAAATATGAAATTTTTTTTAATGTATTATTACAATCAATAATTTCGGCGAACTGTGAAAAATTCTTTTGTGTAGCCTTCATCATGAAAGTAAATGTAAATAGCATTCATTTACATGCTATCCCCTAATCTTCTAACACATTACTTTAGATGACAAATCGATACAATCTATACACCGACTGTTAAAATAACATTTAAACACAAATGTATTTCATCCCCCATCGAGTCAAATCACAAAGGTTATCAGCTCTTTCTCTAATTGGCAGGCTCATCTCCTGAAGCGAGTTAACTGGATGGGGATACTAACAACAAATCACTTTTCATTAGTCAAATTAAGAGTACAAGATTCTAATGCATAATGTCCAATCTCTCACACTTCACTGTACAGTCCGATTAGTTTAGAATTTCATTCCGCGACCAACGTTTTGTGGGTTTAGCATCAGATGAAATCTGACATTCATAACAGCATTTCAAATTATTAGTATTTATCCAGAATTTAAGCTTATAATTTTCTTTTCTAAAAGGAAAAAAAAATTGTTCTTAAAAAGCTTCCATTACAGACGTGAAATGGGTAAATTTTCCAAGCTGTTTTCAGTATCATGCATTTACCTCGTGATTATTAATAAAAATTATTAAAAGAGAGTTATATTGTACGTTAGTTTACTCCATGAGACAAAATCTGACATTCATAACAGCATTTTAAACATTAGCATTTATCCAGAATTTAAGCTTATCAATTACTTTTCTAAAAGGAAGGAAGGAAAATTGTTCTTCAAAAGCTATTATTACAGACATAAAATGGGTACCTTTTGCAAGCTGTTATCATTATCATGCATATAACACGTGATTATTAATATAAATTATTAAAAGGGAGTTATATTGTACGTTAGTTTACTCCTTGAGACAAAATCTGTCATTCATAACAGCATTTCAAACATTAATATTTATCCAGAATTTAAGCTTATCATTTACTTTTCTGAAAGAAAGGAAAATTGTTCTTCAAAAGCTTCCATTACAGACAAGAAATGAGTTCAGTATGATGCATCTAACTCGTTATCATTAATAGGAATTATTAAAGAAGAGTCTTAGTATACATTAGTACACTATAACTCAACGTATATACGTATTACTTATATAGTACATAGTAATACGTATATAGAGTATATGTTAGTATACTCTTTAAGAAATGAAGACTAGAATTTTAAATGTCACCCAATTCCCAGCCCAATAATCTAAAGTTTTCCTCTTTTCCTTCCCATCAGTCTAAGTAAAACTATTTAACTAATATACGCTAATATAAATGAACTAGTCAAAATCAAAGGGAATAACAATGTTTCACGTTACCCAGCAACAAGTACTGTTTCTCATTGTGTTGTGAAAACCTCAATGGAAAACACCTGTCAATATAGGATGTTTACAATGAGACCTCTGTTAACCGATATCAGTATTATCAAAGACTAATAACAGCCACGCCTCTAGGAATGTAACTGTCTCAGGTAGCTTATGTTTAAGAACCAAACACTAGAATTTGAAATGTTCATAGATTTCCAGCTCAAAAGCCCAAAGTTTGCATGTTTTCTTTCATATTTGGCAGGCTCATCTCCTGAAGCGAGCTAACTGGATGGGAATACTAACAGCAAATCACTTTTAATTAGTCAAATTAAGAGTACAAGACTCTAATGCATAATGTCCAATCTCTCAAACTTCGCTGTACAGTCCGATTAGTTTAGAATTTCATTCCGCGACCAACGTTTTGTGGGTTTAGCATCAGATGAAATCTGACATTTATAACAGCATTTCAAATTATTAGTATTTATCCAGAATTTAACTTATATTTTCTTTCTGAAACTCTTCTTCAAAAGCTTGGCCAGTACAGTCATGATGGTATATTTTCCAAGCTGTTTTCATTAATCATGCATACACGAGACTAATAAGAATTATTAAAAGTGGGTTATATTCATGAGACAAAATCTGTCATTCATAACAGCATTTCAAACATTAATATTTATCCAGAATTTAAGCTTATCATTTACTTTTCTAAAAGGAGGAAAATTGTTCTTCAAAAGCTTCCATTACAGTCATGAAATGGGTACCTCTTCCAAGCTGTTTTCAGTATCATGCATATAATTCGAGATTATTAATAAGAATTATTAAAGGAGAGAGACAGTATAAGTTAGTATACTATAACTCTACCTATATACGTATTACGTATATAGTACATGCTAAATAGTATTACATATATAGAGTATATGTTAGTAAACTATTTAAGAAATGAACATTAGAGTTTTAAATGTTATTTTTAATGATAATTATTAATTAAGAAAAAAATTATTTTTCTTAAAAATACATTTATAAACATCTATGTATCTTTAATATATAACAATTTTGGTTCTCAGTTGTTTACAGATAGTGTAGTATGTTTTAAAACAATAATTTGTTTCAAATTTAGTTATGTTTATTTTTAACAGCAAAGCGCTTCTTATTTAAAACTTTCTAATTTTTTTTCCAAAATGATTGAGATTTGTGTGTAAAACTAATAACTTGTTCTAACTTTTTTTTAAAATTATGACATTGAATTTTTGTAAATTTCGTAAATTCGACTTCAATTCACAACAGAAAATATCTGTCACGTAATTTGTAAATTTGTGCACGATAGAAAATCATAAAAAAACTATTTTGTACAAAAATACTAAAATAGTTATTTAAATAATTTTGAAGTAGAAATGTTGAAACTTTTAATTTTAGAGGTTACGAAACCTGTATGGTTTGTGACAGATTTTACAAGTTTTATGACATCTTATTATATAATTATTTAACATGTCATATCACAAAATAGTGTAACATATTATCTATGCATAAAATAATAATTATTTTATTAAAGATCACCAATATATTTTAAATAACAATAATATACATGTGATATAGTGTCATTCTATTTTTCTAATTTTACATAAATTTAAAGGCCTGTAAACTATTGATGCTGTATCCAGCTGCAACGGATTCACTAAATTTCAGTTGAATACACAACCGAAATCTCTGTCATGTAATCGTAAGTTTGTGAAAAATAGAAAATCTTTTAAAAAACTACATAAATATTTTGAAAATAAAACTGAAATAGTTATTTAAATCATTTTGAAATAGAAATGAGGATTTTTTTCTTTTAATTTTAGGACCTACTGAAGCTATATCCTATGGGATAGATACAAGGTACATGACAGATTTTTATATAATAGTGTAACACAGCTTATTACAAAGTAGTGTAACAAACAACATATTTCAAAATATAAAATTATTTAAATATATAAATATATATATATGATTCATATTTATACTTATATAATTATATAATATAATATTATATATATATATATATATATATATATATATATAATATATATATATATATATATCTATATATATATGTATTTTATATATGTATTATATATATATATTGTATATATATTTATATATAATATATATATATATATTATATATATTTATATATATATTTATATATTATATATTTATCATATATATAATATATATATATAATATTATATATATATATTATATATATATATACATATTTTATATATATACATATATATATATATAAGATATATATATATATATATATATATATATGTATATTATAATATATATATATATATTTATATATATATATATATATATATATATATAATATATAATATATATATATATATATATATATTATATATATATATTAATATATAGAAATATATATATATATTTATATATATATATATATATACATAGATATATATATATATATATATTATATATATATATTATATATATTATATATATATATAAGACTATATATTATATATATATATATGTATATATATATGTATATATAAGATATATAAATAGGTAGATATAGTAATAAAACTATAAAAAATTTGGTATACTATGATGACAATAGAATAAAAATCTTGATTTCAAAATGTTTTATTTATATTGTTTTCTTTGTCTACGCGATTGATATCAAGGAGTAGAAAAAAATATTATGAAAATTTAAAAAAGGATTGAAATAGTTTTTTTGCATAAACTGGCGTTTTTTTATTAATATGCAGGTATCTTTATCATGAAAATAAAAGAATAATTATTTTATAAAAGATCGCCGGTATAATTTGACCAATTAGAACATACATGTGATATAGTGTCATTCTTATTTGTTTCATTTATACAAATCTAAAGGCATTTAAACGACTGATTCTAAAGTATGATTTGTTTCATAGATGCATGTATCACGCTTCAACTGACTCTGAATTTCTCCTAGTTCCCTAAATTCCAGTCGAATACACAACCGGAAATCTCTGTCAGGTAATCGTAAATTTGTCCACGATAGAAAATCCCCACTCCGGAGTTCGACGGAGCGAAATCAGAACATATCGGCCGTGCAACGAGGGTTTGGCAAATAAATAGTGTTTAACCAGTCACTTGTCGTGTTCATGTTAGCATATTTTACGAGTTCAGCTGGCAAGTAAAGATCCTGGGTAGTTATTGATGCCAAACTGACTTTTCCCCTTTGACAGAATTTTATTCTAATTTATCAGATTGTTCATAACATTAAAAGGATTATGTGACGTTTACATTTTATGTACAAATTTTCTTTCAAATCTATATTTTGTAATAATGTGTTCATGTTAACATATTTTACTAGTTTAGGCGGTAAGTAAAGATCCTGGGTAGTTATTGCTGCCAAACTGACTTTTCCCCTTTGACAAAATTTGATTCTCATTTGAGATTGTTCATAACACCAAAAGGATTATGTGAGGTTCACATTTTATGTACAAATTTTCTTTCAAATCTATATTTTGCAATAATGTCGTGTTCATGTTAATATATTTTACGAGTTCAGCCGGCAAGTAAAGATCCTGGGTAGTTATTGATGCCATACTGGCTTTTCCTCTTTGACAGAATTTGATTCTAATTTATGAGATTGTTCATAAAACAAAAAGGATTATGTGAGGTTCACATTTTATGTACAAATTTTCTAGGAAATCAAGATTTTTTGACAATGGACGTCGTGTTCATGTTAGCATATTTTACGTATTTATCGCTAAACTGACTTTTCCCCTTTGACAGAATTTGATTCTACTTTATGAGATTGTTCGTAAAACAAAAAGGATTATGTGAGGTTCCCATTTTATGCACAAATTTTCTTAGAAATCTAGATTTTGTGATAATGTCGTATTCATGTTAGTATATTTTTTGAGTTCAGCCGGCAAGTAGAGGTCCTGGGTAGTTATTGATGGCATACTGGCTTTTCCTTTTTAACAGAATTTGATTCTAATTTATCAGATTGTTCATAAAACAAAAAGGATTATGTGAGGTTCACATTTTATGTACAAATTTTCTAGGAAATCAAGATTTTTGTGATAATATTGTAAGCAAATTTCATTTAGCATTTTTACGTTTTAAGTAAATCCTTTTTTTTGATGCCATACAGACTTTTTTTTTTTTAAAAATCTATTGAAACAAATCATTTAAATTTTTTGAATTTTATCTAATATACATTTTTCAAAAGAAAAAAAATTTTATATCAAGTGTACTCAATAACTTCATATGTCAAAGGCTGGGCGAAAAAAACAGAATCCGTTTATCAGAGTCAATTTGTACAATTTTGACAGAAAATTCGAATGTAATTTAATATTTTTTTCATAAATTTTAATAATTAAAGTAGTTAAAAATTTTTGATAATTTTACAGGAAATTGTGCAATGTATTGGTATTTTTTAATTTATTGTTGTACTTTATATATAGACTACATGAACGTAAAATTTATTATGTTTTCATTAATTTTTTAAATTAATATGAAACAATCATTTACAGGTTTGATCTATTTAGAATTGATTTAAATTTTTCAATAAGGTCATTTAATAACTTTTAATACGTCAATGATTTCAATCAAGCTAGAAAACACAGATAGACTAGATATCAAATGAGAACTTACCGTATACATTGTTATTACAAATTTGGAACTTGCACAATTGGTCCTGCAAATAAATATATTCATCAATGTAGATAAACAGCTTAAAATAAGGATTTGAAAAATAAAAAAAAATTTGAATTTTTTACAATTTTATCCACTCAAAATACAGAATCAAAATTAAATTAATTTTACATTTACACTAAATCACAATTTGTGTAAAATCACACTCAGTTTATTTAATTTGTGATTCAGTGAATGTTTCAGTCTATTTAGTATGAATGTTATGTGTTTCCTTTGTGTTTTCTTTGTTAATTCAATTAGATTTTAAATATTCAATTTTTGTAAAATTTTTCCTCAAAATGTTGTTTTTGTTTATGTATCAGTTTGTTGAGTTACGATCCCCTCGCCAGATTTCAAACGCCACGCTGCAAGCACGCCACGCAAGCAAGCTGCAAGTACTCCAATTTCGCCAAATGTGGTTGAAACACCAACAAGATCCATGATTAGAAACAGGAGAGTGGGCTAAGAAGAGGAGTTGAATATGGAAGCAACTCTCGCTATCTTCAGATGGACGAAAAA
>CM063509.1:46199753-46219753 GCA_032207245.1 Pardosa pseudoannulata
TATATATTCGCTCCCATAGAAAATTTGTATGTTGTTTTAGCTAAGTCGTACTTTACATTAAATGCTTTATCAAAAATATTTCTGCCGTTAATTCGAAAATATATTATTTATTGTGGCCACGGGCATTAGATAAAATGACTGTTTTAATACACAGCATGATCTAGCGTAACACTCTGGGTTTGAATATATAAGCAACTTGGAGAATAAGAACAAAAATATTAATATAAAACATTGTGAATATTACATATATGCTACGTTCCTATATCTACCAGTCTCAGAATATAAAATATGTCTTTTTCTTGATGGATTATAGGACTATGATTCAATTCCTGACGAAATATAAATTTCTCATTGCTGAATATTTACAATCATTAAGTTATATACGACTGGTTGTTAAACTATACAATCACTTGAATTGTCGATTCACTTTCTAGTACATATTGGTTTTAACACATTGAAAAATGTAACTTTCTTCTTTTAAAGCAAAACAGCCTGTTACAGGCAATGTGTCCCAAGCACTTTTTTCCAGCCGTTCCTCTCTGCTGCAAGTCTCCTCCAGTTTCCCTTTTTAGCAGTAGTTTAGTCCCTCTCTACTGAAGTCAAGCCACCTAATTGGTGGTCTTCCTCGTTCCTTGCCCCATGAGGTTAGTGAAAGTGAGCTGTTTTACTGGGTTTATGTCATCGAGTCGGAATAGGTGTCCAAGCCATCGCAGTCTATTGATTTTTATGACTTTAACAACATGAGGTTGCTTATATTTTTTTTATAAATTTCAAAATTGAATAAAGATCTCCAAAAATTATTCTCTTGAACTGCACCCAAAATATTTTTCTTAAGATTTTCCGTTCAAAAGTCAGCAATTTATTTTCATGCAATTTGGTTTATTGCCAGCATTCACTTCCATAGAGCAGAATAGGTAATAGTTTTATAGATGTTAATTTTAATTTAATTTAAATTTCTAAAAAATCAAAGATTTTAGCTGCGAAGATGTATATTTTGTTATTTTTGACTTAGGCGTCTCTTAACAACTATGTGTTTATATCTACCATTCATTAGTATTTGTGATGGTTTTACATTTAGATTATTTGAAATTCTTATATGATTATTTTGTTAATACTATGAAAAAAAATCTGTTTTTGTTTATCCAAAATCTGAATTTTAAACTGTTATAAATTTTAATATTTACTGTAATTAAAGTTCTTACATTAAAAATGTTTAAGGCAATAAATGTCTCCAGTTTAATTTGCATTTATTAATTAAATAATATAAAAAAATCTTATTGTGTCTCATGATATCTGATGTGATAATACTGAAATAAAATTTTAAGGTTAAAAGGTTTTATCTCAATAGTCTGTATTTATAAGACATATAAAGAGAGTATATATTAATATAGCAATTTTTTTAATTTACTTATGTGTTATTTTTTTTTCATATGAATTTATAATACATATAAAAAATTTTGATTGTTCAGTAGTTTCTGTTGTGTAGATTATACTGATAAAAAAATATGTTAGCATGTACATAATGAATTAATTTTTTTCTCAGATTATCTGTATGTTAGTAAGTACTATAAAAAGAGATATTCATGTAATTAAAAAGCTTCGATGTGTCGAGATGATCTGTATGTGTAGTAAGTACAGTGATAAAAAGAGAGTATTTGAGTAAAGGATTAAAAAAATATTCTATGTGTCTAAGATGAGTCTTTTTTATTATTAGTGATAAAAAGATAGTATGTTGGCAATTACAGTGATAAAAAGAAACATTTGTATGTGTCTCAGATGGTGATCTGTGTGTGTAGTAAGTACAGTGATAAAAAATATATTTTTATGCGTCTCAGATGATGATCTGTATGTGTAGTAAGTACAGTGATAATAAGATAGTATATTAGCAAGTACAGTGATAAAAAGAAACATTTGTATGTGTCTCAGATGATGATCTATATGTGTAGTTATAAAGAGCATTAGTAAGTACAGAAGAATATTTTAATGTATGAAATTAAAATTATTTTAATTATAAAAAATTTAATATTTTAAATCTATTATTATAAAGCTTTTCAAAAATAATAATATATTTAGAAATATCTCTAGTAATATACTTTTAAAAGAATATATTATTCTAACTCCTGATGATTGTTCATTTATATAGTATGTTAAAAAAAGATCATATTTTCTTAAGGCATTATTATTTCTACAGTCTGCCAAACGTAAATACTCTAGATATTACTGTCGTTGCAAGATTCCCAATTTCCCCTTTTTTTGTCTAACTATTCATAATAAATTTTAGGGTTTTTTTATAAATGATAATTTTGCGTGTCATTTAAAAAAATTTTTTAATTATTAATAAAAAAACAGATATATGCGATGTTATTGTAAAGAACATTTGTATTGTGTACTAATTGTATTAATAAGGATTTATCAAAAAATTAATTTTGTGGTATTCAATTGATTTCTTTTGTGATGATTCAGCAAATAAAATAAATATTACATTTTCTTTTATCACAGTCTCTCACTTTTGACCATATCAACTAGCTACAAATTAATTAATTAATGATTTATATATAATTTTATAATCTATTAAAATTTATAAGAAATTTATTGTCATTGATTCTGTAAAATCAGCAACTACAAAAAGTATCTTAAATTTCTTTTATCAAACAATTTCAGTAAAATATATTTTGAATATTACTAGATGTTAATTTAAAAATATTTCATTAAATTTTAAATGAAGTTTAGTAAAAAATTAATCTTTTTATTCAAATTAATTCTTTTTGAACATTATACTATACATCTAAAATTCTTTTATATATACATATATTGCAAATACAAAGTATTAAAATAATTAAAATAAATACCTAAAACTATTTTTTATTAATATAAATTAGTTTATCAAGAAAAATTAATCGTTGATATAAGTTCTGTTGTCATGTAATGTAAAGTTTTAATTTCTATGTATCTATATGCCTCAGAGATATTAACAAGTTATTGAAATAATTAATCAATGAATAACTGTAACTACATATTTATAATCTTTAAAGATTATTGTCTATAAATTAATCTTATGGTATTCAAATGGTTTCTTTTGGGAATAATAAAACTACAGTAATTATAAAATTATCAATGTATGTCTCAATTTTTACATATAACTAGTTTTAGATATTTAAGCAATAACTAATGCCAAAATATTATTTCATTAATCTTTAAAAAGTTTATCAAGAAATTAATTTCTGTTATTAAATGCAATTTTGTGATCAAAAAAAATACAAGTACAAAAGTTATATAATTTTAGATTTTTGACAATTTTTAATGTTATAAAATTAATTAATCATGAATATATGCCTGGAACTATATATTTATTAATCATTAAAGGAGTATCAAAAATTATTTCGTATTATTCAAATTGGTTATTGTAAAGAAGTCATTTGTATATACTGTAAAAACTATATATGTCATTAATCTTTAAAGGATTTCATCAAAAAATTAATCTTCTGCGGTATTCAAATTGATTCTTTTGTGAATCAGCAAATAAAATAACACGTATCTTACATTCCTTTTATCACACGTGTCTCACCTTTTGACGAAATATCAACTAGCTATTCAAATTAATTAATTAATGAACTATATGCCTGAAACTATATATTTTATTAATCTTTAAAGAGGTTTATTAAGAAATTAGTTGTCATTGATTCTTTTGTAAATCAGCAACTACAGATAAACGTATCTTAAATTTCTTTTATCACACATATTTCAGATTTTTACCAAATATAAACCAGTTATTCAAATTATTACTCAATGAATTATATGCTTGAAACTACATATTTCATTAATCTTTAAATGAGTTTAGCAAGAAATTAATCTTGGTTGGTATTCAAATTGATTCTTTTGGGAACCAATAACTACTACACATAAACGTATCTTAAAATTCTTTTATCATATATGTCTGAGATATTGACCAAATATCAACTAGTTATTGAAATTAATTAATCAATGAACTATTTGCCTAAAACAATATATTTTATTAACCTTTAAATTAGTTTATCAAGAAATTAATCTTCGTTGATATTCAAGTCGATTCTTTTGTGAATCCGGAACTACAGATAAAAGTATGTTAAATTTCTTTTATCATATATGCCTCAGATTTTGACCAAATATTAACAAGTTATTGAAATTAATTAATCAATGAATTATATGCCTGAAACTACATATTTCATTAATCTTTAAAAGACTTTGTCTATAAATTAATCTTCCTTGGTATTCAAATTGTTTCTTTTGGGAATCAATAACAACTACAGATAAACGTATCTTAAATTTTTATTTATCATGTATGTCTCAATTTTTGACAAAATATCAACTAGTTATTAAAATTATTTAATCAATGAACTATATGCCTAAAACTATATATTTCATTAATCTTTAAAGGAGTTTATCAAGAAATTAATCTTCGGTGGTATTCAAATCGATACTTTTGTGCATCATCAACTACAAATACAAGTATCTAAAATTTCTTTTATCATATATTTCTCAGATTTTGACCAAATTTTAACTAGTTATTAAAATTAATTAATCAATGAACTATATGCCTGGAACTATATATTTCATAAATCATTAAAGGAGTTTATCAAAATATTAATCTTCGTTGGTATTCAAATTGATTCTTTTATAAATCAATGAAAACTACAAATGAGTGCATCTTAAATTCCTTTTATCACACATGTCCCAGCCTTTTACCAAATATCAACTAGTTATTAAAATTATTTAGTCAATGAACTATGTGTCTGAAGCTATATATTTCATTAACCTTTAATGGCAATTATCAAGAATTTAATCTTCGTTGGTATTCAAAATAATTCTTTTGTGAATCAATAACAACAACAGATAAACGTGTCTTAAATTCCTTTTATCATTTATGTGTCAGATTTTCACCAAATATCAACTATGTACTAAAATTAACCAATCAATAAACTACATGCCTGAAACTATATATTTCATTAATATTTAAAAGAGTTTATCAAGAAACAAATTTTTGATGGTATTCAAAATTATCCTTTTGGGAATCAATAACAACTACAGATAAATGTATCTTAAATTTCTTTTATCATATATGTCACATATTTTGACCAAATATCAACTAGTTATTCAAATTAATTAATCAATGAACTATATGCCTGAAACTATATATTTCATTAACTTTAAAGTAGTTTATCAAGAAATTAATCTTCGTTGGTATTCAAACCCATTCTTTTGTGAATCAAGAACTACAAATACACCTATCTTATATTCCTTTTATCACACATGTCTCAGCTTTTGAGCAAATATCAACTAGTTATAATAATTAATTAATAAACGAATTATATCCCTGAACCTATATATTTCGTTATTCTTTAAAGGAACTTATCAAGAAAGTAATCTTCGTTGGTATTCAAATTGATTCTTTTGTGAATCAATATATAGTTAACATATAGTTTATCATATATAGTTTATCAATAACGGTATATCATCTTAAATTTCTTTTATCAGATTTTGATCAAATATCAACTAGTTATTCAAGGTAATTAATTAATGAACTATATGCCTGAAACTATATATTTCATTATTTTTTAAAGGAGTTTATCAAGAAATTAATTTTTGTTGGTATTCAAAATAATTCTTTTGTGAATCAATAACAACAACAGATAAACGTATCTTAAATTCCTTTTATCATGTATGTGTCTGATTTTCACCAAATATCAACTATATACTAAAATTAACCAATCAATGAACTATATGCCTGAAACTATATATTTCATTAATATTTAAAGGAGTTTATCAAGAAATTAATCTTCGTTGGTATGCAAATTGATTATTTTGTGAATCAATAACAACTACAGATAAACGTATCTTAAATTCCTTTTATCACACGTCTCAGCCTTTGACCAAATATCAACTAGTTATTAAAAATAATTAATCAATGAACTATATGCCTGAAATGGAATATTAATTAATCTTTAAAGGAGTTTATCGAGAAATCAATCTCTGTTAGTAAGAAAATTGATTCTTTTCTGAATCAATAACAACTACAGATAAACGTATCTTAAATTTCTTTTATCATATATGTCTGAGATTTTAACCAAATATCAAGTAGCTATTAAAATTAATTAATTAATGCACTATATGCCTGAAACTGTATATTTCATTAATCTTTCAAGGAGTTTATCAAGAAATTAATCTTCGTTGGTATGCAAATTGATTATTTTGTGAATCAATAACAACTACAGATAAACGTATCTTAAATTCCCTTTATCACACGTCTCATCCTTAGGCAAAATTTCAACTAATTATTAAAATTAAATTATCTATGAACCATATGCCTGAAATTATATATATCATTAATTTTTAAAGGAGTTTAACAAGAAACTAATCTTTGATGGTATTCAAAATGATCATTTTGGGAATCAATAATAACTGCAGATAATCTTATCTTAAATTCCTTTTATCATATATGTCTCAGATTTTGACCAAATATCAATTAGTTATTAAAATTAATTAATCAATGAACTGTATGCTTAAAAACTATATATTTTAATAATCTTTAAGGAGTTTATCAGGAAATTAATCTTCGCTGTTATTCAAATTGATCATTTTGGAAATCAATAAGAACTACAGATAAACGTATCTTAAATTCCTTTTATCACAAATGTGTCAGCCTTTGATAAAATATCCACTGGTTATAATAATTAATTAATCAACGAACTATATGCCTGAAACTATATATTTTGTTAATCTTTAAAGGAGTTTATCTTGAAATTAATCTTCGTTAGTATTCAAATCGTTTCTTTTGTGAATCAGGAACTACAAATAAACGTATCTTGAATTTCTTTTATCACAGGTGTCTCAGCCTTAGACCAAATATCAACTAATTATTAAAATTAATTAATTAATGAACTATGTGTCTGAAGCTATATATTTCATTAATCTTTAAAGGAGTTTATCAAGAAATTAATCTTTGTTGGTATTCAAATTAATAATTTTTTGAATCAATAACAACTACAGATAAAAGTATCTTAAATTTCTTTTATCGCACATGTCTCAGATTTTGACCAAATATAAACTAGTTATTCAAATTAATTAATTAATGAACTATATGCTTGAAACTATATATTTCATTAATCTTTAAAGGAGTTTAGCAAGGCAATAATCTTCGTTGTTATTCAAATTGATTCTTTTGGGGAATCAAGAACTACAAATAAACGTATCTTGAATTCCTTTTATCATAAATGTCTCAGCCTTTAACTAAATATGAACTAGTTATTAAAATTAATTAGTCAGTGAACTATATGCCTGAAACAATATATTTCTATAATACTTAAAGGAGTCTATCAATAAATTAGTCATCGATTCATTTGTGATTCAGCAACTGCAAATAAACGTTTCTTAAATTCCTTTTATCACACATGACTCAGCCTTTGACCAAAGATCAACTAGTTATTAGAATTAATTAGTCAATGAACTATATGAATGAAATTATATATTTCATTAATTCTTAAAGGATTTTATAAATAAATTAGTCTTTATTGATTCTTTTGTGAATCAGCATCTACAAATAAACGTACATTAAATACCTTTTATCATAAATGTCACAGGTTTTAACCAAATATTAAAAAAATATTCAAATTAGTTATTCAATGAAATATATGACTGAAAACTTGATCAGATATTTTCTTATGCGATTTCTTTGAATTTTATTCAAGTAATAAATGTCATGAATGCTTTTGAATACACTATTTTTCCAGCATTAGATGACTCTTAAAACGTAATTTTTATGATTTAACGATCATTAAAACTCGCCACAGACCGATTTCAATACCACAACTGAAAACCAATTTATTCGACATATAATTTACTTATAATTTTCAAACTTTTTAAACGACCTAAAGTTTTTAATTGAGTGATATTAAGAATAACTTCTGTTTAGATTTCGATACAGCGATTAATTTCTTAAAATTTTAATTATACGATTTTAAACATTCAGTTGTAATTTATAAGCAAACTAATTTATGTATAAAAGTATATTTAACTATTAAGACCTTGAAATTTCTTTTTAGTTGCAAAGTATTTAACCAGTTAAACTCATATCTTATTTCTTTAATCAAAATGGTTTAATTCATAGAAAGATCATTAAAGCGATTCCGAACGGCTACGAACACCCATGATATTTGTAAACATAAAACATTATGAAATATTCCGCATTTGTAATTGTATTTTAAGATAAAAAGTCCACCTAACATTGTTTATGTAACGTTCCTAAAGATAGTATTTAAAAAAACATTAAAAGTGTTTACAATATTACAAATCAGGGTAAAAATATGACTTTACTAGAGGACGTAAAATTTTCTTGGATGTTGGGACTTTACATAGAACATAAATTTATCTAAATTGTGCAATGTTGAACAAGTGTAATAGACTTTCAGGAAAATCTTAAAATACATGTTTCGAAACTTCATTTTTACAGTACACAGCTGCCTCTTGAAACATCTAGAAAACTTTGTGAAAAGAAAAAGATCGTGTAATATTAGTAGTACACAGATTCATGTATTAAAGAAAACACCAATGTGCCTTAATTAACACTTTGTATGCGGACAATTTATTTTTACGTTTTTTGCAGTATGTCACTGGAGCACGGGTCACGTAAAAATACGTATTTAGTAGATTTGTGGTGGATACCCGCTAACCACCACAAATCTACTAAATACGTATATTTATGTGTATATGTGACATTACATGCATGTTGTTTGCGTTGCTATGCAACGCTTTGCATTTTTTCTTTCCACAAGTTATGATTGTCGAGTTACTCGGTCTTTTGTTGCGTTATTTCTTCTTCAATTCCTAGCTCCAGAAGATACAAGTCGTGTTTTGTCAGTTTGAAGCTTGGTTTTCTATTGTTGAATACAAAATTGATAAAATGAGTCGTTGTGAAAAAGATAGTGATGAAGAAACATGCACTGACAGATTATCGAACTTTAATTTTAAAAGTCGTTTATTTTTGTAATTTCATAAAAATGTTGTTTTTCTTATTAACTAATTATACAGTATAAAGTATAAAATAAAAAAATGTTTCGTTCATAAAAACAAAGTAGTTTTCGATTTACTGAGATTTTTCTGAATAACTAAACGTTCTCGCGATTTACGAAAACTCTCCCGCTGCACGCGTAAGTTATCGGTGAAGTATACCAGCATGCCAAGTGTTAAAATTCTAACCTTTGTGGCCAAAACAGCTTAAGGGGACATGTGACACTGTGTATCAGTTTTTATTATTTTTCAATGTATGTTGACAGTCTCATGATGAAAATGTATAAAGTTGTTAGATAAACATATTAGATTATAAAATTCACTACGAAAAACTTTCGAAAAAATGTACGAGGTTATTTGATAATGTGACATCCAACAATTTCACATAAAGTATACTTAATGCCCAATATATTAACCAATTGTTGGTGCATGTTTTACTTTTAAAATTTATATAAAAACAGGCTTGGGTATAAACTATTACGTCAAATTTTATTTATATAAGACAATAAACACAAGTTATACAATGTTTAAAAAAACTGTTTTTATCATTTCACTATATTAATTCTCCCTGACATGAAAAATTATACTCCGAATTTAAAAGTCTGTTGGTAATGTATATTAATCTATATTATGTTTAACGTTAGTTATACAGCTTGTACCTATAAATATATATATAAGCCATAAGACCTAATAATAAATTTTTACAAAGTAATGTTGCGACTTTTAATCTTTTACTTTGATGCAAACGAACTGCTGTTAGCTATATATTTCGATCAATTTTTATCACATTGGAATGAAAGGTTTCATTTTACGTTTATTTACTATGGCTCTACATTGTCAATATTAATCATATTAAAATGAAAATTGTTGTGTTGTGGTTATTAGGATAATAACCCTACATCGGTAAATTTCGTTCAATGTTTGGCACGTTGAAACCGAAATTCTTGTATTAGGGTTATTACGATGATAACTGATCATAGGTAAATTGTTATCACATTGAAAGGAAAATTTTTGTGTTATGTTTATTACTATAACTGTACATACCTCAATATTAGTCTTATTGCAGTGAAAAATTTTGTGCTGTGGTTGTGACCTTAATAACCATACACTGGTAAATTTCGATCAATTTTGTCACATTGAAACGGAAATTTTTGTATTACGGTTATTAAGACGATATCACTATGTACGGCAATTTTTATCACATTGAAGTGAAAATTTTTGTGTTACGTTTATTACGATAAATCTACATAGGTCATTATTAGTCACATGGAAATAAAAAAAAAATTTTGTTACAGTTATTACGGTGATAAACCCTGCATAGGTCAATTTTTGTCACTTTGAATTGACATTTTTTGTGTTGTGGTTATTATGATAATAACCCTACATAAGTAAATGTCGGTCAATTTTTGGTACGTTGAAACTGAAATTTTTGTGTTATATTTATTACAATGATAACTCAACGTAAGGCAATTTTTATGACATTCAAATGAAAATTTTTGTGTTACGTTTATTATGATAACTCCACATAAGTCAATATTAGTCACACTGAAATGACTCTTTTTTCGTTTACAGATATTACTGTGATAACCCTGCATATATCAATTTTTGGCACTTTGAAATGAACATTTTTGACTTGTTAATACGATAATAACCACACACAGGTAAATTTCGGTCAATTTTCGTCACATTGAAAGTGAAATTCTTGTGTTACGTTCATTACAATACCATTACGTAAGGCAATTTTTATCATATTGAAAAGAAAATATTTGTGTTGCGTTGATTACGATAACTTTCCATAGGTCAATTTCCGCCACATTAAAACGAAATGTTTTGTGCTACGGTTATTATGATAATAACTCTACATAGGTCAATTTTTATCACATGCAAATGAAACAGGTTTGTGTTAAGTTTAATACGAGAACTCTACATAGGTGAATTTTTATCAATTTGAAATGTAACAGGTTTGTGTTACGTTTAATACGAGAACTCTACATAGTTCAATTTTCGTCACATTGAAATGAACATTTTGGTGTAAACGGTTATTAAAAAACTCTACGTAGGTCCAATTTTTGTTACATTGAAATGAAAATATTTCGCGTTACAATTTTTACGGCGAAAATCATACACAGGCAAATTTTTACTAAATATAAAGACAAAACACGGAGAAAAATTTAGATTTAAAAAAATTAAAGTGATAATTTTAATTTAAAATACAATAAAATAACTATTTCTCGTATTAAAATATTTTTGCAGTTTATAGCCATGGCAGCAAAATAAGCAAATACGTTGATGTCATAAGTAGAAAGTTTTTAGTTCGAGGATCAGAGCAGTAAAAGATCCACCTGTTCATGGATCTGGGCTGAGACCAGTAAAATAAGTTATCGGGTGCAATACCCTCTAAGTTCACACAGTATATAGGAGGGTTTCAAGCGAAGTTTAGGTGCCTTCAGCTTGTCCCTTCTACCAAATTAGGAATAACTATAGAGGGCAGTGCTACTTACGTCTAAAGCATACATTAAGCAACACATACACTCCGGTGGTGCTAGATAAGTAACATCTGCAATTTGGAATAAATATATCTGTCTGTATAGCTGACTGCATTGGGAAAAACATGTTCTACAATACACGATTCCGGACAGAATCTCCAGTTAATGATTTTACTTTAGCTATAAATTATCGTTTTTGTTGTTCTTGTTTCTCATGCCACTTGGACAAACCAAGCATGAAGCCTGCAGGCACTCGTATTAAGGCCAAGTGGTTCCCCTTTCGTTTTAATGAAACCATTGTTCCTTCCAGCAGCTTTATCAGAACAATTGCTTAATAGTTTTGTTTGCTTAATAGTTAACGTTCAGCATACGCATCAAAAGAAAAAATATAATACATAGTGTTCGGTGATGGGGGGGATTAAAGCGACTATATATTCTGTTTTTCTTGATGTTTGTTTAAATATGTTTTAGACGAAGTTTGGAGTGAAAATATTCAAAGTCATTGTAGTAAGTAAATATTAATTCCCTTTAATGAAAATCTTATTGGATTTTCATTTTCAAAACTGATCAATCTATACAAATTCTATTTGATTGTGTTTATGTTTTATGTACTTCGTTCATTTATTCTTATCTAGTGTATTGTGTTAAATCGTAAATGTTAGTAGTCTTTAATTCTATATTGTTAGTAATATATTTGCTTTGTAAGGACAAATCCTAAGCTACAATATACTGTTAGAAATCTCTTCAATTTGGTCATTTCTCAATCACAAAGTCTTTATTTTGGTTATATATTTAATTATACATTCCACTAATTTTTAAACATCTCATAACTGAGGTGGAAGAAAGTTTTAGCTCAAGTAGGTCTTTAATTATGAAGCAGGGAACAAGCAAGATAGTTGGGTTGCCTCCTCCAGATATTAGATTGAGATCATGTAGGACATTGTGAAAACAAATATTTTATTCACATAAAAAAGGCGGATCTTAGGCTGGCTAGGTTCCAAACTCGCATTTCAGTTACGAGATCGTTTTACTATATTACAGGCTCTAAATTATCGTTTTGTACTTGAGTAATATCATTTAAAGAAAATACAAAACTTTAAACAATAATGAAGAAAAGAGAAAATATATTTACCTTGCATACTTACATATTACCAAAATTCAAAGGACTTAAATTATCGTATATTTGGCAAACAAAGGCAAAGGTTAAAATTAAAATTTGTAGTGTGATTTACTTTTCACCGTAATTAGAAGAGATGGACAAACTTAGACATTTCAGTAAAAACAAAATTATACTTCCCATAAAAGGGAAAAACATGTTCTACGACCCACGGTTCCAGAGAAAAACACCAGTTAAGATTTTACTATATATTCTTTAGCTATAAATTATCGTTTTGTACCTGTATTAATATCGTGTAATAAAAATACAAAAGTTAAACAATAACTGAAACAGAGAGAAAATATTATACTGACCTTACGTACTTTACATATTACCAGAATTCGAAGAACTAAATTTATCATCATATTTGGCAATGAAGACAAACGGTTAAATTAAAATTTGTAGCTGTGGGATTTACTTTTCACCGCAATTAGAAGTGAAGATGGACAAACTTAGACATTTCGGTAAAAACAATATTATACTTCCCGCATAAAAATGAAAACATGTTCTACGATGCACGGTTCCAGAGAAAACATCCAGTTAAGGATTTTACTATATATTCTTCAGCTATAAATTATCGTTTTGTACCTGAATAAATATCATTTAATAAAAATACAAATGTTAAACACTAACTGAAGCAGACCGAAAATATTATACTGACCTTACGTACTTTACATATTACCAAAATTCGAAGAAATAAAATTACTGGTATATTTGGCAAATAAGGCAAATGGTTAAATTAAAATTTGTAGCTGTGGGATTTACTTTTCACCGTAATTAGATGTGAAGATGGACAAACTTAGACATTTCGGTAAAAACAAAATTATACTTCCCGCATAAAAGGGAAAATATGTTCTACGATGCACGGTTCCAGAGAAAACATCCAGTTAAGGATTTTACTATATATTCTTTAGCTATAAATTATCGTTTTGTACCTAAATAAATATCATTTAACAAAAGTACAAAAGTTAAACAATAACTGAAGTAGAGAAAAAATATTATATTGGCCTTGCGTACTTTACATATTATCAAAATTCAAAGTTAAAAAATATCGGCATATTTTGCAAAAAAGTCAAACTGTTAAAATAAAATTTGTAGTTGTAGGATTTACTTTTCACCGTAATTACAAGAGAAGATGGACAAACTTAGACATTTCAGTAAAAACAAAATTATACTTCCCACATAAAAGGGAAAACATGTTCTACGACCCACGGTTCCAGAGAAAACACCCAGTTAAGATTTTACTATATATTCTTTAGCTATAAATTATCGTTTTGTACCTGTATTAATATCGTTTAATAAAAATACAAAAGTTAAACAATAACTGAAGCAGAGAGAAAATATTATATTGACCTTGCGTACTTTACATATTACCAAAATTCGAAGAACTAAAATTATCGGTATATTTGGCAAACAAGGCAAACGGTTAAATTAAAATTTGTAGCTGTGGGATTTACTTTTCACCGTAATTAGATGTGAAGATGGACAAACTTAGACATTTCAGTAAAAACAAAATTATACTTCCCACATAAAAGGGAAAACATGTTCTAAGAAACACGGTTCCAGAGAAAACATCCAGTTAAGATTTTACTATATATTCTTTAGCTATAAATTATTGTTTTGTACCTGAATTAATATGGTTTAATAAAAATACAAAAGTTAAACAATAACTGAAGTAGAGAGAAAATATTATATTGACCGTACGTACTTTATATATTACCAAAATTCAAAGGAAAAAAAAATATCGGCATATTTGGCAAACAAGGCAAACGGTTAAATTAAAATTTGTAGCTGTGGGGTTTACTTTTCAGCGTAATTATATGTGAAGATTTACAAAGTTAGACATTTCAGTAAAAACAAAATTATACTTCCCACATAAAAGGAAAACATGTTCTATGACCCACGGTTCCAGAGAAAATACCCAGTTAAGATTTTACTATATATTCTTTAGCTATAAATTATCGTTTTGTACCTGTATTAATATCGTGTAATAAAAATACAAAAGTTAAACAATAACTGAAGCAGAGAGAAAATATTATACTGACCTTACGTACTTTACATATTACCAAAATTCGAAGAATAAAATTATCGGTATATTTGGCAATCAAGACAAACGGTTAAATTAAAATTTGTAGCTGTGGGATTTACTTTTCACCGTAATTAGATATGAAGATGGACAAACTTAGACATTTCAGTAAAAACAAAATTATACTTCCCACATAAAAGGGAAAACATGTTCTACGACCCACGGTTCCAGAGAAAACACCCAGTTAAGATTTTACTATATATTCTTTAGCTATAAATTATCGTTTTGTACCTGTATTAATATCGTTTAATAAAAATACAAAAGTTAAACAATAACTGAAGCAGAGAGAAAATATTATATTGACCTTGCGTACTTTACATATTACCAAAATTCGAAGAACTAAAATTATCGGTATATTTGGCAAACAAGGCAAACGGTTAAATTAAAATTTGTAGCTGTGGGATTTACTTTTCACCGTAATTAGATGTGAAGATGGACAAACTTAGACATTTCGGTAAAAACAAAATTATACTTCCCGCATAAAAGGGAAAATATGTTCTACAACCCACGGTTCCAGAGAAAACATCCAGTTAAGGATTTTACTATACATTCTTTAGCTCTAAAATATCGTTTCGTACATGAATAAATTTTATTTAATGAAAGTACAAAATTTAAACAATAATTGAAGCAGAGAGAAAATAAGTTCAAGAGATATATTGACCTTGCGTACTTTACATATTACCAAAGTTCAAAGGAAAAAAATTATCGGCATATTTGGCAAACAAGGCAAACGGTTAAAGAAAATTTGTAGCTGTGGGGTTTACTTTTCACCGTAATTAGATGTGAAGATGGACAAACTTAGACATTTCAGTAAAAACAATATTATACTTCCCGCATAAAAGGGAAAATATGTTCTACTCCCCACGGTTCCAAAGAAAACATCCAGTTAAGGATTTTACTATACATTCTTTAGCTCTAAAATATCGTTTCGTACATGAATAAATTTTATTTAATGAAAGTACAAATGTTAAACAATAACTGAAGCAGAGAGAAAATATACTGACTTTAAGTACTTTACATTTTACCAAAATTCGAAGAACTAAAATTATCATCATATTTGGCAATGAAGACAAACGGTTAAATTAAAATTTGTAGCTGTGGGATTTACTTTTCACCGCAATTAGATGTGAAGATGGACAAACTTAGACATTTCAGTAAAAATAAAATTATACTTCCCACATAAAAGGGAAAACATGTTCTATGACCCACGGTTCGGGAGAAAACATCCAGTTAAGGATTTTACTATACATTCTTTAGCTATAAATTATCGTTTTTTACATGAATAAATATCACTTAGTGAAAATACAAAAGTTAAACAATAACTGAAGCAAAGAGAACAGATTATATTGACCTTGCATACTTTACATATTACCAAAATTCGAAGAACTAAAATTATCGGTATATTTGGCAAACAAGGTAAACGGATAAATTAAAATTTGTAACTGTGGTATTTACTTTTCACCGTAATTACAAGAAAAGATGGACAATCTTAGACATTTCAGTAAAAACAAAATTACACTTCCCACATAAAAGGAAAACATGTTTTATGACCCACGGTTCCAGAGAAAATACCTAGTTAAGATTTTACTATATATTCTTCAGCTATAAATTATCGTTTTGTACCTGAATAAATATCATTTAGTAAAAAAACTAAAGTTGAACAATAACTGAAACAAAGAGAAAAGATTACATTTACCTTGCATACTTTACATATTACTAAAATTCGAAGAACTAAAATTATCGGTATATTTGGCAAACAAGGTAAACGGATAAATTAAAATTTGTAACTGTGGTATTTACTTTTCACCGTAATTACAAGAAAAGATGGACAATCTTAGACATTTCAGTAAAATCAAAACTATACTTCCCACATAAAAGGGAAAACATGTTCTACGACCCACGGTTCCAGAGAAAACACCCAGTTATGATTTTACTATATTTTCTTTAGCTATAAATTAGCATTTTATTCCTGTGTTAATATCGTTTTGTACCTGTATTAATATCGTTTAGTAAAAATACAAAAGTTAAACAATAACTGAAGCAGAGAGAAAATATTATATTGACCTTACGTACATTACATATTACCAAAATTCGAAGATCTAAAATTATCGGTATATTTGGCAAACAAGGTAAACGGATAAATTAAAATTTGTAGCTGTGGGATTTACTTTTCACCGTAATTACAAGAGAAGATGGACAAACTTAGACATTTCAGTAAAAACAAAATTATACTTCCCACATAAAAGGGAAAACATGTTCTATGACCCAGGGTTCCAGAGAAAACACCCAGTTAAGATTTTAGTATATATTTTTTAACTATAAATTATCGTTTTGTATCAGAATAAATATCATTTAATAAAAATACAAAAGTTAAACAGTAACTGAAGCAGAGAGAAAATATTATACTGACCTTACGTACTTTACATATTACCAAAATTCAAAGGAAAAAAAATTATCGGCATATTTGGCAAACAAGGCAAACGGTTAAAGAAAATTTGTAGCTGTGGGATTCACTTTTCACCGTAATTAGATATGAAGATGGACAAACTTAGACATTTCAGTAAAAACAAAATTATACTTCCCACATAAAAGGGAAAACATGTTCTACGACCCACGGTTCCAGAGAAAACACCCAGTTAAGGATTTTACTATACATTCTTTAGCTCTAAAATATCGTTTCGTACATGAATAAATATCATTTAATAAAAATACAAAAGTTAAACAGTAACTGAAGCAGAGAGAAAATATTATACTGACCTTACGTACTTTACATATTACCAAAATTCAAAGAACTAAAATTATCGTTATATTTGGCAATCAAGACAAACGGTTAAATTAAAATTTGTAGCTGTGGGATTCACTTTTCACCGTAATTAGATATGAAGATGGACAAACTTAGACATTTCAGTAAAAACAAAATTATACTTCCCACATAAAAGGGAAAACATGTTCTACGACCCACGGTTCCAGAGAAAACACCCAGTTAAGATTTTACTATATATTCTTTAGCTATAAATTATCATTTTGTACCTGTATTAATATCGTTTAATAAAAATACAAATGTTAAACAATAACTGAAACAGAGAGAAAATATTATATTGAGCTTGCGTACTTTACATATTACCAAAATTCGAAGAACTAAAATTATCGGTATATTTGGCAAATAATGCAAACTGGTAATAAATTAAAATTTGCCGCTGTGGGATTTACTTTTCACCGTAATTACATAGAAGATGGACAAACTTAGACATTTCAGTAAAAACAAAATTATACTCCCCACATAAAAGGGAAAAAACATGTTCTACGACCCACGGTTCCAGAGAAAAACACCAGTTAAGATTTTACTATATATTCTTTAGCTATAAATTATCGTTTCGTACCTGAATAAATATCATATAATAAAAATACAAATGTTAAACAATAACTGAAACAGAGAGAAAATATTATATTGAGCTTGCGTACTTTACATATTACCAAAATTCGAAGAACTAAAATTATCGGTATATTTGGCAAACAAGGCAAACGGATAAATTAAAATTTGTAGCTGTGGGATTTACTTTTCACCGTATTTAGATGTAAAGATGGACATTTCAGTAAAAACAAAATTATACTTCCCACATAAAAGGGAAAAAATATTCTACGAACCACGGTTCCAGAGAAAACACCCAGTTAAGATTTTACTATATATTCTTTAGCTATAAATTATCGTTTTGTACCTGTATTAATATCGTTTAATAAAAATACAAAAGTTAAACAATAACTGAAGCAGAGAGAAAATATTATATTTACCTTGCGTACTTTACATATTACCAAAATTCGAAGAACTAAAATTATCGGTATATTTGGCAAACAAGGCAAACGGATAAATTAAAATTTGTAGCTTTGGGATTTACTTTTCACCGTAATTACAAGAGAAGATGGACAAACTTAGACATTTCAGTAAAAACAAAATTACACTTCCCGCATAAAAGGGAAAAAATATATCTATGCATACGGGAAAAATAAAAAAGCCTCGTAAAGCATTTTCATTTTCTGTAGCATTTTATCATCACTTGTCGGCACTTGCAAAAACTCATTGGAGCAGAAACACACGAGGGAAAAATTAAAATAATCCCTGTGAAAAGGGAGAAATTTATACCGCTATAAAGTGCAAGTAAATATAAACTCGACGAAATAAATTGTAAAAGCTATCAAGTGAGTTCGAGAGTTTCATTTATAATTTTATTTAGGTAGAAACGAGAAACGTGTTTATACGTTACAGCGGAAGAAAAACAATTTTATAATTTTACGTGGTATATAAGTATGAATATTTTTGCACATATGCATGTTTTCTTGTTTCTATCTGCAGTATTATTCATAATATTGAATCGCATGTTGGATTTAATTTATGTTTCGGGTCTAACGTTTGTCAAAAATTGCATTAAATAATAGTAAAACATGCATAGAATATTAGATTTACATAGATAAAATTTTAAATTATTTAAAATATTTTGGTTTTTAATTTAGGTTTTTGGATTACCTAATATTATTAAAATATTATTCATTGTTTACCCAGATTCTATTATATGATCATGATATTGTCCAGTTCAAAGCCTTAGGTTTCGTAAAAAATGATAAACTGTTTTCAACCTATGTGATTACATGGGTTTACAAACAAATTTAAATAAAACAACTTTATAAGCTATATGAAATTTTGTATGCAGGTATGCATGTTTTTAATTTGTTTTTGAATTACCTAATGTTATTAAAATATTATTCATTGTTTACCCAGGATTCTATTATATGTTTATATTGTCCAGTTCAAGGGTCTTAGGTTTCCGTAAAAAATGATAAACTGTTTTCAACCTATGTGATTACATGGGTTTATAAACAAATTTAAATAAAACACCTTTAAAAGCTGTATGAAAATTTGTATGAAATAATGTTTTTAATTTAAGTTTTTGAATTACCTAATGTTATTAAAATATTATTCATTGTTTACCCAGATTCTATTATATGTTCATGATATTGTCCAGTTCAAGGCCTTAGGTTTCGTAAAAAATGATAAACTGTTTTCAACCTATGTGATTACATGGGTTTACAAACAAATTTAAATAAAACACCTTTAAAAGCTGTATGAAATTTTGTATGAAATAATGTTTTTAATTTAAGTTTTTGAATTACCTAATGTTATTAAAATATTATTCATTGTTTACCCAGATTCTATTATATGTTCATGATATTGTCCAGTTCA
>CM063509.1:46224753-46227253 GCA_032207245.1 Pardosa pseudoannulata
ACTCTGATAAATAGATCATATAAAAACATAGCACTTTCATAAAAATAAACAAACTGTTCTCCAAAGATTAAACATAAAAACATACAGTTAAGAATTATAGGCGCTGTATAATGCGACATTTTAATATATATTGTTGGCTTTTTCAAATTTCTTTTTTCCAGGACAAGTTAAATTTTGAAATAAAATCCACAGCAAAAAGAGTGTCTCACATGCATGAAAGATAGAAGCAAATGTTTAAATACTAATTTTAAAAAAATGAAAAGAAAATGCTTAGTGTTTTAAACGGATTTTCTGTTTATGCTTAAATTTATCTTTTCTATAATATATTATCATACGGTGGATTTATGTAAAAAGTCATGTGACATACGAAAAATTAAAAATTTTCCCCATAAGAAAGGAAAAATTTATACTGCAATAAACTAGGTATAACTCCGAATGCCTTAAGAAATAAATTGAAAGTTTTATGAAGTCAGTTCGAGAGCTTGATTTATACTTTAATTTTGTTTCCAGTGACCGAAATATATTTTCAGTCGAGCATTATCCGGCAGAAATGAGACACTTGGCTGAAATGATCGCAGAGGGACAAAGAAATGTTTATCGTCTCACGAGATGATTTTGAAAGATTTATTTTTAAATTCGGATAAACTAAAGTTAGAATTTTTAATTTAAAAATAAGTTTATAAAAAACCCGTACTGCAAAGGTATCAATGTACATTGCATAACAGGGCTAAATATGTAAAAGTAAATTGATTTAATAAACATTCACAATTGTTCATGCATATTGCGATAACAACTTTTTCATTGTTTGCAATTAATAGCCTATCACATAATCAATTTGAATATGGAAATCTATAAAAGCAATCTAGTAATTTAAATATATATATATATATGTATATATATATATATATATATATATATATATATATATATATATATATATATATATATATATATATATATATATATATATATATATATATAATATATATATATATATATATATATATATTATATATATATATATATATATATATATATATATATATATATATATATATATATTATATATATTATATATATATATATATATATATATATATATGTATATATATATATATATATATATATATATATATATATATATATATATATATAAATATATATATATATATATATATACATATATAATATATATATATATATATATATATATATATATATACACTATACACATATATATGCATATATATACATATAATATATATATATGTATGTATATATATATATATATATATATATATATATATATATATATATATATATATATATATATATATATATATATATATATATATATATATATATATATATATATATATTATATATATATATATATATATATATATATATATAATATATATATATATATGTGTGTGTGTGTGTGTATGTGTGTGTATGTATATGTACACACACACACACACACACACACATATATATATATATAATATATATATATATATGATATATAATATAGAATATAAGATATAAAGAAACCAATAAAATTATGTATTTTTAATTTATTGCTATCTCTATGATTGCAAATTATAAATAAGGATTAAATTATTATCAACATATCTAATTAAATATAACGTATCTGCGTTATTTGTTTATCATTCAATTTTTTATAGAAATGTAAATAAATAAATAGCAGCCAAACAATTATTTGCCACAACACCCATATGTATTTATATCTGTATATATGTATACAAATATTTATTTAACTATCTAAATGTGTAACTCCTCTCACTTTTATATATATATATATATATATATATATATATATATATATATATATATATATATATATATATATATATATATATATATATATAATATATTATATATATATATATATATATATATCTATATTTCTGGTAAACATATATATTTTAAACTTTAGAATTCCTATACATTTTATATCCCTGGATAATATATATATATATATTTTATATATATATATATCAAATAAGCTTGTTGTCTTTTATATAAATCGCTTCTTGTGTATATATATGTTGTGCATACGATCTCCAACATTTCGGAAACAAATGTTATATATTATATATATGAATAGGAAAATGCATACAGATATTATAGTCATATATATTTTCTCGATTTATAGACACCTTATATATATATATATTCCTAAATATTATATATATATGAATATATATTTATATTTATATATATATATATATATATATATATTTTTATATATAAAGGAGTTGATATATAAATATATATATATATAATATATATATATATATATATATATATATATATATATATAAATATGTAATATAATTTTGTAAAGTATATTCACATATAAAACATATATATATATATATATATATATATATATATATTATATATATATATATATATATATATAATATATATATATATATATAATATATATATATATATATATATATATATAGTT
>CM063509.1:46239753-46242253 GCA_032207245.1 Pardosa pseudoannulata
CGCTGTAATAAAATTCTCTAACCGCTTTTATTAACTGGCAGGGTAGGAATTGTGTGTTTTGAATCAGTATCAGATATAGTTTTGTTTATATAATTCAGTATTTTCTGTGTAATACTGCTTCTATTTTTGGTTTTGGTTTGGTTTTGGATTGCTACGGTCTACTTTTTGCAACACAAGGTCTAATGAGACTGGGACCTACTGCTTAAAGCCGATTCCGAACGGCTACGAACATCCATGCCATAGTGGGATTCGAACCCACGAACTCCGGTTCCGAAGACCAGCACTCTAACCAATCGGTCATCGTTCGGCCTTCTATTTTTGATACATTCACTTTAATTATGAACAATTAAACTTAGCATTTCAACATTTTTTCAGATTAGGGGGTTCAAAAGATGAGTAGGATTAAAAGAACAATTAGAGAATGATGAAACTATAATTACAAGAAATTGTGTAGCATCAGGTGTATAAATAATCAAAACATATGGTAAAACATTTTCTTCTAGTGAAAGGATTGGGCATTTTTTTAAACCTGTTGTGAATACGCAATTGATCATTAGTATCTGATTGATAAATTGAGATTAGTTTGGACAGCTACGGTCTACTGTTTTACACACGAGGGCTAATGAGACAGGGACCTATTGCTTAAAGCCGATTCCATACGAACATCCATGCCATAGTGGGATTCGAACCCACGAACACCGGTACCGACGATCAGCGCCCTAACCAATCACCATCGTTCGGCTAAAATTGAGATAGATTAAAATGTAAAAATAGTGTTACGTTGGCCTAGTGTTTCAGATTAAAACTCATTAAAAAAACACATCGACAAATGTCTTGATTATATAATTTTATGTAATTAAATGCCTAAGGAATACAACTGGAATACAACTTATGGTTTCTAGTTATCGAAGACTCCTTTCGCCTCAGCGTCGACCCTGAAAAAATGGCATCTCCATTAATTTTTATCGTGTCGCTCCAAAAAAAGTCTATCTTCTTCTTTCCTCTGGAAGCAGGATTGTCCTCTAAAACATCCGACTGCACCCGCCGAGAAAAAAACATGTTCATTGCAGAAGGCCAGCGTCAGCATCCACCAAACCAACGGGCTTCTATTGGTTGGGATTTCTTTCTAGTTCAAACCTATCCTGCCGAATAAAATAAAACATTCTTAAGTTTGGACTTAAATGGTTAAAGGAGTTCAAGTAAGGGAACGATGAAACATTTTTTTCGAAACACACCTGGCATAATGCTTTATGCTAATACAAAGGTGGAAACTGCTACCCATTTAGCACCATCAGGAAGCACGTGTACCTTAATTTATGCTGCGGACGCAAGTAACATAGCATCCTTTTGGGTCCTCCAAATTAACAAGCAGGGAATAGTAGAAAAATAGTAGAGTATATATTACATATATATATATATACATATTTATATATATTTTATATAATATATATTTATATTTATATATATAATATATATATATATTTATATATATATATTTAGACATATTATTCTCATAAGTTGTATCAGAAAAATTCAAGATAAAATTTATCTTCTCCTAAATTATAGATCCTTCATATAAATTGGTATAAATAAGTTTCATATCACGTAAAAAACTGTACTCTTTAAACGTTCGAAATACAAGCCTTTCTATTTTAGATATCAATTTCTTTCAAGCTTTTCCTAGTTTTAAAAAAGGCCTTTAAATTTATAAATTTATCACATAATAATAGGAAAAAATACTATTTTTTTCTAGCATTATATGACATTTTATTCTTATTTATATTTATATATTTAAATATTAAATGTAGTCATTATTTGATTTTATATATTATCTATTCCATACATATTTTTTTTTTATAATTACTTAAATTTTATATATATATTAATTTAAATATCATGTTTATTTTTTGTATAATTTAAATTATATATAATATATATATATATATATATTTATATATATATATATATATATATATATATATATATATATATATTATATATATATATATATATATATATATATATATATATAAATATATAATGTTACATATATATATATATATTTATAATATATATATATATATTATTTATATATATATTATTTTATATATACATATATATATATATATATATATTATATATATATATATATATATATATATATTATATATATATATATATATATATATATATATATATATATATATATAAATGTATATATATATTATATTTATATATTATAACAATATATTTTTAATAACTAAATATTAATATATGAAAACAAAAAAATTATCTTACAAATGTATAAACAATTAATTTTACAAATCAAAGGTATATATTATCTTATTGCTTTTAATAGCAAACAATGATACATTATTTTGTAATCTATTAATAAATGCAGAATAACTAAAAGTAAAAGAATAAATAGAAAAAATTAGAAAAAGGAATTTAAATATTCGAATTTAAAACAATCAAATTAAAATTCATCGCAGTAAACCAA
>CM063509.1:46247253-46252253 GCA_032207245.1 Pardosa pseudoannulata
ATCTACTCTAGGGTGTAATAGAAATGATAGGCTCATTCCTTTACTTCCATTAATTACTGAGGCAAAAAATTGGGAATAACTTCACGATAATTTTAACGTAGCAAAGAAAACTTTGAATTATCTTTCTAAATGAATTCCGCGTGATTCTAAGCTGTATTCACATTATCGGGATATTTTAGAGAAATACGAAGTTAAACAAATTATTGAGCTTGTACCAAATAATTCTTATCCAAAAAACAAATTTTTTTACCTGCCTCGTATTGTACTTTATAATCCTGGAAAATTAAAAAGTTTACTGATGTCGGGATAGGCGTTCCATACGCTAGTTATATCCATTTAAATTTGAATGACGTTACCTTTTAAACCTTTAAAAATTAGATTTTTTTATTTTTACATTTTTAAAATTTTTTAGCATTTTTGGATCATTAACAATAATTAAATTATTTAATTCAGAACTTCTAAACTTATACAATCTTGGCATTAAATAACATCGCTTTTAAGGAAACTGTAAAAAATTTAAATGCAATTTACTCAAAATAGTGTTTAATCTCCCTTCACTCCCTATAAATAAATAAGATAAAAATTACTGCACTTATTAATTTAAAATTTTCGTTTTAAATATATTATAAACCTAAAATTGAACTACGTAGGTTTTTCGATGTTGCTCATTTAATTTAGTATTTAAAATATTTAAAATAGAGTTTTAAAAGTATTTAAATATATTTATTAATTATAGCTCTTTTAAAATTTCAATCGCTATTTGCAATTTCTGATAATTTTTTAAAATTAAAATTAGTCGAAAATCATAATCAATAGTTATTATTTAAAAGAAGCACAAATTATTAATAATTCGCACTTTATGTTGTTCAAAATCTGCGCCAAGTGTATCAGACATTTTTTTCTAAATTTTGAAATAGCTCTTTCTTTTCACTTTACAGAAGAGGATATAATCATTCAGAAACAGAGTAATTGAGCAAATCTAATTAAATAAAATTGAAAACAAAGCTAATAATCCCCTGTATTTGCTATAGTAATTGAAAAGGTACGATAAGTTGAAAAAAAAATAGGAAAATAATCTCCTATTAAAAGTTACTTAAAGGTGATTGTAGAAAAAGAGAGTTTGAATTCTTTAATTTTATTAAAAAATTTTAACTGTATTTTTATGTGAGAATAAATAATCATGTTATATGAAGCATGTAATACAAAGTATATTAGAAAAGAATTTTTGATTAAAATTAGAAAATATTTGATAAAAACTAGGTTGTTCAACGATATTTCTTAACCCTTAATTTGACAAGATGATTTTTTAAATATCTTTTTAATTTTAACCTTCTAAGCGGTTCGCACGTACAATTCCGCCAAACCGATGATGTCTTCAAAGTGGTTGTTAAGTACAATTTTCAACCTCCAAAAACGCTCCGAAAATGGATATAATGTACATTTCTGCCAGTGCTTTCCCCATGGAGTTTTACAGTAGGAGGGTCAGGTAGATTGTTTAGGAACTGCACCCCTCTGTGACTAACATTTATAAAGGGATGCACTTCTAGCCCCCCGACGCCCAAAACCACTGGTAGCTTTTCATGGCTTTGTAAATCTCTATTTCGAAGTATTTCGTTTTCGGTAACAGATGTATCTCTAATTGCACCCCTTAAATATCTTGGATGACTTTCGTAAAAAAAATAGAAATAAGTCTCTCAAAGAATATTTTTATTTGTTCTTTTAAAATCTATTATTTCTTATGGGATGACCTTCGAGACTTGACGAGATTTATGTGTATTAAAAGTTAACAATCTATAATATCTATTTATATATCTATTTATAACCGGAAGTAAAGGAACAATAACGAGGGTGGGTTTCACGTATTGAATTCTAGTCGACAAAGGGAGAAGGTAAAATCATAGAACGCTTTGGCGACTGACACAGTAAACCCTCAGCTTATTTTTTGGAGACTTTTTTCCTCGATGTGTTCCACTCGGAGGGTTAATTTCTCTTATTTCCCCATATCTGTATAGATATTAGGATCTCTGTAAAATAAACAAAAAATATATCATTTTCCATTTTTGAGATAATTACTGTCCGCTGGGGCAAACACTGATAAGTATGTTATATAGTAGTTATAAATAGACATGTCCGGTGTAGCGGCCAGACTTTGCCAAATTAAGGGTTTATCATGTTTGCACTTCAAGACAATGACATTTGTATTTTTCAACTCTAGTGTAATGGTAAAGCAGAGGCATGGATGTAGCCGTGATATAGGAGGGCAGGTCTAAGAAATAATGTCAACTTTCACTAAAGGGGTTGTTCTCGCGGTTTTTATACAATTTTTACGTACATTTTATAATTATAATAATTTTGTAATTTTTATTTTTCATATTTTAATTTATTTGATTGTTTCGAACTGCACCCCGACTAACATTTATTGAGGCATGCCCCTACTACTGAGGAAGCAAGACGCTGATATCAGTCATACATTTCGATGTACGTTGCGTCTATATCTCTAATTGCACCATACATATCTTCGCTTTTCGACATTAAATAAACCTTAATATTTGTTCTACTTTTAGAATCATTATTTCTATTATACTTAAGAATATTTATTTATTACAATAATATATCATTTTTATCTATTTATTACAATAGGGCAATAAGCAATAAATGTTTCTTTAATGTGTGTCACAAAGAGTGAAGTAAAAATCATAGAACACTTTGGTCAGACACAATAAAATGTACGTATTTTTAACTTTTCGCGAGTAGTGTTACTCATTTTAATGAGCCCATCCACACTCCCGAAGCGGGTGCAGATGTGGGAAAATTTCACCAACAAGGGAAAAAGGGGCATTGAACCGAGAGTAAAGTTATGAAAGAAAAGTTGTAAAAGGACTCGAGGTCCAGATTCAAGAGTTGCTGAACATCGAGATCCCGTGAGCGAGCGAGAGAGCCCGGGCCAGCAAACTATTCCAGATCCCGCATGCGTTAGATCTGCACACCAGCATAGACGTCCAGCAAAATAACTGCCGAACTCTCACTCCGATGTCCAGCCTGTTGACAGCCCCAGTCTGCTCCCCTGTAATTACTTAAGGTAAATTTAATAACATTCGTAATTATTACCTGGCTCTTATAATCTTTCGATAAGGAATACTATTTCAAGAGTATTGATCAATAGCAAAACCAAATAATTGCAGGTCATGTTAAAAACTAATAAAGCGATGTATTAATTTGTAAATATTGTACATAATAAATGTTTTAGTTTAAATATTAGGTATTATCCTATAATTCCATAGCTTTCGAATTTATATAGAAACAAAACTGAGTATCGATTTTCACTAAAGTTAGTTATTTAAGAGAAATGTTTACAATTATAGAATTTTACCAGCTATTTTCACTGTTCTGCAGAATTAAATACTATGTAACTCGAAAAAACACTTTGTGATTTTCAAAAGCATACTCAGTTCAATGACGAACACATAAATAATTTTCAAACTTTTGATAACAAATGCATAAAAGTAATTCACCTGGAACATTTCAAAATTACTAATTAAATAAAACAAATTATCAAATTAGGAAATATCTCGTATAACTCGTATCGCACACTTTTGAGGAAAAAAATATTGCAAAGCGATAATAAATGAAAGAAATTAATTTTGAGTAACGGAACTCCTTTACCTTGCAGGGAAAATAATTTAAAAGTAGCCTGACAACTTTTAAACCGGCAACTCTAGTATGGTACGATAAGTTCGTGTCTGGAATTTACGAAAAGGGTGACTGTTTTGAAAGGGAAAAAGGTGGGGAGGGTGGCCGGTGGATGGGTTAAGGTAAATTTAATAACATTCGTAATTATTACCTGGGTCTTATAATCTTTCGATAAGGAATACTATTTCAAGAGTATTGATGAATAGCAAAACCAAATAATTGCAGGTCATGTTAAAAACTAATCAAGCGATGTATTAATTTGTAAATATTGTACATAATAAATGTTTTAGTTTAAATATTAGGTATTATCCTATAATTCCACAAGAGTATTGATGAATAGCAAAACCAAATAATTGCAGGTCATGTTAAAAACTAATCAAGCGATGTATTAATTTGTAAATATTGTACATAATAAATGTTTTAGTTTAAATATTAGGTATTATCCTATAATTCCATAGCTTTCGAATTTATATAGAAACAAAACTGAGTATCGATTTTCACTAAAGTTAGTTATTTAAGAGAAATGTTTACAATTATAGAATTTTACCAGCTATTTTCACTGTTCTGCAGAATTAAATACTATGTAACTCGAAAAAACACTTTGTGATTTTCAAAAGCATACTCAGTTCAATGACGAACACATAAATAATTTTCAAACTTTTGATAACAAATGCATAAAAGTAATTCACCTGGAACATTTCAAAATTACTAATTAAATAAAACAAATTATCAAATTAGGAAATATCTCGTATAACTCGTATCGCACACTTTTGAGGAAAAAAATATTGCAAAGCGATAATAAATGAAAGAAATTAATTTTGAGTAACGGAACTCCTTTACCTTGCAGGGAAAATAATTTAAAAGTAGCCTGACAACTTTTAAACCGGCAACTCTAGTATGGTACGATAAGTTCGTGTCTGGAATTTACGAAAAGGGTGACTGTTTTGAAAGGGAAAAAGGTGGGGAGGGTGGCCGGTGGATGGGTTAAGGTAAATTTAATAACATTCGTAATTATTACCTGGGTCTTATAATCTTTCGATAAGGAATACTATTTCAAGAGTATTGATGAATAGCAAAACCAAATAATTGCAGGTCATGTTAAAAACTAATCAAGCGATGTATTAATTTGTTAATATTGTACATAATAAATGCTTTAGTTTAAATATTAGGTATTATCCAGTAATTCCATAGCTTTCGAATTTATATAAAAACAAAACTGTGTCTCGATTTTCACTAAAGTTAATTATTTAAGAGAAATGTTTCCAATTATAGAATTTTACGAGCTATTTTCACAGTTTTGCAGAATTAAA
>CM063509.1:46257253-46264753 GCA_032207245.1 Pardosa pseudoannulata
AAATATGTTAGTGGTCACTATGTCCTCCAAATTCTCAAACGATACTTCTGGGGGAGGCAGCCCAAGACTGGAGATCTTCTGCTTGGTTCAGGCTTCTAAATTATGAGGACCCAACGGGTGTACTGTTACTCGCGTAATCTACGCGTGCATTTTATGTGCTAAATGGGTAATAGTTTAGCAGCCTTGCAATGATGTAAAGGCATCTAGTACCTATATTGCCAGAGGCGTTCCCTCAACCATTTAAGCCCTAACTTAAGAGTGTTTTTGTGTTTATGACTAATACAGGAACTCATCAAAAAATAATTCAAGTGCAACATTCATTTTGTAGGGTACAAATACCTTTTACATTTGATAACCAATAATAAAAATTCATTGGGATGCATAAAATTTCTTTAGGATACTGGTTGCTTTACATGTGTTATGTATTCAAACTAACGCAATTGATGGATCACATATTGATGATCAATTGTGCATTCACAGCAGGTTAAAAATATCCCTAGTCCCTTCAGAAGAATGTAATGTTTTACCATTTTTCTCGATTATTTATACATATGGAACTACACAATTACTTGTCATTACAGTCTCATCATTCTCTAATTGTGCTTTTAACTCCTACTCATCATTTAACTTCCTAATCTAATGACGTATTTATCCATAATTCAGTAAAGATTTGGGAACGACGAGATGGGAGTATTATACATAAATATTGCTTCACAGCTATTAACAATCTCCTCTTTTATTTTGACCCGTTTTATAGGGCAGAGCATATTAGATGAAATCTATTTTATAATGGGGTATGTATGACCTGTAATTTGATAGTGTATATATCGTTTTATATTTTAAATTCAAACGAATCTTAAGATATTAAAACAGAAATCGTACTGTTTATCTCGACGTTACATTAAATACTTCAATTTCTACTTCAAAATTTTGTGTATTGAAAAAATGAGTAATATTTCATTTCATTTAGTCTTAACATTTATTAGGCCATACAAGGCATTGTACTACTAATTTAGGTTACCTACAAATGGAATTTTATAATTGTTTTCTGATTCCGGTTATTACAAATAAAATAAAAATACTCAAAACAGAGTTTTTGATATTTGCTGTAAGTAATTGAATTACGAGCTTACTGCAATATTTTCTTTTAAAAATGCTTTTCTTTTGAACGTTTTTTGTGGAACTGTATAAGAAATTGTTTCCTGATTTAATAATGTGATTTACTTTTTGTTTTCGGAGCCGCGGTAGCTCTGTTGGCAAAGGCAACGATCTCATAAATAGAGGGTTTCGGGTTCAGGGCTCGAACTGGCCTAGTACCCGCCATGACTGAGGAATGTAAATCATGTCCGTGGTCACAATGTCGTTCAAGTTCTAGAACGGTACCTCTGGAAATGGCAAGTCAAGCCTGGGTTTTCTTGTTGGACTCTGCTTCTAAATTACGAGGACCTAGTGGAGGTAATGTTACTCACGTCCTTAGCATACCTTAAGCTACACGTGCTTTTCAGGTGGTGCTAAATGAATCTGCGCAGCCTTGTTTTGGATTAACCACTTCCGGTAAAATGACGAGTCTAGCTCGTCATTCGTTTTTCATTCCATACCGCACAATGACGAGCTACACTCGTCATGCGATTAAAGTTACTGTTAAATATGATAATTAATTTAGTTTAACATTTCTAGTGTACTGAATTTGGCAACACTTTTATCACTTGTGAAAATCACAAGTCACTATTGCATATTGTTTACTTGGTACAAGTCATTGCCAAATTAATGAGTCAGAATAAAAGAAAACCTGCTAAGAAATGCCGTGTGTGTTACAAGAATCAAATTAAAAGTGAGACTACTTGGCGGTGTAAACAATTAAGAATTCCTTCGCACTTTGTTTTGAAAATTACCACTAGCCTGAAGACTATTATCTGTATACCTTATAAATGTTTTGCTTTGATATTTTCTTAATTTTACTGTTTCTGATATTAGTTAACACTATGTAAAAAGTGGATTTTAATTAAGAATATGTAAGAATTGTAAAACGAAACAAATTTTTTAAATAAAAATTAAATGGTTATTTCATGCACAGTTTTTCATTATTAAATCATACCGGAAGGGGTTAAAGACATATAGTGACTGTATTCCAAGCTGCTTTAAAAATTAAATAATAAGCCTTTAATCAATCCATTGTAATTTCTCATTCACTTGTTGTTGTTTCTCATGCCACTTGTACCAAACTCAGCACGATTGAGCCTGCAGGCTTTCGTATTAAGTCCATGGAATGCTTCTATCGTTTTAATGGGCAACATTAAGGTGAAAGAACGTACTAGTACAAAATTACTAGAACGTACTTCTCAAGTAGGTACTAGTAATTTTGAAGCAGGGACGAAGCAGAAGAATCATAGACATCCCCAGGGGTATTAATCGAGTTCTATCCCATTCAAAGTTTATTGGTGGTAATTTAAGAAAAGTGAATAATTAAACATTTGTAATTCCTAGATGCAATTTTGAGAACTTAGGAAGTAACTATGACAGTTTGTAATTTTATATTCTAATGTACTCTATTTTTATTTTTTTAATTAGAAAAAAATAGAAAAATCTATCAATTGCCTACTTTTTTCTCTCTCACATTCACACGCATTCAAAGGTTATTGGAAGTAATTTAAGAAAAGAGAGTAATAAAGAATTTATAGTCCCCAGCTTTATTTTTGAAAAGTAATTATGACTCTTACATAATTTTATATTCTAATGTACACTATTCCTGTTTTACTATTCCTGTTTCTTTTTGGAAAAATGTCGAAGTTTTAACAAAGAGAGTAATTAAACATGTGTAGTTCCTAGATGCAATTTTGAGAATATAAAAAGTAACTATGACAGTTTGTAATTTTATATTCTAATGTACTCTATTCTTTTTTTTAAATAGAAAAAAATAGAAAAATTTATCAATTCCCTACTTTTTTCTCTCTTCCGTTCACACGCAATCCAAAGGTTATTGGAAGTAATTTAAGAAAAGAGAGTAATAAAGTATTTATAGTCCCCAGCTTTATTTCTGAGAAGTAATTATGAATCTTACATAATTTTATATTCTAATGTACACTATTCCTGTTTTACTATTCCTGTTTCTTTTTGGAAAAATGTCGAAGTTTTAACAAAGAGAGTAATTAAACATTTGTAATTCCTAGATGCAATTTTGAGAACATAAAAAGTAACTATGACAGTTTGTAATTTTATATTCTAATGTACTCTATTCTTATTTTTTTTAATTAGAAAAAATAGAAAAATCTATCAATTCCCTACTTTTTTCTCTCTCCCGTTCACACGCATCCAAAGGTTATTGGAAGTAATTTAAGAAAAGAGAGTAATAAAGTATTTATAGTCCCCAGCTTTATTTCTGAGAAGTAATTATGAATCTTACATAATTTTATATTCTAATGTACACTATTCCTGTTTTACTATTCCTGTTTCTTTTTGGAAAAATGTCGAAGTTTTAACAAAGAGAGTAATTAAACATTTGTAATTCCTAGATGCAATTTTGAGAACATAAAAAGTAACTATGACAGTTTGTAATTTTATATTCTAATGTACTCTATTCTTATTTTTTTTAAATTAGAAAAAAATAGAAAAATCTATCAATTCCCTACTTTTTTCTCTCTCACATTCACACGCATTTAAAGGTTATTGGAAGTAATTTAAGAAAATAGAGTAATTAAGTATTTATAGTCCCCAGCTTTATTTTTGAGAAGTAATTATGACTCTTACATAATTTTATATTCTAATGTACTCTATTCCTGTTTTACTTAGTTTATCTTTTTGGAAAAATGTCGAAGTTTTAACAATAGTGTAATGGTGTATTTCGTTTTATGCTTTCCCTCTTCTTGTAATTTCTTATTGTTTTTAAATGAAACACCTTGGTTTGTTCACTCATACACAAAATACTAGTCAAAAGTACGTGTCTTAATTTAACTTTTGACCAGGCTGACTTCTCAACTCCATAAAATAGTCAGCTTCTAATTGGGTAAGGAAAATTTATCCCAACGAATTTAATAACACAAGTTCTTACTTAAGCGGTTCTTTTTAACTTGTTTGTTGCTTGAGAAGTCGATCTGCGTAATGAGGGGTGCAAAACAACTTCGCTTTATGAGGTTCTGCTCGTGCCTGTTCTGGGCTAGCCTAAGTTTTAGTAAAGTCAAATGTATTCATTTTTGTAACCGTTTTCAATGTTTTTCTTTTACTAGTAGTAATATTGTTTAACAGTTTAAGTTACCAGTTTAAAGGATTCTATACCATGATTATTTGCTTTAAACCTCTTTCTTTGTATGTTTTAAGTAAATTAAACGTTAGTTTTATTTTTAAAATTTTGTTTATGTTCATTTACATTTAAAACACATTGCTGATACTCTGAAACGATAACTTTTACAATTCTATTTTTTTACAATTTAAGACTGTTTAAGAAGTCTGTTTAATTTTTAGTTTGACTAAATTAGATTCACTATCACTTATGTTGTAAAAACATTTTGTCACAACTTAGAAAAATTGATAGTTTCATTTTATATGACATGTACTACTTCTCAAATATCTTTTACACCGTTTTTATAAGTCATCCTATTTTTGCAGAACAAGTGATCTGAAGATTCAAAACAAAGCAAGCATTTCTAAAAAAACTCTTTAATTTTACTTTGAGAACACCTCTAAAAAATCACAAGATCAGTTTATTTTTTACGCTGTTTTTTGTGTACTTCCTTAGTTCTGTTCCCAGTTAAAACGCTAGCAATAGCACATTATTTATTCTTTATATGATTTGACTATTTGCATGCCTATTCTGAATGCAAGTATCCCATTTGTTTTGACATCATATAAAAGCGCATTGAACAGATAAAATAAGCGTCAATGAAGTTCTATCATGTCATTTTTGCAATGTTCTCATCGCTGAACTCCGAACCTAATGACGCATTCCATAGTCATTCGGTGAAAAGTAGTGTATACGTGATCTGCATAAAGCCAGATTGATATCCCAACTGTGCGACCGCCGAATTTCTGTTTTATTTTGATAAGTAGAGTGGAAACTAAGACTATTTGTAAAGTTTTATGTCTCGGATTGTTTCGAGCTCGAAGAAGTTTTTACGATTTGATTCTGCACGCCTGAAATTGAATGGAATGCTGAATGTTTTATTGTTCTAGAATGAAACAGATTTCATTTTGGAATAAAACAATATTTATCCATCTTGGCGAACGAATACCCTATATAATAATAGATTGAGTTATTTGTCCACCTGTCCTCGAATTTATGAAGCGGTTGGACCTGGAATGGATAGAGACATCGCTATTGGATTCTTCTTGAGTTAGGCTTAGCAAAATTTAAAGTTTATCTTTTCCTAAACTATCAATCTGATTCTAAAATAAATTTGTATAAATATCTTTTCTATCTCAGAAAAAAAGTACTGTTGTCTTTAAAAAGTTAAAAATACACCCCTTCCCCCATTTTCGAGCGTTTAATGCCTCTATATCAAGCTCCATTCTAAGAGCATTGATTAAAGTAATCAATTTATCATATAATAAATAGGTAAAAATCACATTGTTTCTTAACATTATGACGTCATTCCTTTCACCATCTGATTTATTCATTTCTTATTTTAAATTGTTTAAATATCCTCTGTATTACTTTCATGTATTTTATAGCTGAAATTAGATATGACTTAAATAATTTTCTTTTATATTTCGTTAAATAATACATTAGATACACATGCAATAATTTTAAATTTAATCATCGATTATTTTTTATTGCAAGGTAACTCTCAGCTCAACTTTACAATTCAGGGAAATTAAAAATTTTACTATTCCCGTCATATGAAGGGTTATATGTTAGTAAATAATAATCTTTCTTTTACGTAGACTGTCATCAAATCACCAAATAAATGGATCTATAAACTTTTTAGGTCAGGCTGAATATATTAAATATGCACTTTCATATATATGCACTTTCAAGTTACCTACTTTTAAATTAAAAATTTAAAGTTGACCGCAATTCTACTATACTTTAATGCATAATATTGCCACTCCATCTTTTCCTTATTTTAATTTTCTCATCATTCAACCTCCAATCTAATGACATATACCTAAGCTATTACGTAAGGTATAGGAGGAAACGTGAGCTGAAAAGCAATGCAGCGATATCTCGTCACTGTTTAGACGATATTTGTTTTATTGGGACGAGACGTGAAGGAAAAGACGAGATTTGTAAAAATTTTATGTCCTGGATTTCTTTGCATCCGTAGAAAAGAAATGTTACGAGTGACTATGCCGATATGGGAATCGTATTGAAGATGAAATATTTTATTTTTATAGGTTCTAATTTATTTATGTTTTAGAATAAAAATAGCCTTTCATAAATCTGCCTGAAGTGAATATTATTTTCTGTATTATGTATTTGCAATTTAAAGGGATCAAGTACACATTTTTTTTAATTTGTGTTTTAATACAAATATTTGAATAGTAAGCTTTTATTGATACATTTTGTTATATAATAATTGCATGTTTCAAATTGTATTTTTAAAAACAATAAAACTGCAAAAAAAAGCATTTGATATACAGAAAAATCTATTAAAATTTAATATTTTTGCTGTGACTTTAATATTTTAAAAATTATACAAAAATAATTTTAGGGGTATATGAAATTGTATTCATCTTGTAAAGATAAATATAACAAGCCAAAACTATTTCTTGTGAAAATTTTAAAAATATTGTAAATTTTATTTAAATAATACATATAATATTCTATTAATATTTTTAACACTAAAATTACTTTATTCTAGATTCGTTACTGGAATAACTTTAAATTACACCCAGTATTGAGATTGCTGTAACGCATTTCGTACTTGTTTTTTTCTAATATATCTCCCTAAGAGGCTTTTTTTTGCCGAACGATGGCCGAATGGTAGAGCGCTGCTGTTCGGTACCGGAGTTCACGGGTTCGAATCCTGCTGAGGGCATGGATGTTTGTAGCCGTTCGGAATCGGCTTTAAGCTGTAGGTCCAGGTCTCATTAGTCCTCGTGAGCAAAACAGTAGACCGTAGCGTTCCAAACCCTATGAGTTTTTTCACTGTGTGTGCAATGGAACACAATCAAATATCCTTAACTGAAGATATGATTAATTTTTTTACTCAAAAATAGATAAAAAATAGAATGGGAGAGACGAGATTTTTAAAGAGATATTAAAATGAAATAATTTTGATATATTCTATCTATCTACCTATCTGTTAACTATCTATCTATTTACCTATGTATATATCTATCTCTCTCTGTATATATATATATATATATATATATATATATATATATATATATATATATATATATATATACGCGTCATAAAATTTCTGTTAATTTTATGATATATAAAATCTAAATATAGTATATGATTTTGAGTGCAATAAATACTTTACATACATGAGTCAATGCCTGCAAATGAACTTAATCAGATATCTATATCTTAAAATATCCTTCCATTTTTTCTAAAGG
>CM063509.1:46277253-46294753 GCA_032207245.1 Pardosa pseudoannulata
TGCTTTGCATGGCCATTCATGAAGCGCGAGAATGCTTAGTTTTATATTTTCTAGGCGAAAGCGGAAAGGATCCACCAGGGATTCTCAAAAATTACCACTGATGATTGGTAGGAATCCTTCCAAATCGGTTTAATTCCATCTTCCAAAGAGAGGAGGCCGAACGATGGGCGATTGGTTACTGTGTTGGCCTTCTTTACCGGAGTTCGTGGGTTCGAATCCCACTGTGGCTTGGATGTTCGCAGCCCCTTCGGAATGGACTTAAAATGTAGGTCCCGGTCTAATTAGCCCTCGTGTTGCAAAAAAGTAGACCGTAGCACTCCAAACCAAACCAAACCAAAGAGAGATGATTTCGGAACATCTGAGAGCCCCAAAAGAGCCCAGCAGCCTTCCTGGGGACGTAGTAGGATCTTTCATTTTCGTGTACCCCAACATGAGATATGATCTATTAAAAATGGGTATGCAGAAGAAATTTGGACGAGAAGATTTAACATGTCCAGGCTTGTCTTGTCGCTTATCGCAGTCCAGTTAGATAGGTGTTGTATTAAAGCATGACTATCAGTCAAAATCCAGAATTCAAGTAATTGTCTCTCAATTTGATATGTTTATTGCAAGCCACCTTTAATCTTACAGGAATTTACCTTTAATCTAATAAGAAATATGTTATAAGTTAAAAAGCAAAATTATGTCAAATATATTTTTTAAAAAAATATTCCATTTTCTAAAAGAATTTAACACCGAAAAATCATTGTTCCATTTTTTAAACAAAAGGGGATTTACAATAGCAGCTTCCTTTTTTCCTACAAAAGGATTTTAACTGTTTTTTCAATTTAGCTAAGGCAAGACTTCATGACTGCAACCGACATGTCTTCTTTTATCTTACAAGTATAATATTTAACATGTTATATGTTAAAAAGAAAAATCAGGTCAACTACACTGTTTTAAAATTATTCCATTAAAAAAAAATTAACAGCGAAAAGAAGATTGTTTCCTCTTTTTTAATACGTGGTGATTTTCAGGTTTAGCCATTTTTTTTGCTCGTCAAAAAGATTTTAAATTGAAACAATTTTTTCTCTATAGCTAAAGCAAAACTTCGTGACTTCAATAGACAAGTCATCTATAATCTTACAAATGTAATATGTTATATGTGAAAAACAAAAACATATCAAGTATATTTTTTTAAAGTTATTACATTTTCCAAAATAAATTAACAGCGAAAAAGAAGATTGTTACTTTTTTTAATAAGCAGAGATTTCCAGGTTTAGCCGGGTTTTTTTTTCTTTGTACTACAAAAGTATTTTAAATTAAAATAATATTTTCCCTCTATATCAAAAGGAAAACATCGTGACTTCAATAAACAAATCATCATTAATCTTACAAATGTAATATGTTAAAAAGCAGAATGGTGTCAAGTATTGTTTTTAAAAAATATTACATTTCCTCCAAAAATTTAACAGCGAAAAAAATATTGTTCCTTTTTTTATTAAGCTGGGAGTTTCAGTTTAAACCATTTTTTGTCCTATGTTTATCTCTTTGTAAACATGCTGTTTATGAGTGAAATGTCATTCGAGATCTACTTTTCTACTTCCAATTATGCAGTCATGTGATTACTTCCGACGCAAATTACCTTCGGAAAGAATTTCAGTGATACACATCCCGCTTTGCCGTGGTTGATAAACCAAACTCTTCTTAGGCAGAAACAAATTATGAATAATTTGCTTAAAACATATGTCTAAAAGTGAAACTCGTCGACGGCAGAATGCTGCTAATCACAAAATTATTATCTTCTGTGACAACTTGTAGTTATAACAGAAAAGTAAATATTATATAGATATTTATTTTCATATTAAGACGCTCAACTTAGGTTTCAATTTGGAATGCCATATTAAAAATCAAATGTGAAATGGAAGAAAAAAAACGCCTTATTTAGAATAACTCTGTTTTGATGATTGAAGATATTTATAATTTTTTAACAATAATGAATTATTTTAGAAATCAGTTCTTACACCCGTCTTAGCAAATGAATGAGATAGTAGTACATGAAAAATAACTAATAACAAGTAAACCGATAACGACATTTAAAAAGAAAAATGAAAATGCTAGTTTAAAACGTCATTTATTAGTTGAAAGAAGATCATATATATATATATATATATATATATATATATATATATATATATATATATATATATATATATATATATATATATATATATATATATATATATATATATATATATATATATATATATATATATATATATATATATATATATATATATATATATATATATATATATATATATATATATATATATATATATATATATATATATATATATATATATATAATATATATATATATATATATATATATATATATATATATATATATATATATATATATATATATATATATATATATATATATATATATATATATATATATATATATATATATATATATATATATATATATATATATATATATATATATATATATATATATATAATATCAGATGTAACGGATATATATATATATATATATATCCGATACATTCTCCTATCATTAAATAATATGTCCATACATAAAACCATATTTCCATACATAAAACGAAACTGAAAAGGACAAAAAATAAAAAGAAACATAAATAAATGAGTTATTCCAAAATAATTTCTCCCGTTATCCTAAATAACTTTAAACCAAATTTAACTTAATACATTTTATCAAAAATATATGCATTATCTATGTATATCTTTACTAGCTATGATGTAAGGAATAAATTATGCATATCTTGTATCTAACAAACTATGACTGATAGTGATTTATCAAACCCAAAATTTTCCTCAAAACTAGGATATCTATCCCTTAAAATTAAGTCATGTTTTGTAATCTATTAACAGTCTTATAAAACTGTGAAAAGCAAGAATATACATTTAGATATTGTGAAAGAAGTAATCGGAATTCCCAAAAACATTTCTCAAACGTTATAAAAATATCAATTTGCAAATATGCGATACATTCTAGTATCATTAAATAACAAGTAATGCATTTCCATGCATAAAACGAAACTGGAAAAGACAAAAGTTAGAAATAAACATAAATAAATGAGTTACTCCAAAATAATTTCTTCTTTCATTTTAAGCAAATTTAAATCTAATTTAAGGGGTACATTTTATCACAAATATATACATTATCTATGTCTATTTTTACTAGGTAAGCTTTAAGGAATAAATTATGCTTATCTTGTTTCTAACAGACTAAGACTGATAGTGATTTATCAATCGTAAAAATTCCGCCAAAACTAGGAACTATAATCCCGAAAATCAGGCTCTGTTTTGTAATCGATCAATTACAGCCTTATAAACCTGTCAAAAGCTAAAATGGAAAGTTAGATGTTACAAAAGAGTAAGTGAATTAAATTCACAGGTTCTTTTCTCATATTTTTTTCAATATTTTCAGTTTGGAAATTAGCGACATATTCTTCTGTCATATAAAATCATATATTAAAGTAAAATAAAATTGGACAGCTGTAAATAGAAAGCAAAATTTAGGTAAATTATTTTCTCAGAAGAAATCTGTCTCGTCATCCGAACTCTCTTTAAAATAAATTGTATAGAATTCAACTTATTCAGAAGTCTTACATGCTCTATGGTCAGAAATAATTTCTAATCTCTCCCTAACTGCAAAATCATTCTACACTTGTTTCCTATCATACTGAAGAATTGTAACCTTACCTAGGTTTGTAGGTACTTTTCAACGATTTGTGCATATATTATTTCTAATTGACTAAGAGTTAGTTCAAGTCATCAGTCCAGAAAACCTACCAAAAGGAATAAAAAGGCCAATTCGAAAATAAAAATAAATAAATACCTTACTCCAAAATAATTTCTCATTTCATTATAACTGGGTTTAAACCTAATTTCAAGGGATACATTTTATCAAAAATATATACATTATCTACGTCTATCTGTACTAGGTATGCTGTAAGGAATAAATTATGCCTATCTTGTTTCTAACAGACTAAGACTGATAGTGATTTATCAATCACGAAAATTTTCTCAAAACTAGGATATCTATCACTTAAAATTAAGTCATGTTTTGTAATCGATCAATTACAGTCTTATAAAACTGTCAAAAGCTAAAATGGAATGTTAGATGTAGGAAAAGATAAAGTGAATTAAATTCACAAATTCTTTTTCGTAGTTTTTTTTCAATATTTTCAGTTTGGAAACTAGAGACATATTCTTCTGTCATTAAAAATCATATATCGCAGTAAAATACATAAAATAAAATTGGACAGCTATAAATATAAAGAAAAACTTAAGTAAATTATTTTCACAGAAGAAATTTGTCTCGTCATCCAAACTATCTGTAAATTAAATAATATGGAATTGAACTTATTCAGAAGTCTTACATGCTCTATGGTCAGAAATAATTTTTACTCTCTCCCTAACTTCAAAAGGATTTTACACTTGTTTCCTATCATACTGATGAATTGTATCCTCTACCAAGGTATGTAGGCACGTTTCAACGATTTTTGTATATTTTATTTCTAATTGACTAAGAGTGAGTTCAATTTATCAATCTAGAAAACCTACCAAAAGGAATAAAAATACAAATTCGAAAATAAAAATAAATAAATACCTTACTCCAAAATAATTTCTCATTTGATTATAACTGCCGTTAAACCTAATTTTACTTGATACATTTTATCAAAAATATATACATTATCTATGTATATCTTTACTAGGTATGCTGTAAGGAATAAATTATGCATATCTAGTTTCAAACAGACTAAGACTGATAGTGATTTATCAATCCCGAAAATTTCCTCAAAAGTAGGATCTCTATTCTCGAAAATCAGGCCCTGTTTTGCAATCTATCAATTACAGTCTTATAAAACTGTCAAAACTTACATGTTGGAAAAGAACAATTGAATTAAATTCACAAATTCTTTTCTCTTATTTTTTTTCAATATTTTCAGTTTGGAAATTAGCGACATATTCTTCTGTCATTAAAAATCATATAATGTAGTAAAATACATAAAATAAAATTCGACAAGAATAAATATAAAGAAAAGCTTAAGTAAATTACTTTCTCAGAAGATATTTGTCTCCTCATCAGAACTATCTTTAACCATTTTTATCCTGATGGTACTTATAAGTACCGCTTTAATCAAACACCTATATATTCCTAAAAAAGACATTTTTCCTGACGGTAGTCACAAGGACATGAACGATGCAGTTCCTACAGCAGAAAGGAAATGACAGCACCAATCAGGAATCCTTTTTATTCGCATAATAGGGATTTTATATTTGGCTTGCTGCATTCGAAGGTCATTTTGTGGTAGAATTGATAAACGTGTTGTTCAATTGAGTAAATTTAGTGGTTCATTACCACGTATTTGGTACTATTAATTTTTAGAGATTTACTAGAGGGGTACTAGAAAGTACCAACTGTAAAATTAACTAATAAATTACAGTAAAAATAAATTTTCTTTTTTCTATGATTATTCTCCATTAAAAATTATCTAATGATGCAAAAATCCAGTAAGATAGTTGATGGTAAATTTATTCAAGATATAAAAGGTTAAAATAAATTACGTGTAATTAAACTTATTCAGAAGTCTTACATGCTCTATGGTCATAAATAATTTCTACTCTCCCCCTAACTTCAAAATTATTTTACACTTCTTTCCTATCATACTGAAGAATTGTATCCTCTACCTAGGTATGTAGGAACCTTTCAACGATTTGTGCATATTTTATTTCTAATTGACTAAGAGTGAGTTCAATTTATCAATTTAGAAAACCTAACAAAATGAATAAAAATACAAATTCAAAAATAAAAATAAAAAATACTTTACTCCAAAATAATTTTTCATTGGATTATAACTGACATTAAACCTAATTTCAAGGGATACATTTTATCAAAAATATATACATTATCTACGTCTATCTGTACTAGGTATGCTGTAAGGAATAAATTATGCCTATCTTGTTTCTAACAGACTAAGACTGATAGTGATTTATCAGTTTAACGGAAACTTAAATGTTGGAAAAATAAAGTGAATAAAATTCACAAATTTTTTTCTCGTAGTTTTTTTTTTAATATTTTCAGTTTAATATTTTCAATATTTTCAGTGATATATTCTTCTGTCATTAAAAATCATATATTAAAGTAAATTACATAAAATAAATTTGGACAGGAATAAATATAAAGGAAAACTTAAGTAAATTATTTTCTCAGAAGAAATTTGTCTCGTCATCTAAACTATCTGTAAATTAAATAATATGGAATTGAACTTATTCAGAAGTCTTACATGCTCTATGGTCAGAAATAATTTCTACTCTCTCCCTAACTTCAAAATCATTTTACACTTGTTTCCTATCATACTGAAGAATTGTATCCTTACCTAGGTATGTAGGCACTTTTCAACGATTTGTGCATATTTTATTTCTAATTGACTAAGAGTGAGTTCAATTTATCAGTTTAGAAAACCTACCAAAAGGAATAAAAATAAATAAATACCTTACTCCAAAATAATTTCTCATTTGATTATAACTGACGTTAAACCTAATTTCAAGGGATACATTTTATCAAAAATATATACATTATCTAATGTCTATTTTTACTAGGTATGCTGTAAGGAATAAATTATGCCTATCTTGTTTCTAACAGACTAAGACTGATAGTGATTTATCAATACCAAAAATTCCCCTAAAACTAGGATCTCTTTCCACGAAAATCAGGCTCTATTTTGTAATCGATCAATTACAGTCTTATAAAACTGTCAAAATCTAAAACGGAAACTTAGATGTTGGAAAAGATAAAGTGAATTAAATTCACAAATTCTTTTTTCGTAGTTTTTTTCAATATTTTCAGTTTGGAAACTAGAGACATATTCTTCTGTCATTAAAAATCATATATCGCAGTAAAATACATAAAATAAAATTGTACAGCTATATATATAAAGAAAAACTTATGTGAATTATTTTCGCAGTAGAAATTTGTCTTTTCATTCGAATTATCTTTAAATTATATGGAATTCAACTTATTCAGAAATCTTACATGCTCTATGGTCAGAAATAATTTTTACTCTCTCCCTAACTTCAAAATGATTTTACACTTGTTTCCTATTATACTGAAATATTGTATCCTCTACCTAGGTATGTAGGCACTTTTCAACGATTTGTGCATATTTTATTTCTAATTGACTAGGAGTGAGTTCAATTTATCAATCCAGAAAACCTACCAAAAGAATAAAAATACAAATTCGAAAATAAAAATAAATAAATACCTTACTCCAAAATAATTTCTCATTTGATTATAACTGCCGTTAAACCTAATTTCACTTGATACATTTTATCAAAAACATATATACATCATCTATGTATATAATTACTAGGTAGGATGTAAGGAATAAATTATTCATATCTTGTTTCTAACAGACTATGACCGATAGTGATTTATCAATCCCGAAAATTTCCTCAAAACTAGGATCTCTATTCCCGAAAATCAGGCCCTGTTTTGCAATCGATCAATTACATTCTTATAAAACTGTCAAAACTCACATGTTGGAAAAGAACAAGTGAATTAAATTCACAAATCCTTTTCTCATATTTTTTTCAATTTTTTTCAGTTTAGAAATTAGCGACATATTCTTCTGTTATTTAAAATCATATATTAAAGTAAAATACATAAAATAAAATTGGACAAGAATAAATATAAAGGAAACTTAAGTAAATTATTTTCTCAGAAAATTTTTTTCTCGTCATCCGAACTATCTTTAAAATTTTTATCCTATGGTACTTATAAGTACCGCTTCAATTCAAACACCTATATATTCCTAAAAAAGAAATTTTTCCTGACTAGTCAAAGGACATGAACGATGAAGTTCCTACAGCAGAAAAAAATGACAGCACCACTCAGGAATCCTTTTATTCGCATAGTAGGGATTTATAATTGGTGTGCTGCATTCGAAGGTCATTTTGTGGTAGAATTGACAAACGTGTTGTTCAATTGAGTAAGTGTAGTGGTTCATTACCACGTATTTGGTACTATTAATTTTTAGAGATTTACTAGATACTAAAAGTACCAACTGTAAAATAACTAATAATACTACAGTAAAAATAAATTTCTTTTTTCTATGATTATTCTCCATTAAAAAATTATCTAATGATGCAAAAAAATCCAGTAAGATAGTTGATGGTAAATTTATTCAAGATATAAAAGGTTAAAATAAATTACGTGTAATTAACTTATTCAGAAGTCTTATGCTCTATGGTCATAAAATAATTTCTATCTTATTCAAAATTATTTTACACTTCTTTCCTATCATATTTTTATTTGTATCCTCTACCATATGTAAACCTTTCAACGATTTGTGCATATTTTATTTCTAATTGACTAAGAGTGAGTTCAATTTATCAATTTAAAACAACATAATAAAAATACAAATTCAAAAATAAAATAAAAAAATACTTACTCAAAATAATTTCTCATTTGTTATAACTACTTAAATAATTTCTTGGGACTTTATCAAAATTATAAATTATCTACGTTTATTTTACTAGGTATGCTGTAAGGAATAAATTATGCATTCTTGTTTCTAACAGACTATGATTGATTTACTGAACGGAAACTTAATGTTGGAAAAGATAAAGTGAATTATTCACAAATTTTTTTCTCGTAGATTTTTTTTAATATTTTCATTTAATATTCTATTTGTGATATATTCTTCTGTCATATAAAATCTTATATTAAAGTACATGAAAATTGGACAGCTATAAATATAAAGCAAAACTTAAGTGAATTATTTTCGCATAAAATTTGTCTATTCGATTTATCTTAAATAATATGGAATTGAACTTATTCAGAAGTCTTACATGCTCTATGGTCAGAAATAATTTTTACTCTCTCCCTAACTTCAAAAGGATTTTACACTTGTTTCCTATCATACTGATGAATTGTATCCTCTACCAAGGTATGTAGGCACGTTTCAACGATTTTTGTATATTTTATTTCTAATTGACTAAGAGTGAGTTCAATTTATCAATTTAGAAAACCTAACAAAATGAATAAAAATACAAATTCAAAAATAAAAATAAAAAATACTTTACTCCAAAATAATTTTTCATTGGATTATAACTGACATTAAACCTAATTTCAAGGGATACATTTTATCAAAAATGAATACGTTAACTAATGTCTATCTTTACTAGGTATGCTGTAAGGAATAAATTATACATATCTTGTTTCTAACAGACTAAGACCGATAGTGATTTATCAATCCCGAAAATTCCCCCAAAACTAGGATCTCTATTCCCGAAAATCAGGTTCTGTTTTGCAATCGATCAATTACAGTCTTATAAAACTGTCAAAACTTACATGTTGGAAAAGAACAAGTGAATTAAATTCACAAATTCTTTTCTCGTATTTTTTCAATATTTTCAGTTTGGAAACTAGCGACATATTCTTCTGTCATTTAAAATCATATACTGAAGTAAAATACATAAAATAAAATTGAACAAGAATAAATATAAAGAAAAGCTTAAGTAAATTACGTTCTCAGAAGATCTTTGTCTCCTCATCCGAACTATCTTTAACCCTTTTTATCCTGACTGTACTTATAAGTACCGCTTCAATCAAACACCTATATATTCCTAATAAAGACTTTTTTCCTGACGGTACTCACAAGGACATGAACGATGCAGTTCCTACAGCAGAAAAGAAATGACAGCACCAACCAGGAATCCTTTTTATTCGCATAGAAGGGATTTTGTAATTCTCGGGTAACATTCGAAGGTCATTTTGTGGTAGAATTGATACGTGTGTTTCTCAGTTGAGTCCATTTAGCGGTTTATTACCAGCTAATTGGTACTATTATTTTTTAGAGACTTGTATACTTCGCAGGTAAGCATTTCATTTGTTTTATTCATAATTTAATGCATTCTTTTCTATCATAGAGTCAAAAGTATATGTTGGTACTAGAAAGTACCAACTGTAAAATTAACTACTAAAATACAGTAAAAATAAATTTTCTTTTTTCTATGATTATTCTCCTTTAAAACGTATCTAATGATGCACAAATACAGTAAGAGAGTTGATGGTAAATTAATTCAGGATATAAACGGTTAAAATAAGTTACGTGGAATTGAACTTATTCAGAAGTCTTACATGCTCTATGATCAGTAATAATTTCCAACTTCTTCCCGAAAATTCAAAATCGTTTTACACTTGCTTGTTACCTTAATGAAGATATGTATCCTTTGTATACACATGTTGGCACTTATCAATGATTTGTGCATATTTTATTTCTAATTGGCTACGAGTGAGTTCAATTTATCAATCCAGAAAACCTACCAAAAAGATTAAATTATATCGTCAAAATGCAGACCGTGTTCAGTAAATTATAAGTTATTGTCTTGAAAATAGTCAATAGGAAGAATGAAATTTTAGCTTTATAAAAGGAATAAGGGTATGGATTTCCAAGATACAGTTCTTAAATTTTTCAAAATTTTCATCTTGGAATAAAGCGTCATTTCCTCATTTATTTAAAAGTATAAATGCAATTTAATATCTAAAAAAACTTAGTATAACTGAAGTTAAGAAAGAAAAATAAATGTTGAGCTCAGTAACATGTTTTTCCTTCATCCTAATTTGCTTTAAAATTCATGACATGGGATTTTTCTTATTTCAATGTATTTCGACATCTATGACTGTCATTACTAAGTACGGTGTTAGGTACCATTTCTTCATGATTTACCTGTAACGGACTAAACGTTAGTGGGATTTATTGATAATTTCATACCTGAAAAAAGCTTGATCTGACTTGAAAGGACACAAATAAATCATATAATCACAAAAATATTTTGACTTGCATCCTTACTTACTTTAAAACTCATGGCATGTGATTCTTCTTATTTCCGACATCTCTACCTATAATTGTTATGCGATGTTAGGGATCAATTGTTCATAATATTTTCATAATGGACTGAAAGTGAGTGTGATTTATTAACCCTCCCAGCGGAACACACCGAGGGAAAAAAGTCACCAAAAATACGCTAGTTTTATTGTGTCAGTGATCAAAGTGTTCTATGATTTTTTACTTCACCCTTTGTCGATTAGAATGGAATATAGGAAACCCACCCTCGTTATTGTTCCTTTACTTCCGGTTATAAATAGATATATAAATAGACATTATAGATTGTTAATTTTTAATACACATAAAGCTCGTCGAGTCTCGAGGATAATCCCATAAGAAATAATGGATTCTAAAAGTATTCTTTGAAAAACTTATTTATATTTTTACGAAAGTTCTCCAAGATAATTAAGTGGTGCAATTAGAGATATATCTGTTACCGCAAACGAAATATTTCGAAATAGAGATTTACAAAACCATGAAAAGCTATCAGCGTCTTTGTTCCTCAGTTAGTACGGGTGCAGTTTCTAAACAATCGACCTGACCCTCCTACCTCAAAACTCCATGATGGAAAACACTGGCAGAAATGTACAATACATCCATTTTTGGAACGTTTTTGAAGGTCAAAAATTGTACGTGACCGCTTTGAAGACATTATCGGTTTGGCGGAATTGTACGTGCGAACCACTTAGAGGGTTGAATATTTCTCTCCTGAAATAGCTTGGCATGACTGAATATAAAAACGAACATAAATAAATCACGTGCTCAGAAACATTTTCCCTTGATCCCAACATGCTTTAAGAATAATGACACGGGATTTTTCTTATTTCCATATATTCCGACACCTATGTCTATCATTGCTTTGTGCGTTGTTAGGAAACAATTATTCATGATTTATTTCTAACGAACTAAAAGTGTGATTTATCACTCCAGAATACTTCATGAAAATGATGATCTATATCGCAGAAAATCAGGAACTTATGTATTAGTCTTATGAAAATATCATCAATAAGAATATAAATTTAGGTATAAGAGTGGAAAGGGATAAAAAATTTCAATGTCGGAAAACTTCCAGTTTAAAATATATAATGGAATTTAACATATAAAAAGGAGCAATAAAAGACTGTAGATAATCTCACGTTGATATATCTCACTCACCCTTAGTCTGTTGAAAACAAATTATTCATAAGTTATTCTTGACGTTGTGGATAAGAAACCTATACTTTGGTAAAGTAATTCTTCTAACGAAGATTTAGTAACGAAGCTTAGTTACTCTCAGTTAATATTTAAAAACATAACATTTCTTTTTTCTATACTAATCAAAGCTTACAACCTTAACATTTTATACTGAAATAAACGTATATATTTTAAAAATCTAAAAATAAATACTCAAATCCTTTTTTTCAACAGTGCTTTTTTATCCTGAAGTTTTCCATTTAATGTTTATCGCTGTAAAATCCGTGTTTTTTTTTAAACAAAGAGCTACATTTCTTTAACAAAATTTACTGTAATTATACAGAAGCGACAAACATTGTGCCCAGTGTGAATATAAACGACTCATAACCTTGTTTTCAAATGTTTCTGAATTCATAAATCGCACTTAACCTTAGTCTGTTAAAAACAAATTATTCATAAGTTATTCTTAACGTTATTTATAGCAAAGTTATACTTTGGTGAAGTAATTCTTCTAACGCACAGTTAATAACGAAGCTTAGTAACTCTTAATTAATATTTAAAAACATAACATTTCTTTTTTCTATACTACTACACTACTCACAGCTTAAAACCTGAAGCATTTATACTGAAACAAATGTATCTATATTAAAAATCTAAAATAAATTGCCAAATTGTTCTTTTCAATAGTGCATCATTATCCTGAATTTTTTAAATTTAATGTTTATCGCTGGAAATTCCGTGTTTTTTCAAACAAATATATTTCTTTATCAAAATTTACTGTAATTATGCAGGAGCGATACAAATTGTGCCCAGTGTGAATATGAACAAAACATAACCTGGTTTTCAAATGGTTTCTGAGTAGATAAATCACACTCCCCTTTAGTCTGTGGAAAATTATTGATACGTTATTCTTAAAGTTGGGGTAGAAAAGATATAATTTGGTGAAGTAATTTTTCTAACAAAGATTTAGTAACGAAGCTTAGTAACTGTAAGTTAATATTTAAAAACATAATGTTTCCTTTTTTCAATACTACCCAAAGCTTACAACCATAAACTTTTTATACTGAAATAAATGTATCTATTTTGAAATTCTAAAAAACATACTCAAATAGTTCTTTGCAATAGTGTTTCGTTCTCCTGAATTTTTCCATTTAATGTTTATCACTGAAATATTTATGTTTTTTTAAAATACATTTCTTTATCAAAATTTACTGTAATTATACAGCAGCGACAAAAATTGTGCCCAGTGTGAATATAAACGTCTCATAACCTTGTTTTCAAATAGTTTCTGAATAGATAAATGACACTTAACCTTAGTCTGTTAAAAACAAATTATTCATAAGTTATTGTAAACGTTTTAGATAGCTAAGGTTTATATTGGTGAAGTAATTCTCCTAACGAAGAGTTAGTAACGAAGCTTAGTAACTCTAAGTTAATATATAAAAACACAACGTTTCCTTTTTTCGATACTACCCAAAGCTTACAACCATAAACTTTTTATACTGAAATAAATGTATCTATTTTGAAATTCTAAAAGAAAATAATCAAATCTTTCTTTTCAATAGATCTAAGTTCTCCTATATTTATCCATTTAATATTTATCGCTGAATAAACCATGTTATTTTTTCAAATAAATATATTTCTTTATCAAAATTTACTCTAATGATGCAGGAGCGACACTAATTGTGCCCAGTGGGAATATGAACTACACATAACCTTGTTTTCAAATTTTTTCTGAATTGATAAATCACACTCACCCTTAGTCTGTTGAAAACAAATTATACTTAAGTTATTCTTACAGTTGCGGGTAGCAAAGATATTGTTTGATGAAGTAATTCTTGTAACGAAGAGTTAGTAACGAAATTTAGTAACTCTCAGTTAATATTTAAAAACATAACGTTTCATTTTTCTATATTACCCAAAGCTTACAAACCTAAGCATTTTATACTGAAACAAATGTATCTATATTGAAAATCTAAAAAAAATAGTCAAATTGTTCTAATCAATAGTGCTTCATTATCCTGAATTTTTCCATTTAATGTTTATCGCTGAAAAAGTCTGTGTTTTTTTTTTTTAAACAAAGAACTGTATTTCTTTATCAAAATTTACTGTAATTATGCAGGAGCGACATGAATTGTGCTCAGTGTGAATATGAATGACACATAACCTGGTTTTCAAATGGTTTCTGAATTGATAAATCACACTCACCCTTAGTCTGTTGAAAACAAATTATACTTAAGTTATTCTTACAGTTGCGGGTAGCAAAGATATTGTTTGATGAAGTAATTCTTGTAACGAAGAGTTAGTAACGAAATTTAGTAACTCTCAGTTAATATTTAAAAACATAACGTTTCTTTTTTTCTATACTACCTACAGTTTAAGGCCCTAAAGTTTTTATACTGAAATAAATATATCTATTTTGAAATTCTAAAAAAACTTAGTTCAAATAGTTCTTCGCAATAGATCTCCGTTCTCCTGAATTTCTTCATTTAATATTTACAATCTAAAAATCTGTGATATTGTATCAAATCTTTATATTTTCTTATCAAAATTGAGTTTAATGTTGCAGGTGCGACGTATAACCTTGTTTTCGAAAGATTTTTGAATTAATAAATCGAACTCACCCTTAGTCTGTGGGAAACAAATTATAAGTTATCCTTAACTTTGTCAGCAGCAGAGATATACTTTGGTGAACTAATTCTTCTAACGAAGATTTAGTAACGAAGCTTAGTTACTCTCAGTTAATATTTAAAAAAATATAAGGTTTTCTTTTTTCTCTACTACACAAATCTTACAACTATAAACTTATTATACTGAAATAAATGTATCTATTTTGAAAATCTAAAAACAAATACTTAAATAGTTTTGTGTAATAGTGCTTTGTTCTGCTAAATTTTTCCTCTTAATGTTTATCACTGAAAAAACCGTGTTTGGTTTCAAACAAATATATTTTTTTATCAAAATTTATTCTAATGATGTAGAATTGACACAAATTGCTTCCGGCCTCAATATTAAAGATATACATCCTTGTTATTGAAAGTTTTCTGATTAGATAATTTGCACTCACCCTTAGTCACTCTTAGTGTGGAAAACTAATTATTCATAAGTTATCCTTAATAATGTGGATAGATAAAGTTTACATTGGTGAAGTAATTCTCCTAAAGAAGAGTTAGTAACGAAGCTTAGTAACATTCAGTTAATATTTAAAAGATAAAATTTTCTTTTTTATATACTACCCAAGCTTACAACCATAAACTTTTATACTGAAATAAATTTCTCAATTATGAAAAACGAAAAACAAATGCTAAAATAGTTTTATATAATAGTGCTCTGTTCTGCTGAATTTTTTCATTTAATGTTTATCGCTGAAATATTCATGTTTTTTTTTTAAATAAATACATTTATTTATCAAAATTTACTCTAATGATGCAGGAGTGACACAAATTGCTTCCGGTGTGAATTATATATATCCTTGTTACCGAAAAGTTTCTGAATTGATAAATCGCACTCACCCTTAGTATGTGGAAAACAAATTATCCATAAGTTATCCTTAACGTTGTAAATAGCAGAGATATACTTTATTGAATTATTCTTCGAACAAAGATTTAGTAACGAAGCTTGGTAACTCTCAGTTAATATTTAAAAACATAATGTTTCCTTTTTACTATATAACCCAAAGCTTAGAACTCTAAACTTATTATACTGAAATAAATGTATCTATTTTGAAAATCTAAAAACAAATACTCAAATAGTTTTATGTAATAGTGCTGTGTTCAGCTAAATTTTTCCTTTTAATTTTTATCTCTGAAAAACTGTGTTTTTTTTTTAAAATAAATATATTTCTTTATCAAAATTTACTCTAATGATGTAGAAGTGACACAAATTGCTTCCTGCCTGAATATGAAAGATATATATCCTTCTTATTGAAAGTTTTCTGAATAGATAATTTGAACTCACCCTTAGTCGGTGGAAAACTAATTATTCATAAGTTATCCTTAACGTTGTGGATAGCTAAGGTATATTATTGGTGAAATAATTCTCCTAACGAAGAGTTAGTAACGAAGCTTAGTCAATTAATATTTTAAAGCATAAAGTTTCCTTTTTTATATACTACCAAAGCTTACAACCCTAAATTTTTATACTGAAATAAATTTCTCAGTTATGAAAAGCGAAACACAAATACTAAAATAGTTTTATGTAATAGTGCTCTGTTTTCCTGAATTTTTCAATTTAATGTTTATCGCTGAAGTATTCATGTTTTTTTTAATAAATACATTTCTTTATCAAAATTTACTCTAATGATGCAGGAGGGACACAAATTGCTTCCGGTATGAGTTATACATATCTTTGTTACCGAAAGGTTTCTGAATTGATAAATCGCCTCACCCTTAGTCTGTGGAAAACAAAGTGCCCATAAGTTATCCTTAACGTTGTAAATAGCAGATATATATTTTATTGAATTATTCTTCGAACAAAGATTTAGTTACGAAGCTTGGTAACTCTCAGTTAATATTTAAAAACATAATGTTTCCTTTTTACTATATAACCCAAAGCGTACAACGTATAAACTTATTATACTGAAATAAATGTATTTATTTCGAGAATCTAAAAACAAATACTCAAATAATTTTATGTTATAGTGCTCTGTTCTGCGGAATTTTTCCTTTTAATGTTTATCACCGAAAATTCCTTGTTTTTTTCAAACAAATATATTTCTTTATCAAAATTTCCTCTAATGATATAGAAGTGGCACAAATTGATTAAGGCCTCAATATGAGAGATATATATCCTTGTTATTGAAAGTTTTCTGAATAGATAATTTGCACTAGCCCTTAGTTTGTGAAAAACTAATTATTCATAAGTTATCCTTAACGTTGTGGATAGCTAAGGTATACTTTGGTGAAGTAATTCTTCTAACGAAAAATTAGTAACGAAGCTTAGTAACTCTAAGTTAATAGTTAAAAACACAATGTTTACTTTTTTCGATACTACCCAAAGCTGACAATCATAAACATTTTATATTGAAATAAATGTATCCATTTTCAAAATCTAAAATCAAATGATCAAATTATTTATGTAATAATGCTCTGTTCTGCTGAATTTTTTAATTTAATTTTTCTCGTTAAAAAAGCCTTGTTTTTTTTATTAAATAAATATATTACTTTATCAAAATTTACTCTAATGATGTAGGAGTGACACAAATTGCTTCCGGCCTCAATATGAAAAATATATATCCTCGTTATCGAAAGGTTTCTGAATTGATAAATAGCACTTACCCTTAGTCTGCTGAAAACAAACTAGTCATAATTTATCCTTAACCTTGTAAATAGCAAAGGTATACTTTGGTGAAGTAATTCTTCTAAAGAATAAGAAGTAAGTGTAATGTGTCTTTAAAGGTA